>CM072923.1:1546835-1561835 GCA_036971965.1 Nyctalus aviator
TCTTTGCCCTCAGATTGTCAAAGAAAGAGACCACTACAGTCCTGCGGGCGTGGCTCAGTGGTTGAGCATTGACCTATGAACCAGGAGGTCAGGGGTTCGATTCCCGGTCAGGGCACAGGCCCGAGTTGCTGGTTTGGGGTGTGCCAAGGGCATGCAGGAGGCAGTTGATCCATGATTCTCTTTCATCATTAATGTTTCTCTCTCTCTTTCTTCCTCTCTCTCTGTAATCAGTAAAAACCGGATTTAAAAACAAAAACCAAAAAAAAAACAACAACAAAAACACACAACAACAATAGCTATCTGGTGTGAATGAATCAAAAGGATACCCTTTTACTTTGTAGATTGGCAAAAATATGCTTTTTGGTCTCCCAGGGCTGTGATAATCAGTCCATGTGCCCTGAGAGGGAGAGGAAGGCGGGAAACTGCTCCAGAGGAAAGACCCAGGGGCTTCCGAGGAAGACCCTCATTCCCTCCCTGAGCGGGGGGAAAGGGGGGGAGGAGAGGAAGGGGGGCTGGATCACCGGGACACAGACGCTGTCCCCGCCCCGTGTGTCCCTGAGCGCCACTCCACGCCGGCCTCCGTGTTCCCCCTGTGAGGCGGGACCACGGCGACACCCCCCACGCAGTCTCTTGCTGGGGCGCCTCGTGCGTGGTCAGTGCTGGGCTGGGGCCCGTGGGGGGCGCTGCCTTCTCGCCTGGCACAAGGGGGTGAGGTGACCCCGGAACCTACCGGAACTGAGTGAAGGGCTGAGACAAGCTGTTTACAACAAACTCAGAGGTTTTCTTGGGAAAACACACCTGCAGGTTAAAGAGCCTTTTGCGTGGCAGATCCCCGTGGGGTGGGAGGTGGTGGTGTGTCCCCAGGGGGCTGGCCCACGGAGGCGTGGCTGGAGTGGCTCCCAGGCCTTTCTGTGTCTTCCCTCCCTCCACCCATCCATTCATTTACCCATCCACCCACTCATCCATCCACCCACTCATCCATCCACCCACTCATCCATCCACCCACTCATCCATCCATCCATCCATCCACCCATCCACCCACGCACTCATCCATCCACCCATCCACCCATCCATCCACCCACCCATTCACCCATCCATCCATCCATCCATCCATCCACCCACCCACCCACTCACCCACTCACCCATCCATCCATCTATCCATCCATCCATCCACCCATCCACCCACCCACCCACCCACCCATCCACCCACCCATTCACTTATCCATCCATCCATCCATCCACCCATCCACCCATCCACCCACCCACCCATCCACCTATCCATCCACCCACCCATCTATTCATCTATCCACCCACTCACCCATCCACCCACCCGCCCGCCCACCCACCGATGCGTCCACGCAGACAGGGGGGCGGGCCTCACCTCTGTCCCACGCAGAGCGCTGCGCGTCCGGAAGAAGATGTCGGGGGAGAGGATGCCGGTGAAGATGGTCGGGGACATCCTGACGGCCCAGCTGCCGCACATGCAGCCCTACATCCGCTTCTGCAGCTGCCAGCTCAACGGGGCCGCCCTCATCCAGCAGAAGACGGACGAGGCCCCCGACTTCAAGGACTTCGTCAAGGTCAGCAGCCGGCCGGGCGGCCCTGCCCCAGGCCACGGGGCCCCTGGTGCACCAGGAGCCGATTCAGGGCCAAGCTCTGCCGGCCCAGGTCCTGGCGAACAACGGGGGCACCAGCGGGCAGGTGTGGCTGACCAGTGCGGCGGGGTGGGCTCGGAGAGCTGGAGAGGGCCAGGTCGCGGGCCCCCATGCCCAGCCCGGCGGGCGCCCGGTTCCTGGCGCCCTCATGCCGCCCCTCCCCCTCACGGCGCTCCCCCAGAGGCTGGCCATGGACCCGCGCTGCAAGGGCATGCCGCTCTCCAGCTTCATCCTGAAGCCCATGCAGCGCGTCACCCGCTACCCCCTCATCATCAAGAACGTGAGTGCCCCTCCGCCCGCACCCGGAACGGTCCTCCCCCCGGGACGGTCCCCCCCGCGGGATGGTCCTCCCCCCAGAACGGTCCTCCCCCCGGAACGGTCCTCCCCCCGGATGGTCCTCCCCCCGGGACGGTCCTCCGCCCGAGACGGTCCTCCCCCCGGGATGGTCCTCCCCCCGGGACGGTCCTCCCCCCGGACGGTTCTCCCCCTGGAACGGTCCTCCCCCCGGAACGGTCCTTCCCCCGGAACGGTCCTCCCCCCAGACAGTCCTCCCCCCGGAACGGTCGTCCGCCCGGGACGGTCCTCCCCCCGGACGGTTCTCCCCCTGGAACGGTCCTCCCCCCAGACAGTCCTCCCCCCGGACGGTCCTCCCCCCGGGACGGTCCTCCCCTGGCCTGCCCCCACTGTCCGGGGGGGGAGGGGGAAGGGAAGGCCTGCCCCGCTGTCCGGGGGGAGGGGAGGGGAGGGCCTGCCCCGCTGTCCGGGGGGAGGGGAGGGGAGGGCCTGCCCCGCTGTCCGGGGGGAGGGGAGGGGAGGGCCTGCCCCGCTGTCTGGGGGGAAGGGGGAGGGGAGGGCCTGCCCCGCTGTCCGGGGGGAGGGGAGGGGAGGGCCTGCCCCGCTGTCGGGGGGGAGGGGGGGGGAGGGCCTGCCCCCCCTGTCGGGGGGGGAGGGGAAGGGAAGGGAAGGCCTGCCCCGCTGTCCGGGGGGAGGGGAGGGGAGGGCCTGCCCCGCTGTCCGGGGGGAGGGGAGGGGAGGGCCTGCCCCCACTGTCCGGGGGGGGGGGGAGGGGAAGGGAAGGCCTGCCCCGCTGTCCGGGGGAGGGGAGGGGAGGGCCTGCCCCACTGTCCGGGGGGAGGGGAGGGGAGAACCTGCCCCGCTGTCCGGGGGGAGGGAGGTCAGGCACCTGTGCTGTCCATCGGGAAAGAGCAGCTGTTTATCCCGAAAGAGCTAATAATACTGACCTCCAGTCGGGCCACCAAGTGGCTTTGACCTTGAACGTCGGAAGTGAGAGCTGGGACCTTGATTCTGTCCCAGTGCCAGCTCGGTGCCACCCCCTCCCACCCCAAGTGCAAGTAACGGGCACCCCACCGCCCGTCCCCCACGGGCCCTGCCGGGAGGAGGGAGCGGCTGCACGCCCTGTCCTCCCGCGTGGCTCCTCCACGCCCGGCCTCAGCACAGCGCCCTGGGCGCCCCCCCCCCAATGCCGTGCCCGGGCCCCCGCAGATCCTGGAGAACACCCCCGAGAACCACCCCGACCACAGCCACCTGCGGCTCGCCCTGGAGAAGGCGGAGGAGCTGTGCTCGCAGGTGAACGAGGGCGTGCGGGAGAAGGAGAACTCCGACCGCCTGGAGTGGATCCAGGCCCACGTGCAGTGTGAGGGCCTGTCCGAGGTGAGGCCCTGGGGGCGGGGGGGCGGGCCCCGGCCCCACGGACCCCGGCACCAGCCCTGCGGGCACAGGCCGTGCACCGCCCTCCAGCCCACAGCCCCAGGCTCCCAACGTGCTGTGGACCTCCACTGAGTTCAAATTCCGTCACTGCCTTTTCCGTTTCCGGCAGCTCTATGCATTTCCTCTGATTTGCTGGTTTCTTTCCAGCATCTTATTTCTCACACAAGCGGCCTCACTCCTCCTTCATTTCCCAACACGTTTTACACACAAACCCGTGTCTGCGTCATGGCTCTCTGTCCGCTGTCTGCCAGCCCTCAGCGCACAGGCAGGCTCCTGGCCTGGCTGTGACTCCTGGTTGTGGGCTCGGTGGGAACGGGATTTTATCCTCGGATCCTGGCGGTCAGGGAGCTCTGGAGAGCCTCGCCCCGAGGCCCGGATGTGACGCCTGGGCCCCGGACATTTGCCCGGATCGGATCGTATTGCTGCCGGGGCACGGCGGGGCCTCCTCTCCCTCAGCCTCCCCGCTGCTGCCGTCTAAAGGGAGGCCGTAGTGAAGTTGTTCCTGCCTCAGGCTTCCTCTGCCCCTTCACCTGCTCACAGGAGATGATAGAGCCACTGGGTGGCAGAGCGTGAGATGATAGAGCCGGGGATAAAAGAGCCTGTGTGTGTGAGTGTGAGTGATAGAGCACAAGGTGATAGAGCTGGGGGGTGGTGATAGAGCATGAGATGATAGAGCCAGGGATGATAGAGCCAGGGGCTGATAGAGTGTGTGATAGAGTAGAAGATGATAGAGCCTGGTGGGGGTGATAGAGCCCGGTGGGGGTGATGGAGCCCGGTGGGGGTGAAAGAGCCCGGTGTGGGTGACGAAGCCAGGTGGGGGTGATGGAGCCTGGTGGGGGTGATGGAGCCCGGTGGGGGTGGTGGAGCCCGGAGGGGGTGATGGAGCCCGGTGGGGGAGATAGAGCCCGGTGGGGGAGATAGAGCCCAGTGGGGGTGATGGAGCCTGGTGGGGGTGATGGAGCCTGGTGGGGGTGATAGAGCCTGGTGGGGGTGGGGGTGATGGAGCCCGGTGGGGGTGATAGAGCCTGGTGGGGGTGATAGAGCCTGGTGGGGGTGGGGGTGATGGAGCCTGGTGGGGGTGATGGAGCCTGGTGGGGGTGATAGAGCCTGGTGGGGGTGGGGGTGATGGAGCCCGGTGGGGGTGGTGGAGCCTGGTGGGATTGGGGGTGGGGGTGATAGAGCCCAGTGGGGGTGATGGAGCCCGGTGGGGATGATAGAGCCCGGTGGGGGTGATGGAGCCCGGTGGGGGTGAAAGAGCCCGGTGGGGGTGATGGAGCCCGGTGGGGGAGATAGAGCCCGGTGGGGGAGATAGAGCCCAGTGGGGGTGATGGAGCCCGGTGGGGATGATAGAGCCCGGTGGGGGTGATGGAGCCCGGTGGGGATGATAGAGCCTGGTGGGGGTGATGGAGCTAGTTGCATTTTAGCGCTCGGGCATCTCTAAGGCTTGGGAAGCAGAGGAGGAAGTTGCTCTTCACATCTCAGCACCGGTGAGCTGGGTGAGGTGGATTCACAGTAACACAGCGTTTGTCCTGTGCGTGCAGCATCACTCAGCACCCTGAGCTCTGCATCGCCGCAGGTCCTCAGGGCGGCCCTCTAGAGGGTTTTAAACCGAATTCGTTGGGGTGACGTTGGTTAATGAGGTCACGCAGGCTTCAGGCCACCATTCTGTGATCCTCATCTGTAACCGCCTGTGCCCACCACCCAGTCAGGTCTCCTGCCACCATCTGGTGACCCCGCCACCCTTCCCGCCCCTCCGGGCCCTTCCCCCGGGCCCTGCCCTTTGTGGTGTTTGTGCATCTGCGGCTTTAGGTTTTATATCCCACCCACGAGCGAGATCCTATGGTTCTTCACGTTTCCTGTCCGACTTATTTCACTCAGCGCGACATTCCCTTTTTAAATTCATTTTCAGTTTGCCGTTTTTGTTGATGTCAGAGAGGAAAGGAGAGGGAGAGAGAGAGAAACGTCAACAATGAGAGAGAACCATGGATCGCTGCCTCCTGCAGGCCCTCCACTGGGGATGGAGCCCACATCCGGGCCTGTGCCCCGACCGGGAGTGGAACTGTGACCTCCTGGTTCCATGCGGCCAGCAGCACAACAACCTCCCGGTCTTTCCGGCCCAGACCGGTCGCAGCCCGTGCTTTGGTGGCAGGACCTCCGCCTCCCCGGCCTCCCCCTCCCACCTCCCCGGCCTCCCCCTCCGCCTCCCCGGCCTCCCCCTCCGCCTCCCCGGCCTCCCCCTCCGCCTCCCCAGCCTCTCCCTCCCCCTCCCGGCCTCCCCCTCCCCCTCCCGGCCTCCCCCTCCCCCTCCCCGGCCTCCCCCTCCGCCTCCCCGGCCTCCCCCTCCCCCTCCCGGCCTCCCCCTCCCCCTTCCGGACTCACCCTCCCCCTCCCCGGCCTCCCCCTCCCCCTCCCGGCCTCCCCTCCCGCCTCCCCGGCCTCCCCCTCCCCCTCCCCGGCCTTACCCTCCCCCTCCCCGGCCTCCCCGGCCTCCCCATCCCCGGCCTCCTCCTCCCCCTCCCGGCCTCCCCCTCCCCCTCCCCAGCCTCCCCCTCCCGCCTCTGCCCGGCCTCCCCCTCCGCCTCCCCGGCCTCCCCCTCCGCCTCCCCGGCCTCCCCCTTCCCCTCCCCGGCCTCCCCCTTCCCCTCCCCGGCCTTACCCTCCCCCTCCCGGCCTCACCCTCCCCCTCCCGGCCTCCCCCTCCCCCTTCCGGACTCACCCTCCCCCTCCCCGGCCTCCCCCTCCCCCTCCCGGCCTCCCCTCCCGCCTCCCCGGCCTCCCCCTCCCCCTCCCCGGCCTTACCCTCCCCCTCCCCGGCCTCCCCGGCCTCCCCATCCCCGGCCTCCTCCTCCCCCTCCCGGCCTCCCCCCTCCCCCTCCCCAGCCTCCCCCTCCCGCCTCTGCCCGGCCTCCCCCTCCGCCTCCCCGGCCTCCCCCTCCGCCTCCCCGGCCTCCCCCTTCCCCTCCCCGGCCTCCCCCTTCCCCTCCCCGGCCTTACCCTCCCCCTCCCGGCCTCACCCTCCCCCTCCCGGCCTCCCCCTCCCCCTCCCAGCCTCACCCTCCCCCTCCCGGCCTCACCCTCCCCCTCCCAGCCTCACCCTCCCCTCTCTGCTCTGTCTCCTCCCTCAGCAACTCGTGTTCAACTCGGTGACCAACTGCCTGGGGCCGCGCAAGTTCCTGCACAGCGGCAAGCTGTACAAGGCCAAGAGCAGCAAGGAGCTCTACGGCTTCCTGTGCAACGACTTCCTGCTGCTCACGCAGGTGGCCAAGCCGCTGGGCTCCGCGGGCGCCGACAAGGTCTTCAGCCCCAAGTCCAACCTGCAGTACAACGTGTACAAGACGGTGAGCGCCGCGCGGGGCCCGGAGGCCTGGGGGGGGGGAGGGGGCGGGGAGAGGGGGTCCCCGGAGGCCCGGGGCGGGGAGAGGGCCCCCAGAGCGTCCGGAGGCCGGGACGGGGGAGGGGGTCCCCGGAGCGTCCGGAGGGCTGGGGGGGGAGAGGGGTCCCCCGGAGCGTCTGGAGGCCCGGGGGGGGGGGGTGGGCAGAAGGGTACACAGAGTGTCCGGAGGGCCAGGGCGGGGAGAGGGGTCCCCTGGAGCGTCCGGAGGGCCAGGGCGGGGAGAGGGGTCCCCCGGAGCGTCCGGAGGGCCGGGGCGGGGAGAGGGGGCCCATGGAGGTCCGGAGGGGCTGGGGCGGGGAGAGGGTGGTGGCCAGGGTCAGGGGACTGCACTGCCACTTCCGGGCAGGCATGCCCGGCTTCGGAGCTTCTCTTTGGGGACCGTCACAGAAATTGTGTTGTTTTTAAAAAATATATTTTTATTGATTTCAGAAAAGAATTGAGAGGGAGAGGGAGAGAGAAACAACAATGATGAGAGAGAATCACGGATCGGCTGCCTCCTGCACGCCCCACACTGGGGATGGGGCCCGCAACCCGGGCCTGCGCCCTGACGGGGAATCGAACCCTGACCTCCCGGTTCCCAGGTCGACGCTCAGCCACGGAGCCGCACCGGCCGGGCTGGAGTTGGCTTTTTAGTAAAGTGAAGGCCAGAACCTCCGGCAGAAAGGGTTCTGGGCCCGCGCTCAGGAGGCAGCGTCCGGGCGACGGGTGAGCGCCGCCAGCTGCCGGCGCGTCCCCCAGGCCTGACACACGTGCCCTGGCGGGGCTCACGGTCACACGTGCAGAAGCATGTGCCCGGGAGAGGTCCCCCCCGCAGCGTCCCCGGGCCCCTCCCAACTGCCCGGCAGCCGGACACCACGGGCCCCCTGTCCCGCTGCTCAGACCCGCCTGGTGGCCCGGCCGCGGTGCTGGTGGCTCAGGGCCCGGGACAGTTTCCTCTGAGCCGTGGGGCGTCTGAGCGGTGCTTTCTCCGGAGCAGCAGGGAGCGTGGTTCATAAAGAGAACAACGCGCACACCCAGCTCTCCCCCAGCCCTGGCACGGGAGCCTTCGGAGGGATCGCTGGAGGCAGAGCGGGAGGCGCTGTTCGCCGCAGGAAAACAGACAGTCCTCACTCAGAAGGACTGGGAGACAGTCCTCACTCAGAAGGACTGGGAGACAGTCCTCACTCAGAAGGACTGAGAGACAGTCCTCACTCAGAAGGACTGGGAGACAGTCCTCACTCAGAAGGACTGAGAGACAGTCCTCACTCAGAAGGACTGAGAGACAGTCCTCACTCAGAAGGACTGAGAGACAGTCCTCACTCAGAAGGACTGAGAGACAGTCCTCACTCAGAAGGACTGGGAGACAGTCCTCACTCAGAAGGACTGGGATACAGTCCTCACTCAGAAGGACTGAGAGACAGTCCTCACTCAGAAGGACTGGGAGACAGTCCTCACTCAGAAGGACTGGGAGACAGTCCTCACTCAGAAGGACTGGGAGACAGTCCTCACTCAGAAGGACTGGGAGACAGTCCTCACTCAGAAGGACTGGGAGACAGTCCTCACTCAGAAGGACTGAGAGACAGTCCTCACTCAGAAGGACTGGGAGACAGCCCTCACTCAGAAGGACTGAGAGACAGTCCTCACTCAGAAGGACTGAGAGACAGTCCTCACTCAGAAGGACTGGGATACAGTCCTCACTCAGAAGGACTGAGAGACAGTCCTCACTCAGAAGGACTGAGAGACAGTCCTCACTCAGAAGGACTGAGAGACAGTCCTCACTCAGAAGGACTGGGAGACAGTCCTCACTCAGAAGGACTGAGAGACAGTCCTCACTCAGAAGGACTGGGAGACAGTCCTCACTCAGAAGGACTGGGAGACAGTCCTCACTCAGAAGGACTGGGAGACAGTCCTCACTCAGAAGGACTGGGAGACAGTCCTCACTCAGAAGGACTGGGAGACAGTCCTCACTCAGAAGGACTGAGAGACAGTCCTCACTCAGAAGGACTGAGAGACAGTCCTCACTCAGAAGGACTGAGAGACGCCTCCAGACCGGCCGGGGGCTCCGGGCTGAGCAAAGACCTAGGAGCCGGGAGGTCACAGTGCGATTCCGGTTGGGGCCCGGGCCCGGGCCCGGGTGTGGGCTCCGTCCCCATAGGGGCGTGCAGGAGGCAGCCGGTCTGTGATTCTCTCTCATCATTGGTATTTCTATCTCTCTCCCTTCCTCTCCGAAATCAATAAAAATGTTTTTAAAAAATCTGCGAAATGGGGAGTCCCATATTTGTAATTTGCTGCCTGTGAAAGTCGATGTTAACACAAAACCACGATTCTGGTGGAGGTTCCTAGAAAACACACACACACACACACACATAGACACACATACAGAGACACAGACACATATATACACACACACACTCACACACAGTCACACACACACACACTCACACACAGAGACACACACACATATATACACACACACACACACTCACACATAGACACACACATATACACACACAGACACACTCACACACACACTCACACACACATACACACAGACACACACACAGAGACACACACACAGATACACACACATATATACACACACACACAGACACACACACATAGACACACACATATAGACACACACAGACACAGTCACACACATACTCACACACATAGACACACACATATAGACAGACACAGTCACACACACACACACATGCACACACACACACACGCACACACACACTCTCTCACACACACACACGCACACACACACTCTCTCTCACACACACTCATGCACACACACACTCACGCACACACACGCACACACACACACTCACACACACACACACTCACACGCACACACACACTCTCTCTCACACACACTCATGCACACACACACACGCACACACGCGCACACACGCACTCACACACACACTCACGCACACACGCACTCACGCACACACGCGCACACACTCTCACACACTCTCTCACACGCACACACACACGCACACACTCACGCACACACACACACTCACACACACACACTCACGCACACACACACTCACGCACACACACACGCACACACACACTCACGCACACACACGCACACACACACTCACACACACACACTCACACGCACACACACACTCTCTCTCACACACACACGCGCACACACGCGCGCACACACGCGCGCGCACTCACGCGCTCGCGGAGCACACACGCCGTCGGCTTCCCTAAAGCTGTGCGTTACCTTCCAGCCCATCTTCCTGAACGAGGTTCTAGTGAAACTGCCCACCGACCCGTCCGGGGACGAGCCCATCTTCCACATCTCCCACATCGACCGCGTGTACACGCTCCGCGCCGAGAGCATCAACGAGAGGTGAGCCCGACGCCTCCAGCCCGGCTCCGGCCCGCGGCAGCGCCCGTGGGCAGTAATCCCTGCAGGCCCCACACAGCCCCCCCCTCCATCACTCCCTCCCCCACAGGACAGCCCCATGGGCAGTAATCCCTGCAGGCCCCGCACGGCCCCCCCTCCATCACTCCCCCCCCCACAGGACAGCCCCATGGGCACTAATCCCCGCAGGCCCCGCACGCCCCCCCCCCCCCCAGCACAGCCCCGTGGGCAGTAATCCCCGCAGGCCCCGCACGGCCCCCCCCGCACAGCCCCGCGGGCAGTAATCCCCCCAGGCCCCCCACGGCCCCCCCCTCCATCACTCCCCCCCCCACAGGACAGCCCCATGGGCAGTAATCCCTACAGGCCCCACACGGCCCCCCCCCCCCCCGCACTGCCCCCCGAGCACAGCCCCGTGGGCACTAATCCCCGCAGGCCCTGCACGCCCCCCCACTAGCACAGCCCCGTGAGCACTAATCTCCGCAGGCCCTGCACAGCCCCCCCCCCCGCACGGCCCCCCCCCCCCGCACTGCCCCCCCCCCCCCGAGCACAGCCCCGTGGGCACTAATCTCCGCAGGCCCTGCACAGCCCCCCCCCCGCACGGCCCCCCCCCCCCGCACTGCCCCCCCCCCGAGCACAGCCCCGTGGGCACTAATCTCCGCAGGCCCCGCACGGCCCCCCCAGCACAGCCCCGTGGGCAGTAATCCCCGCAGGCCCCGCACGGCCCCGTGGGCACAGCCTCCGGCCGAGGGGCAGGTCCTGTCCTCCTCGGGCCGCAGAGGCTGGTGCGTGGCAGGAGGTCGCACACAGGAGGATGGAGGCGTTTCGCTGGGTTCCCGGCGGGAACCGCGTTTCTCTGCGGCGAACGGGGCCCCGCCTCCAGGCGGCCTGAGCGAGAGGAGAGGCCAGGGGGTTAACAGCGCCCCCCCGGCCGGTTCCTGTGGGCCTGGGAGCTGCGGGCACTTGGCTGCCCGGTCTGCCTGGAGCCAAAGGACACGGACCGGCCTCCGGGTGGAGCGGGCACCGGCCAGAGCGATCCGGGAGTGTGTGTGCCACATGGAATCGGGCGGGTTCCGTGCAGGGAGCGTGTGTGCCATGAGCAATCGGGTGGGTTCCGTGCAGGGAGCGTGTGTGCCACATGGAATCGGGCGGGTTCCGTGCAGGGAGTGTGTGTGCCACATGGAATCGGGCGGGTTCCGTGCAGGGAGCGTGTATGCCACATGGAATCGGGCGGGTTCCGTGCAGGGAGCGTGTGTGCCACATGGAATCGGGCGGGTTCCGTGCAGGGAGCGTGTATGCCACATGGAATCGGGCGGGTTCCGTGCAGGGAGCGTGTGTACCATGAGGAAACAGGCGGGTTCCGTGCAGGGAGCGTGTGTGCCATGATGAAATGGGCGGGTTCCGTGCAGGGAGCGTGTGTGCCACATGGAATCGGGCGGGTTCCGTGCAGGGAGCGTGTATGCCACATGGAATCGGGCGGGTTCCGTGCAGGGAGCGTGTGTGCCATGAGGAAACAGGCGGGTTCCGTGCAGGAAGCGTGTGTGCCATGATGAAATGGGCGGGTTCCGTGCAGGAGCGTGTGTGCCACATGGAATCGGGCGGGTTCCGTGCAGGGAGCGTGTGTGCCACATGGAATCGGGCGGGTTCTGTGCAGGAGCGTGTGTGCCACATGGAATCGGGTGGGTTCCGTGTAGGGAGCATGTGTGCCATGAAGAAACGGGCGGGTTCCGTGCAGGGAGCGTTTGTGCCACATGGAATCGGGCGGGTTCCGTGCAGGGAGCGTGTGTGCACGTGGAATCGGGTGGGTTCCGTGCAGGGAGCGTGTGTGCCACGTGGAATCGGGCGGGTTCCGTGCAGGGAGCGTGTGTGCCATGAGGAATCGGGCGGGTTCCGTGCAGGGAGCGTGTGTGCCACGTGAAATCGGGCGGGTTCCGTGCAGGGAGCGTGTGTGCCATGAGGAATCGGGCGGGTTCCGTGTAGGGAGCATGTGTGCCATGAGGAAACGGGCGGGTTCCATGCAGGGAGTGTGTGTGCACGTGGAATCGGGCTTGTTCCGTGCAGATGGCCCAGAAGGTGCAGGCTTCCCCGCAGCGTCTGCTCCCCGTGGACCGGCCGCACCTGGGAGGCCCCTCTCCCCCGGAGGGAGGCTGAGCCCGCGCCCGCCGCGGGGCTGGGGCCGCGTGCGCTGTCCCGGGAAGGAGGGAGCGTCCGGGACGCGGTTCCCCCCTCGGCCACGGGTTTAGGGACACCGAACACGCCCTCGGGCCTTGGGGCTGAAGGCAGGGAGACTGGGTGTCCCGAGGTGACTGGGCGTCACGTGACGTAAGCAGAATGCTCCCCAGTCTGTGCCGCTGGCCCGAGGCCCGGAGCTGGAGCTGCTTGCACAGCGGAGCCTCTCGGCCCGTCCGCCCGTCCGCCCGTCCGCCCGTCCGCCCCAGCTTACCCCTCTCCCTCCAGGACGGCCTGGGTCCAGAAGATCAAGGCGGCCTCCGAGCTCTACATCGAGACGGAGAAGAAGAAGCGGGAGAAGGCGTACCTGGGTGAGGCTCCCGCCCCGGGCCTGGGGGGGGGGGGGCGGGGAGCTGAGGGTGTGCCTGGGGGGGGGGGCTGGAAGCTGAGGGTGCGCGGGGGGGGGCAGGGGGAGAGGGAGAGGGCTGGGAGCTGAGGGTGCGTGGGGGGGGGGCCTGAGAAGGAGGCGGGGAGGAGGGGGCCGTGCAGGATGGGGATCAGTGAACTCCAGGAGCCAGAAGCAGAGTTTAAGGGAGGAGAAGGGCCCTGTAGGGGGAGAGACTGGCAGGCGGGCGGGCGGGTGGGCGGACAGGCGGGCGGGCAGATGGGCGGGTGGACAGGTGGGCGGGTGGACAGGCAGGTGGACAGGCGGACAGGTGGGCGGACAGGCGGGCGGACATGCGGGCGGGCGGACAGGCGGGCGGGCGGACAGGCGGGCGGGCGGGCGGGTGGGCGGGCGGGTGGGTGGACAGGCGGACGGGCGGGTGGGCGGGCGGGTGGGTGGACAGGCGGACAGGCGGGCGGGTGGGCGGACAGGCGGGCAGGTGGGCGGACAGGCGGGTGGACAGGCGGGCGGGCGGACAGGCGGGCAGATGGGCGGCGGGTGGACAGGCAGGTGGGCGGGCGGGCAGGTGGGCAGGCGGGTGGGTGGACAGGCGGACAGGAGGGCGGGTGGGCGGACAGGCGGGCGGACGGGCGGGCGGGTGGACAGGCGGACAGGCGGGTGGGTGGGCGGTCAGGCGGGCAGGCGGACAGGCGGGCGGGTGGGCGGACAGGCGGGCGGGCGGACAGGCGGGCGGGTGGGCGGACAGGCGGGCGGGCGGACAGGCGGGCGGACGGGCGGACGGGTGGACGGGCAGGTGGGCGGGCGGGCAGGTGGGCAGGCGGGCAGGCGGGCGGGTGGTGGGTGGACAGGCGGGCGGACGGGGCGGGCGGACGGGTGGACGGGCAGGTGGGCGGGCGGGCAGGTGGGCAGGCAGGTGGGTGGACAGGCGGGCGGGCGGGTGGGCGGACAGGCGGGCGGGCAGACAGGCGGGCGGGTGGGCGGACAGGTGGGCGGGCGGGCAGGTGGGCAGGCGGTGGGTGGACAGGCGGACAGGCGGGCGGGTGGGCGGACAGGCGGGCGGGCGGACAGGCGGGCGGGCGGACAGGCGGGCAGACGGGCGGGCGGGTGGACAGGCAGGTGGGCGGGCGGATAGGCGGGTGGGTGGACAGGCGGACATGCGGGCGGGTGGGCGGACAGGCGGGCGGGCGGACAGGCGGGCGGACGGGTGGGCGGGCGGACGGGCAGGTGGGCGGGCGGGCAGGTGGGCAGGCGGGTGGGTGGGCGGACAGGCGGGAGGGTGGACAGGCGGGTGGACAGGCGGGCAGGTGGGCAGGCGGGTGGGTGGACAGGCGGGAGGCTGGACAGGCGGGTGGGCGGGCGGGCAGGCGGACAGGCGGGTGGGCGGACAGGCGGGAGGCTGGACAGGCGGGTGGGCGGGTGGGCAGGTGGGCAGGCGGGTGGGTGGACAGGTGGGCGGGTGGACAGGCGGGTGGGCGGGCGGGCGGGGGGCGGGCGGGTGGACAGGCAGGTGGGCGGGCGGGCAGGTGGGCAGGCGGACAGGCGGGTGGGTGGACAGGCGGCGGACAGGCGGGCGGGTGGGCGGACAGGCGGGAGGGTGGACAGGCGGGTGGACAGGCGGGCGGGCGGACAGGCGGGCGGGCGGGGGGACAGGCAGGTGGGCGGGCAGGCAGGTGGGCAGGCGGACAGGGGGGCGGGTGGGCGGACAGGCGGGAGGGTGGACAGGCGGGTGGACAGGCGGGCGGGCGGACAGGCGGGCGGGCAGACAGGCGGGCGGGCGGACAGGCGGGCAGGCGGGTGGGCGGACGGGTGGACAGGCGGGAGGGTGGACAGGCGGGTGGACAGGCGAGCGGGCGGACAGACGGGCGGACAGGCAGGCAGGCAGGCGGGCGGACAGATAGGTGGACAGGCGGGCAGGCAGGCAGGTGGACAGGTGGGCGGGCAGGTGGGTGGGCGGGCAGGCAGACAGGCAGGTGGGCGGACAGGCGGGCAGGCGGGCGGGTGGACAGGCGGGCGGGTGGACAGGCGGGCAGGTGGGCGGGCGGACAGGCGGGCAGGCGGGCGGGCGGGCAGGAGGACGGGTGAGCAGGCGGACAGGCGGACAGGCGGGTGGGCGGACAGGCGGACGTGCGGGCGGGCGGACAGGGAGGGTCTGACGGAGCTGAAACCCTCGGCGCTTTCCGGCCGCAGTGCGTTCGCAGCGGGCCACCGGCATCGGACGGCTGATGGTGAACGTGGTCGAGGGCATCGAGCTCAAGCCCTGCCGCTCCCACGGTAA
>CM072923.1:1566835-1694335 GCA_036971965.1 Nyctalus aviator
TCCTCCTCCCGCTGGCGGCCCTGCGTGTCCGCGTCGCCGTTGCTCCCGTGTGGTAGGATGTGCGTGATGACACATGTCCTGTGGCCTTTGGGATGCAGAGTCCGGGCAGGTTAGTGTCGCAGGAGGACACGTGTGAGCCGTGTCCCCGGCGCTGGCCTCGGGGGCAGAGGGATAGGGTCCGGGCCCAGAGCTGGGGTCTGTGCTGGGCCCACCCTGACCGTCCTGTCCTCCGGTGCGTGTGGCTGGCTGAGGGGCGGGTGGGGGCACGTGGGGTGCGTGGAGTCCCCACTCGCCAGGAGCCGTGTTTCCTCCCCCAGGCGCCTGGGTTCTGTGTTTTCATCACCGAAAACGGACGTTCCTGTGCGGCTTCCAGAGCCGTTCCTGTGCGGCTCTCTGCCATTCCATCCCTCCCTCCTCCGTCTCTGTGTCTGAACTTAACGGGGCACAGGGCACGGAGGGGGACCCGGGACCAGAGGAGGGCGAGGGGCCCGCCACTGGGGGCGCTCTCCCTCTGGGTCCCAGGGTGCTGGCCCCGTCCACAGCCCCAGGGCGCGGGCTGCGTGAACGCCAGGGCCCGGGGCCACTCGCTCGCTGGGCCAGAGGTGACGGAGCGGAGGGCAGGGGGTTGGGCTGACCCCGCCCTCCGGGTGCCCAGGGCTCGGAGCCTCTCGCTGCTGTGGGCCGGGGCTTAGCCTTCCCCACGTCCTGCGTCTGATTGGCCGGGAGCCCTGAGGTCTGTGCGGGGCCTGGAGTTCAGCTGGTTCCTTGGGCTGGCCTCAGGCTGGCTGGCGGTGGCTCTGCTCCCCAGGCCGGACCCTCCCTGCCCGCCTGACTGACCGTCTCTGTGGAGGCCGGGGCGTGCAGGTCTGTTGGAGGATGCAGACACCCCGTGTGTGTGCGCGCGCGCACGTGTGTGCATGTGTGTGCGTGTGTGCGTGTGTGCGTGCGTGCGTGTGCGCGCGCGTGTGTATGTGTGCGTGGGTGTGCGTGCGTGTGTGTGTGCGTGTGTGTGTGCGTGTGTGCGCGTGTGCGCGCGTGTGTGCGTGTGTGTATGTGTGTGCGTGTGCGTGTGTGCGTGCGTACGCGTGTGTGCGTGTGCGTGCGTGTGCGTGCGTGTGCGCGTGTGTGCGTGTGTGTGTGCGCGCGCGTGTGTGTGTGCGTGTGTGTGTGTGTGTGCACGGGCCGCGGGGAGGGAGTGGGCGGTGGTCTGGAGCGGGAGCAGGGGGTCTGGCCCCCGTGGTCAGGCTCAGACTGGCTGAGACAAAGGAACGTGCGAGGCCCCTGTCACAGCTACTGAGGATTGTGAGGTGGAGACAGCAGGGAGTTAAACAGCGCCAGCCCCTGCACTGGCCCCGGGACTGCAGGCCGCAGGGCCACACCGTGTGCAGCGGGTCCCTGGAGGGGCCTCCGGCTGTGGGCTCCGGCTGTGGGCTCCTGCTTTGGGGTCCGGGCTGTGGGGTCCGGGCTGTGAGGTGTGGGTGTGGGGTCCGGCTGTGGGGTCCGGGCTGTGGGGTCCGGGCTGTGGGGTCCAGGCTGTGGGCTCCGGGCTGTGGGGTCCGGGCTGTGGGGTCCGGGCTGTGGGGTCCGGGCTGTGGGCTCCGGGCTGTGGGGTGTGGGTGTGGGGTCCGGCTGTGGGGTCCGGCTGTGGGGTCTGGGCTGTGAGGTGTGGGTGTGGGCTCCAGCTGTGGGGTCCGGCTGTGGGGTCCGGCTTTGGGGTCCGGCTCTGGAGCTCCAGCTGTGGGCCTCCGGCTGTGGGGCTCTGGCAGGTGTGCGGAGCTGGGTGGGGACAGCACACCCGCCTGCACTGTCAGAGGGACGAGACCCGGGTCCCCCACTGGCAGATGTGCCCGGCCCGAGAGGCACCAAGAGGCCTTTGAGCTTTGACCCTGACCCACTGATCTGAAAGAAACCCCTCCCTTTGGTCTGCAGTCACCGCGGGGTTTCTCCCTCTCCTGGTCGGACAGGGCACCCCAGCCCCGCCTGCAGGGTGCCCGGCCATCGGGGACGGGTGGGGGATGCTCAGCGCCCTCCCGGGGTGGACGCCGCTCCTCCCTCCCAGCCTGGAGCCAGCTCCCGCCCTGCTGGACCGATGGGCCCGGGGCCGGGGCACCTGCTCCATCTCTGGCGGTGGCCACCCCGCACCTGGCCTGTGAGGAGGGAGGGGGACGCCGGGAGGGCAGAGCCCCAGGCGGGGCCCGTCTGAGCCGCCGCTCGGGGGGCGGAGGACCAGGGTCGAGGTGCCCTCGCCCTCCGCAGCTGTGCCCACCCGCGCCCTCCGCAGGGGTCTGGGCTCCACGCGCGCACACACACACACACACACACACACAGGCAGCAATACCCTCTCGTGTCCCCGTTCTGCCGGGCTGGAAGGTTCGCTAAAGGGAAAGGCCGACGGGGAGGTCGGACGGAAACGCAGGCTCGCCTCGGGGTCTGGCTCGCGCTGAGCAGAGGAGCCGAGCAGCTGCTCCCGGGATGCACCTTCCCCGCCAGGCGTCTCCTCGGGCCCTGAGGGCGTTCGGCCCGTGAAGGTTTACCAGGCGACGGCCTTAAAGCGCCCAGCTCCGGCTGCCGTCGGGCAGACATTTGGCCGGGCTGTGTGCGTGTCCACATACATATGGAACACGCATCGCCCAGAGCCGGTGGCTGTGAAACCGCCTCAGGGCGTGTCCTCCGGCCCCGGCCAGCGGCGGGCTGCCCCTCGCTGCCCCCCTCACACCCCGGCGAGGACAGGAAGATGGCTTTGCGTGGTGCAGGCGTGGCTTCACGTGGTGCAGGTATGCTTTGCGTGGTGCAGGCGTGGCGAAGGCGTGCTGCCTCAGGGACAGGAGCTGCGGACCCTCCCGTGCCCAGTGGTCAGCACTTGTGTGAACATACGTGTGCAGAGGAGGAATCTGTGCAGAGACGTGTGTGTGGTCCGTGGGCCTCACTCCCGGCTCCCGTGGGGGTGCGTGTACAGCGGAGAAGAGGGGAGTCCCCTCCACGCGTGAACACGTCTGTCTGCTGTCTAAGTGGCGTCTCCTGCGCCCTCACCCTGTCCGGGGACTGTGCGCGGCGAGCTGTGTGCCTGGCGTGTAAGAGCCGTGCTGTCACGTGTTGCAGTCCCGTAGGCCGATGTTTAACTTGTCATCGCCACGTGTGCTTTTTCACAGAGGTTATCTTTCTGAACGTATAGGAGAGCATTTAGCTATCTAATTTAAGTGAGTAAAACTACAGGCAAATGCCAAAGCCTGTCCGGGGGTAGGCAGTGCTGACCAGATGACGTGGCTCGTCTGACCTGCAGGCCGCTCCCCTCTGCTCGGAGCGGGGCGTCCGCTGGGTCTGCGTGTGGGTGGATTCCTGGGGTCTCCCGCCTCCCCTCTGCACAGCCCGGGAGGGGTGCAGGGTGAAGCTGCTGCCGGCATCACAGAGCAGCCTCCAGTGCCGTGGCCCTGAGGAGACCCCTGCCCCCTCCCCTCCACTCCCCTTCTCCCTCCCCTCCACTCCCCTCGCCTCCACTCCCTCCCCACTCCTTCCCCTCCCCTCCACTTCCCCTCCTGTCCCTTCCCCTCTCCTCCTTCCCTCCCCTCTCCCCCTCCCCTCTCCCTCCCCTCTCCCTCCTCTCTCTCTCTCCTCCCCTCCCCTTCTCTCCCCTCCCAGGAAAGGGTTGAAAGCCCAGACTGCCTGGAGCACAGACCTCATCTATGGGGCATCAGGAGTGTCCTTGCGGCCACCGAGGGAGAAGTGGGGTGCAACCCCCCAAGAAACTCAGTGTCTAACCCCCTGACAGATGCCTGTGGAGCCATTTCCGGTGGTGGCCACCCAGGGGCCAAGCCTCACCCAGGAGGCGGGAGAGGGTGCCCTGGTGAAGCCGGCCCGGCTGGTGTGATGGGGGCGGGGCCGGGCCGGTGTGATGGGGGCGGGGCTGGGCCGGTGAGATGGGGGCGGGGCCGGGCCGGTGCGGGGGCCGGGCACGGGGTCACCGTGGACGTGCAGGGCCGTGGCTGGACGCCGGGCAGTGAGTTTAGGCTTTCCACGCTCCTGCCCACAAGCCGCTCTCCAATGGGCCGAAGCGGGCGATGCTGGCGTCCCCGGGGCTTCCTGGGCTTGGGGTGGGGCTGGGGCTGCCGTTCCCAGAAGCTTCCTGGATCCGCGTCACTCCCGTCGCCTGCGAAGGCCTGAGGAGCTGCCGGTGGAGGCGCGGGCCGGGTTCCGAGGCGGAGCTGCCGGAGAGTGTGTGCGGTGTCCCGTGGCCCGTGGCCCGTGGCCCGTGGCCCGTGGCCGCCCCAGGCGCCGGAGCTCAGGCCTCCGCCCGCCGGCCCAGGCCCTTCCCTCGCCCCGCCTCCCGCGGCGGCAGTTGGTTCCAGAGGGTGGGGCCCGGCCTCGCCAGCGGAAGGGGCTCGGCCCCCGTGCAGGGCAGACGGTCCCGTCCTGAGAGTCAGAGACAGAGGCCCCAGCCTGCGGTGCACCGCCCGGGGTCCTATCCTGCTGTCCACGGAGGGACGCGCCGTCCGGCGGCCATGGAGCCCTGAGGCCACGCCTGCGTGGACGTGCCCTGTGTGTGTCCAGTGGACGGGGCGGCCCACCCGAGGCCTCTCTTGCGCGTTTACAAAGGGATGCGGTCCGGCCGCTGTTTGGTTTCTGTGGCTCCTTTGGTGTCCGAGCCGTCAGGTCTCACCGGCGGTGGCGGTGCCTGTGCCGTGTCCCCTCTCTAACGGCCCGTGCACCGGCGCCCCCGCCCTGCAGCGCCCCGGAGAGCAGCCCGCCCACGGCCGCGACCGGTGCGCCTGACCCCCCCCGCCCCCCCGGGAGAGCAGCCCGCCCACGGCCGCCGACAGGTGCGTCTGACCCCCCCCCCCCCGCCCCCCCCAGAGCAGCCCGCCCACGGCCGCCGACCGGGCACACCCCCCCCCCCCCCCAATAAAGCGAGAAGAGCCAGCCGCGGCCGTGGCTTCTGTCCCACCCGCTTTCCGAGCCGGCAGACAAGCTGTGACTGCGGAAGGAAAACTGTAAAAACCTTAAAATACCAGCCAGCCCCTCCCTGTCCCCGGCCTCCTCAGACCTCAGCTCGCAGCGGACACGGCCCCACGGCCCTCTGAGACGCTGAGGGCCCGTGTGCGGCAGGAGAACTGGGGGGGCGGCCTGGCTGCCCCCCAGGAGGCTGCCCCAGACTCAGACAGCCTCAGACCCTCACTGTCCACGCTCGCCGGCCGACAGCGCCGCCCGGATGGTCCCTCGGCCCCAGGGGAAAGGCAGCACCGTCTCTGCCTGGCGTCGGGCAGCTCCTCCGGTTCCTCACGGGTTCGCCTGGACACCACCCCGGCCTCCCGCCTCCGCTCGGCTCGGGCAGCGGATGGTTAGAGCACATTTTAAAAACGGGCCCCACTGGGAAGAGCAGGACTATCAATGCCCTTTTCTCGGTGGTTATTGGAAGTTTTAAAGAATAAACTAAATGTCACTGAAATCCCAGAGCCTGTGCCAGCTTTCTCCCGCCCGAGGCCCGCCCCTCTCGCCGGGTGAGGGGTCGCTGGTGTAAATCCGGGAATAATTCCCCTTCAAGCAAAACGGCTGCCAACGTAATCAAGGCGCTATTTATTCCAGAACATTCGCTATTTTCCCTCCAATTACAGAGTCATCCTTGTTCACGCAGAACATGCGGCCAGCACAGGACACTCAGCGTAAATAAACCACTAGGGGCGCTGTTCTCCACCCAGAAACCAATGTTCGCCTTCTCTGCCTGCGCGTGTGCCTGCGTGCCTGTGCGTGTGCGTGTGTGTGTGCGTGCATGCCTGCATATGTATGCGTGTGTGCCTGTGTGTGTGCGTGTGTGTGCCTGTGCGTGTGTGTGTTCATGCACGCAATCCAGATTCTCTCATATCATTTAATTGCTCGTATGCACCAAGCTCTTCTCATGGGCAAGCACAGATCAGTCACATAATTTACATAAATCATCCCACTTATTTTGAATGCTATAAATCAGATTTCTTTTTGTATATATATATATATATATATAGATAGATAGATATAGCTATAGATACATGCATATATTGAGATATATAGAATAGACAAATATATTGAAGAATATATACATTTAAAATATATTTTTATTGATTTCAGAGAGGAAGGGAGGGGGAGAGAGAGAAACATCAGGGATGAAAGAGAATCATGGATCAGCTGCCTCCTGCACGTCCCCCACTGGGGATTGAACCTGCAACCCGGGCCTGTGCCCTGACCGGGAATCGAACCATAACCTCCTGGTTTGTAGTTCGATGCTCAGCCATGAGCCACGCTGGTTGGGCAGAAGAACATATATATTTATATGTAAGGACTGCATTGCATCCCGCTGTCTGGGTGAATCCGAGTTCCCTGCGTTATCTAGACAATCCTGAATGGTGCCGTTTCCCAAGGCTGCCAAGGTGCCCAGGCTGTGACGGGTGCCCGGGTCCAGAGCTCGGCTCACCGCCGATGGCCGTGGGCGCTGAGTGCAGCATCTGCTCATCCCCCACCCCATGGGGGCAGCACCGGCTCCTGTGATCCTGAAGGGTTCGGGGGTAAGAGGCTCCCCGCAGATGACAGGTCCCCGGGGCGCCGCGGTCTGGAGGCTTTGTTTGCGGGCGTGGGGTGCAGCGTGGGCCTCGCCTATAGCTGGGCGGACGCAGGTGCGTGCGGGAGCCCGGCTGCCGACGCTTAGAGGGCGAAGCTGGGCTTCCCTCCTCCCTCCTGCCCGCACTCCGCGGTCTGCAGGCCGCTCTGCCCTTGAACTCGCCTGGCCTCTCCCTGGGAGTGTGGCGGCAGCAGCTCCTGTGTTCCAGGCCGTCCAGGGAGGCCATGTGCCCGCTGCCCGCTCCCCTCCCATCCCCTCCCGCCCCGTCCCGTCCCCTCCCCTCCCCTCCCTCCCCTCCCCTCCCCTCCTCTCCCCTCCCCTCCCCTCCCCTCCCCTCCACTCCCCTCCATCGGCTGGGACTCCCGGACCAGGTAAGGCCAGGAGCTGGGCGCGGGCTCTGTCCCCAGGTGCCCTATGCTTGCTGTGCGGGAGGGGGCGGGATTGGGGTCAAGCAGCACCCAGGGGACCCCCAGCTCCCAGGAGAGCACCCAGAGGCCCCACCGTGGTGTCTGCCTCACGTGCCACCTTAGGAGACTGTGCAGCTGGTTTGCGAGGAGGAAGCCAGGCTTCGGCCAAGGTGACAGAGGAGGCAGTGTGCTGCCAGGTGGGGGGCGCGCCGGTCCCGCTGGGACGGGCTTCCGGCCCATGGACTGCAGAGCTTCGAGCTGCAGAGGCCGGCCCTGCCACCAGGGGGCTCTGGGCCGCCTACGATTCACTGGAGGCCGGGAGGGGTGCGGACAGCGGCCTGGGTGAGGGGTGAGCGGTGGGTGGGGAGAGGGGGGCATTGGGCCGTGGGAGAGGCCGGGATCAGCTAGGACTGGCTTTGCCTGGTGGCTCCAGTGACGGCAGCTGAGGTGCAGCTGTGGTCCGGGACAGGGTGGCACCAGCAGGAAAGAGGGAGGAGAGGCCCAGCTGACCCCCAGCGGGGCGAGCACAGGTCCTGCGCCCCCCCCCCCCCCCCGGCCCCCATCTTCCTCAGCTGCGGAGGGGCCGGCGGCTGACCGGGCGGGAGGCGTGGGTGAGAGGTGCCAGGCCGCAGAGCACCCACGAGGCGTCAGCGGGCTGAGGGCGCTGTGGGGGAGCCTCCGGAGGCTGAGAGCCGAGTCCTGAGCTGGCCCTGGACGGTGAGACTGAGGCGAGATCGGGCTGCTGTGTCCAGGTTCAGCCCGTCCCTCCCGGGCGCCGGTGCCCGAGGAGTGAGAGGCCATGGAGCAGTAACTGTATTCACGACCGTCTTAGCGGGAGGCCTGCACAGCCCCATGGCCCGGGGATCCGGCTCCGGCCGGGCGCTTCGAGTCGGAAGCAGTGTGTGTGTGTGTGTACATGTATGTGTGTGATGTGTGTGTGTGGTGTGTATGTGTGTGTGTGTGTGGTCTCTGTGTGTGGTCTCTGTGTGTGGAGTGTGTATGTGTGTGTGATGTCTATGTGTGTGGTGTGTGCGTGGTCTGTGTGTGGTGTGTGTATCTGTGTGTATGTGTGTGTGGTGTATGTATGTGTGTCTGTGTGTCTGTGTGTGTGTCTGTATGTGTGTGGTGTGTGTGTGTGTCCCTGGCTTCACCACACTGTGTCCGTCGGGGAGCAGAGCAGCCGCCCGTGTCTGGGCCTCACGGGACAGTACGCCGCCGCTCTGGCTTATGGAACTTCCTGGTCAGTGGCGTGCGGCCCGGCTGCTGAGGGACCCACGTCTGTGGAGTGGATGTCGTGGGCTCTGCCTCCCCACCGCTCTTCTCGGGGTCACCCGCGCTGTGAGCCCCAGGCCCTGGCCACCCGGCCCGCTGTCTCCGCGGACAGGTTTCCCGTTGGGATTGCTGTGCCGAGCTGACAAAAGAGAGGTATGACTGATTCGCTCACACCGGACAGCTGCTGCTGTGTTGCTGTTTCATTTTTTAAAAACTTGGCTGAGGGAAAGGAGGTCAGTGCCCCCGCCCGGCCAGGGCGTGGTGTGCCCAGAACTCGCGGGCGCGGGCACAGGGTCGTCCGGACAACCGCTGTCCTCAGGCCATTCCAGGATAAAAGGTCACAGCAGCAGAAGGTTCACCGCCTTGTTGGCTCTCAGCGGGCCCCCGGGCCTCACCCCGGAGCAGCTGCTGGGGGCGGTGCGGGAGGGAGTTCCATCTTCCTTCTGGGCTGGCCCTCCGGGCACGGGGAGGGGCTGGCCGGCGAGAAGCCTGTTCGGCCGCCTCCTGCTGAGGCAGCTCTGCCCCTGCCTGCGCTTCCGCTTGCCGATTCTGGAGTGGAGGCCTGTTTTGCCAGAATCTGTCAGAGCCAACAGGAAACATGGCTGCCTTTCCACTAAGACACCACCACACAGGGCAGACAAACCACTCAGCTCCCCCAGTGGAAATGCAGGACGGCCAGCCCCTCGGGGGGCGGAATGAGCACCTGGCTCATGTGGTTCAATGGGCTGAGCGTCAGCCGTATACAGAAAGGTTTGCGGTTAACTCCTGGTGGGGGCCCGCGCCTGCTGGTGGGTGCTCCTGCAGGGTGCATGCAGGAAGCCACCCATCTGTTCCTCTCAGTACAACAGCCCTAGCCGGCTTTGCTCAGTGGCTAGATCACTGGCCCATGGACTGAAGGGTCATGGTTCGATTCTGGTCAAGGGCACGTACCTCATTGCAGGCTCAATCCCTGGCCTTAGTCGTGTGTGTGCAAGAGGCAACCAATCGATCTCTCTCTCTCACATTGATACTTCTCTCTCCCCCGCTCCCTTCTACTCGAAGTGGGTGAGACCCTGCCCTCGGGGCCAGTGATGGGTGATGCTGGCACTGGGAGGCAGCAGAGGGGTGCCATGTCGGGCCCAGACAACCGCTTTCAGGATCCTTGTTTGAGTCGGACACTAAAAGCAGAAACTCCAAGACCAGCAGCAGCCTGGTTCGCAGGTACCCCACTCCCCGAGACTCAGCACCGCCTGGCTGAGGCCAGGGAGCCGGCATACAGTGAGCTCCACAAGGGTAACCTTTTCCTAACGGACACGAGCTTCAAAGATTCTGGAGTGGAGTGTGGCCCGGCTGTCGAGAGGTGTCCTAGTGGAAAGGCAGCCATATTTCCGGTCAGCTCTGACAGATTCTGGCAAAGTAATTTACACACACTAGGTTCTCTAGCCAAAGGGCCTCTAACCTTCACCCGAGGAGATACTGCAAGAACAATCCTGTGATAATGAAGTGATATGCAAACTGTCACAGCCCACAAGATGGGTCCTATGACCAGGCTGGCAGGGGGGATGCAGTTGGGGGCAACCAGGCGGGTAGGGTGGGGGCAGTTAGGGCAATTAGGCCGGGGGGGGGCACGCACTTAGGGGCTATCAGGCCAGCATACAGACAGTGAGGGGTGATCAGGTTGGCAGGGGTGGGGGGTGGGGCAGTTTGGAACGAGCAGGCAGCAGGCTGGTGAGCGATTAGGAGCCAGCAGTTCAGGATTGAGAGGGATCCTGGATTGGAGGGTGCAGGCTGGGCTGAGGCGATCCCCCCCCCGAATTTTGTGCACCAGGCCTCTATCCTATATAATAAAAGGCTAATGTGCAAATCTCCCCTTGCGAGTTCCACTGGGAGACCAGGAGTTCAATGATGTGCGCTGACCACCAGCGGGCGGTGTGGAACGTGGCAGGTGACCAGGCGCTAAGGGAGTGAGGGAAGGAGGAGGTGGGGAGGCTGGGATGCTGAGAACTGGATTGGCCCTGATCTCTGGCCACACCTAGGGACCCCATCTGTGTACGAATTTGTGCCCAGGGCTCCAGGGTAAGAATAAGGCTCCCCGTGTTTCCACTTGAAGAGCAGTGAGCAGTATATTCTGTTCAGGAAGCATTTTATTGTTGCTCCAAGTTTGACATTTCCACCGAGAAACAGTGCGTTCAGAACACTTCCCGCATGGCCTTGCTCAGCTTCTGGATCTTGGTTTTCGCAGACATGTCAACATACTTCTCTCCGATGCGCACAATCATGCCGCCCATGATGGACGGGTCCGTCTGGGGGGAAACGGGATGGGACGTGAAACACACGACCTTGCGCCAGCACGTGGAACGCCGAACAGCACCTCCCAGCCACGGGTGCCGACGGAGCCGTGAGCACACCCGGGAGGGAGGTCAGCTGAGGCCACTGGGCAGCGTTCCGACGGGAATGCCAGTCCCAGGACAGCCCCCCGCCCGGGCACCCTGAGGTCTGTCCTGAGCGACGGCTGAGGAAACCCCCGTAACAAACCTACCTTCACCTCCAGCTTCAGCACCTGGCCTTTCCCCAGGAAGCCTTTCAGGACCGTCTTCAACTCGGTCAGAGAGGCTTCATCTAGAGCCTGGAGAGGAACGTGGCAACCCTCTTTACCTCAGAGGAAGCAGAGCGCACACTTCCCGCAGCCCAGGGAGGCCCACTCACCGCCCCCCCCCCCTGCCCTGGGAGGCCCCCCGCCCCGGGAGGCCCCCCCTACCCATCGCCCCGGGAGGCCCATTGCCCTGGGAGCCCCCCCCCCCCGCCCTGGGAGGCCCACCGCCCTCCCCCCCAACCGCCCCGGGAGGCCCCCCCTACCCATCGCCCGGGAGGCCCATCGCCCCGGGAGGCCCACCGCTCTGGAAGGCCCCCCCCCCCACCCCCCCGGGGGGCCAACCGCCCTGGGAGGCCTCCCCTCCCCCACCGCCCCGGGAGGCCCACCGCCCTGAGAGGACAGCAGCCATTTTTCCTACTTCACATGTGCAAGAACTGAGGTTCACGATGGCTAAGAGGCTCACTTCCCGTGTGATACCCACTTCATGTGTGTGAGACCCTCTTCACGTGTGTGAGAACTGAGGCTCACGGTGGCTAAGAGACTCACACGAGGCTGCCCAGGGAGTGAGGACCAGCGCCAAGGTTTGAAATCAGTCTATTTCTGAAGCCGATGCCCTTAGTCGCTGATCAAATGTATGTTTTTTTAAAGAGTAGAGCGACCTGCCCGGGCCTGGCCATGGGACAGGGTGGCCCTCGAGCCGGTAAATGTCCCTGAAACCAGCCGGCCAGGCCGGAGCATCGCCCTGCGACGCCAAGGCTGCGGGTTCCTCCGAGGTCAGGGCACACACAGGAGCCGACCGCTGGAGGCGCGAGAAGTGGAACCACAAACCCACGTCTCTAAAGCCAACGAACAGACGAAGCGGAACGGATGTCCCCGACACCGCTCGCCGGGAGCCCAGAGTGCCGTGCGGACCGGGAATGGCCGCAGGAGACCGGGCGCAGGCCTTCCAGGGCGAAGTCCCACCGGCGGTCCCTGCCCCGAAGAGCAGCAGGAAGACAGGCTCAGACAAGACAATGAACCCGGGCGGGGGGGGAGCGGCAGCCGAAGGAGCATGGGCTTCTGAGAGAGGTCTGAGTTCGAACCCGGGCTTCACTGGTTGTGACCAGAACTTAACCTCCCTGGCTGTTTCCCTGGCTGTAACCTAGAGAATCATACTTCTAGTTCGCATGGACCCGGACGATAAGTTACAAGTACCCAGCAAATGGCGGCTCTGACAGCCCACGCCATCCAGGCAGCAAGAGTAAAGGGCCCCACACTCCCCTTCTCCCCAGGCTGGACACGAGTCTCAGAAAACTACAGAGGACTCACACCCGCTCCGGAGCACAAATCCAGCACCTCCGCCCCTGCTCCGGCCTTAGGGCAGCCCCGGCCTTAGGGCAGCCCCGGCTCCAGCCTTAGGGCAGCCCCGGCCTTAGGGCAGCCCCGGCCTTAGGGCAGCCCCGGCCTTAGGGCAGCCCCGGCTCCGGCCTTAGGGCAGCCCCGGCTCCAGCCTTAGGGCAGCCCCGGCTCCGGCCTTAGGGCAGCCCCGACCTTAGGGCAGCCCCGGCTCCAGCCTTAGGGCAGCCCCGGCTCCAGCCTTAGGGCAGCCCCGGCTCTGGCCTTAGGGCAGCCCCGGCTCCGGCCTTAGGGCAGCCCCGGCTCCAGCCTTAGGGCAGCCCTGGCCTTAGGGCAGCCCCGGCTCCAGCCTTAGGGCAGCCCTGGCCTTAGGGCAGCCCCGGCTCCGGCCTTAGGGCAGCCCTGGCCTTAGGGCAGCCCCGGCTCCGGCCTTAGGGCAGCCCCGGCTCCGGCCTTAGGGCAGCCCCGGGCAGGGAGGCGTGAGGTGCACAGCTGCTCCAGAGCGCAGCTCGAGGGAGCTGGCGGCAGGGCAACCCCCAGGGACAGGTCACCTTCCCCCGGGCCATGATTTTCGCCCGTTTTTTCTTTTCTGTTCTGCCAAATGCCATGCACGGAATGCCAGGCGAACGCAGCGGCCACTGCCCTGACTTACAGACGCGGTGGTCACGGTGCACGGGACTTCTCCCCGGTGGACACTCATCATGGTGGAAAAGGCAGAAATGACGGCAGGGGTGCTGGTCAGGCGGCCATTTTCAGCGAGCAAATCTGGGAAGGGAAGGTGTGTCAGTCACTGGACACTCACTCAAAACGGTCATCCATGGGTTTCCGGTCACCTCCAAAGCATCATTTGTGGCTGAGAATGTTGTATTCAGCTCTAGCTGGCTCAGTGGACAGCGTTGGCCTGTGGACTGAAAGGCTTGGGTGCTATTCCGGTCAGGGCACACGCCTGGTTGCAGGCTCGATCCCCAGCAGGGGGTGTGCAGGGGGCAGCTGATTTATGATTTTCTCATCCGTGATATTTCCATTTCTCCCTCCCTCTCCTTTCCTCCCTGAAACCAACCAGCACTCAATAGTAAGGGGCGTGTGCCTTTCCCAGGTTTGCAACAGATGCCCATTTGCTTAATCCCTTCACCTCTCAGCCAGCCCACAGTGCTGACTGGCATCTCTGCCTGGTGGTGGCGAGCCTCTTTTGTGTGTATTTGCCAGCTGCAAGCTCTCTCTGCAGAGGTGTCCACTCAGGTCCTTTGCCCGTTTTTTAAATTGGATTGGTTTCTTGATGTCGTATTGCATCAGTTCTTCACAGATTTTGGATATTAACCTGTTGGATGTATCGCTGGTGAATATGTTCTACTCAGTGGCTTGTCTTTTAATTTGTGGATGGTTTCTTTGCTGTGCAAAAACTTTTAACTAAGTTTGAACCAGTCCCACTTTTTATTTCCCTTTTCCCAAAAAACATATCGGAAAAAACAGTGCTACAAGAAATGTCCGAGACTTTTCTTCTATGTTTTCTCCTAAGGTTTTATGGTTTTGAGTCTAACATTAAGTCTTTAACCCATTTTGAGTTTATTCTTGTGCATGGTGCAAGAAGATGGTCTAGTGTCATTCTTTTCGCCTGTATCTGTCCAGCTGTCCCAACACCATTCATTCAATACATTATCTTTGCCCCACTGCATGCTCTTGCCTCCTCTGCCAAATATTAATTGGCCATAAAGGATGGGTTTATTTCCGTTCTATTGATCTAAAGGTCTGTTTTGTGCCAGTGCCAGGCTGTTTTGATTATTCAAGGTGTTTTTTGGTTCCATACAGACTTTTGGAGTAGTTGTTTTGTCCTATGAAATCTACCGCTGGCATCTCAATAGGAACTGTGCTGAATGCGTACATTGCTTTGGCTAGTATAGACATTTTAATGACATTAATTCTTCCTATTAATGAGCATGGTATATGATCTACTCGTATCTTCTTCAATTTCTTTCTTGGTGCCTTATAATTTTCTAAGTATAGGTGTTTTACATCCTTGGTTAAATTTATTCCTAGTTTTTTTGTGTGTGTGTGTGTGTGTTTTTTTTTTTTTTTTTTTTTAATATGACTGTAAATGGGGTTGTTTTCTTAGTTTGTCTTTCTGACATCATTATTGGTGTATAAATATGCAAATGATTTCTGGATATTTTGTATTCTGCTACTTTACTAATTATCAGTTCCAGTAGTTTTTTTGGTGGGATTTTTAGGGTTCTCTCTCTCCACAGTATCGTGTCATCTACAAATATTTTTCCCTTCTAGTTTCCAATTGCACGTCTTTCTTTTTTTTGTCTGACCGCGGTGGCCAGGCCTTCCAGCGCTCTGCTGGATCAGAGAGGTGAAAGCAGACACCCATCTTGTTCCTGCCTTTACGGGCAATGCTTTTAGCTTTTGCCCGCCGAGTATGATGTTGGCTGTAGGCGTGCCATATATAGCTTTCGTTATACTGAGATATGTTCCCTCTATTCCCACTTTACTGCGTTTTAATCATAAATGGCTGCTGGGTTTTAACCCTTCGATTGGTTTAGGTGCTGAATCACATTAATTTATTGCATATATTGTACCAGCCTGCACCCTGGACTAAATCCCACTTGGCCAAAGTGTATGAACTTGTGTTGTGTTGACCAGGGGGTTTGGAAGCAACCTGATGAACCGAAGGATGCAAATTTCGCCCAGGACAGAGGGACAGCCAGGCTACCACCCTGTTTGTGTGACTCCCACTGGTGCCCCGTGGGTTGAGATACTGACATTAGACATTCTTACATCCCAGCATCTTTAGCCAGTGCCCCTCAAACCTGGAGCATCAAGGACAGCCTGGGCGAGGCCGGACTCATTTCAAGGGCAGCTGGCGCCCATGTGCCCGCCCTGGCCCCACCCCACAGCGAATCTGCAGACTCAGGAGAAAGATCTAGTACTTACTGATCAGGTTGGACGTGAGGGGAGAAAACTTCTCTTTGCTGGTCATGTCATTCAGGCTTTTCACTTTAATAGAACGCTTTGTAAAGGGATTCAAAATTGAAGCAGCCATTTTGGGTTCCTTCAGGATTTGCTAAAAGGGCCAAAAAAGAATTTCTTAAGTTCTTTAGAGCATCAACAATCCCAGCTGCCATACACACACTTCTTATGAATCAGAATTTCATGAATTAAACGAGCACTCTTAAAGCACAAAGAACAGTTTACAATCAATTCATTTCTCTGCCTTTAAGAATACATTACACCGTGATTTCACACAGGAGACACTATTTCTTAAAAAAATGTAGACACTTTTTAAAATTTCTTAAAATTAACTGTTGCTTTTCAACAGACTATAAAAACGGTAAGCACCCAAAGATCCAGTTCACTGCGTATTTAACGTATTGAACATGGGGACTGCCCTAGTTTTTCACGTACTGAGGACACTAGCCAGGCCAGCACTCAGGTGCAGACCTCAACGGGGCCACCCCCGGAGGGGCCTGGGCGCCTCAGCCGGACCCTCTGTGCCACCTCTCAGAGCTCGAGAGCCAGCCCAGCCCGGGCGTGTGGTGCTTCCGAACAGCCTCCCCGCCGGGAGGGAGGGCAGGGGAACAGGAGTGCAGGCACCAGAGAGCCTGTCTCCCCTGGGAAACCACACGCCTAGACCCCGTGACCAACGCTGCTTCCCTCTGTCACGCCCCTCCCGCCCGCCCGCCCTCCGTTACTGCGTCAGCAGCTTCTCCCTGGCGCCCGCCTGGGTCCGTCTCTGACCCGCTGCCATCTCAGGAGACTGCCAGGTGGTGCCCCGAACACACATTCTTCCCGAGCCGTGCCGGGTGACACACAGGCAAGCGTCCTGGGTGTGGGTGCCCAGTGGACATTGGTGCTGCCCTTGGCACCACCCTAGTCTGTCCGTCTGTCTGTCTCTCTCTCTGTCTCTTTCTCTCAGTCTGAAGGCAAGGGGCTCCTCTCTGCGTCTCCCCTGGCTTCCGGGTTTAGCCAAACCCCATCCCACAACCCAGCTCGTTCGCTAAGGGAAGAAAATACAGTTGGAACGTAGTTCGTAACGGGCAGGAAAGCTACTTACTACTACTCTTGCCAACTCCTTTTCTACTTGATCCAGTTTATTCTGTTTAGACGCAGCGGAGTACAGAGCAGTGGCATAGCGGCCTTCAACACCGTATATCTGAACAGGCGGCTTTAAAAGGAAAATCAGTTAATACTCTGTCAGTGGCAGAATTAGACAGTTGTAACTTTAAGACGACATCTGTGGCATACGCGTGAACTGTGCTGTCAGAGCGCTGTCCTGAATGGCAATTCTCAAGCTGGAATTCCTTCCTGGTGCATCTCTGAACCTCCCGCCCCTCCCGCAGAACGGGGCTCAGGAGAGACGGGGTGCGGGCCTGCACCCCTTTCGGCCTCACTCCCCAGAATCACGTCCGTTACCTGGGAGACGGCTGGCTTCCTCTGGATGCAATGTTCTTCAGTTTCAAGTATGGGAGGTTTTATCACGGATGGGAGGCAGTTTGAACATGTGAGAGCCACGAAAGCAGGTGTTTATGGAACATGTAGAGCACACTCTGTGCATGTCACAGGAATGCTCTCTTAGAGCCTCCTCACCAGTGGCGCCCGTTAGCCACTGACTATGTGCCTGCAGCTGGACGCGTTTCTCACAGTGGCCTGCAGGCTTCCTCTCACCCAGCCTCAGAGCACACACACGCCCCCCCCCCCCCCCCCCGGGGTGCTGTGTCCGTGGTGCTGTGTGGCTGCAGACAGCAGCTCAGGTCTGAACGAGGTCTGGTTCCAGGGCAATCCAGGACCAAGCTGAGGGACACGGGACAAGTCCTCCCGGAGTCTCCATTTCCTCTTGTGAGGAAAGGCCAGCTACTCCCCAGCCCCGTTCCGGGTTCGGGGACCCCCTTGTTCTGGGGTTCAGGGATCCTCCTGTTTAAAGCACAGCAGGCATTGGACACCATTGGTTCCCAGCCCCATGCACAGGCCACAACAGCGCACACGCCGGCCCTTACACTATGGCTGCTTCACCACCACAACCAGGAAGCTGACCTACCCGCACGAGCTTGGCGAACGCCCGGGCCACAGACGTGCTGAAGCATCGCACCTGAGAAGCAAAGGAAAGCAGGTGAGGCTGGGGTACCGGAGGGCGGTCCACACGAAGCCAGGCAGCCATTTAACAGGAGGTCCTCCTGCTGCCGCAGTCAGCACAGCCTCCGCGAGGCCGCTGCTTCGCCAGGAGACTTTCCCGCGGAGCGCCAGGCCCCGCTGCTCGGGAAGCTGCCCTCCCCGGCGGCCGCGGTCCAGGGCAAGGAGGACACGCTGACTTCGAGGAGAGGGGTGTTTGGGGGGGGGGGGGGAGGAGGAAAGGCGATTAGCATTTGCAGGACCGCCCGCGGGCAGTGGCCGGATTCCGGCCATCCTCCGGGAGCCTAGCCTTCTCAGGATGCAGTGCCGCCCGGGAACCAGGCCTGGCCCGGAGCAGGGGCGGGTGTGAGAACGGCTCGGGTCCGAGGGCAGCTCAGCCGCGGAGGGACGGCCCCCGGCAGGGCCACGGGCCCCTTCGCACAGCCCGCCCCGCAGGTCACCAGGAACCGGCGGTGAGGGCGGGGGGACGCGGGGACGCGGGGGGGGGGGTGTCAGAGGTCAGAGGTCAGGGCGGGGTCGGCGGCGCCCGGGCCGAGAGCGCCGAGGGCGCGGGCTCCCCTCCATCTCCCTGAGGCTCCGGGGTCCGGGCCGCAGCTCGGCCCTGACGGGCGGGCAGGACGGACCCGGAACCGCGCCGCCTCCCTTTCCTGGGAAGATGGGCGGTCGGGGGAGGCCCCGTCCTCAGCCCGCCATCCGCGGAGGCCGGCGCCCAGCTCCGGGGCCTCCCGCCTGCGGCCGCCGGAGCCGCCGAGGCCGGGCCCGCGCTGCCTGTGGCCCCCGCTGTGGCTCTCGGGGTCCGGCCGGTCACCGCGGAGGCGCCCAGGCCCCCGGCGCCCGGGCCCCGCCGCCTCACCTGCCGGGAGAGCGCGGACGCTGCGGGCGAGGCCATCTTCTCCGCGGCTGGAGGTCAAACCGGCCGGGAGGGAGCTGCGAGGGCGCATGCGTGCGTCAGCGTGGCCGCTCGGCCCGCTGGGAAATGTAGGCGTAGGGCGTCAGGCCGCATGCGCCGGGTGCTCCCTCGCGCTGGGAGTTGTAGTCCCTCGAGGCGGGAGGTACCCTACCGTCAGATCTGGACTTTGATCTTTTCTGCTAAGGTGACCGGGCATCCCGCTTTTGGCGGGACAGTCCCGCTTCCTAACAATTTGTCCCGCGTCCCGCGGCGTTTTAGACAAGTCCCGATTTTTGGCCGGCACTTTTTTAAAACGCCATGGGACGCGAGACAAATTGTTAAAAATCGGATGTCTGGTCACAAAACAAATATTTCTCGCTGTTTTATTTCCTTGTGCCACATGTGTGTGTCATGAGCCCTCAATTGCACATGTTTTAAGAAATGTTTTAAGAAATCTGGGAAAGGTTAACATGCAAAATGTTCACGGCACTCACTTTAAAACCGCGAAAAATCGGAAACTAACGTCTGCGGGTAGGAAAATGGCTTTTTAAATTGTGTGGCCAATGCCCTGACCGGTGTTGCTCAGTGGATAGAGCACCCGCCTGTGGACTGAAGGGTCCCGGGTTCGATCTCGGTCTAGGGCATGTGCCTTGGTTGTGGGCACATCCCCAGTGAGGAGTGTGCAGGAGGCAGCTGATCAATGTTTCTCTCTCATTGATGTTTCTAACTCTCTATTCCTCTCCCTTCCTCTCTGTAAAAAAACAAAATATATATTTTTAAAATTGAGCAGCCATTACAGTGAGATTGGCCACGCATATTCAGGGACATGGGAAATACTTAACGACACTGAAGAAAAACCCACAACCCCCCTTGTGTGTTTTCCTACAACGTGCACGTGGCCCTGCCCCGTCAGAAGGAGAGGAAAGGCTGCCCGGGGCTGCCCGCACGCTGGGCCTGGAGGCCCGGCTCCGGCTCTGACAGCTCAGCGCCGGGGCGGCCCCTGCTCCAGGCAGACGAGGTCCCCGTGGCCCTCCGTCTCCTTCCACGGCTGCTCCACGGCTGCTCCACGGCCGGCATCAGTGCACACGCCACCGGCCTGGAGCACATGTCCTTGTTCTCATGCCTACTTAAAAAAATGACTTTTAAATGAGAGAGGGGGACATGGGTCCGCTGCCTCCTGCACCCTTTCTTGAAACCTATGGAGCTCCCTTTGGGGATCAGCCCTCAGCCTGGCATGTGTCCTGACCTGGGACTGAATCGGCAGCTTTGGGTGCAGGGACCGATGCCCATCTGATGGAGGCCCACGGGCCAGGGCTCTTGGTTAAATGATTAAATTTGTTGGGGACAACACTGGGTAACGGCTTCATGTAAGTCCCAGGGTGCCGCATCCTAATCTGACACCCACGGCGTGTCCGCACCCCGAGTCCGGGCTCCCTCTGTGGCCACGGACTGGGCCCCTCGCTTCCTCCTCCTCACCCGCCCCCTCGGGCAGCCACAAGGCCTCCGGGGCCTGTGATTTTGCTCCTTCCGCTCACCGCCTTCTGTTATGGCCCACCTCAGCGAGACCACAGGGTCTTGTCTCGCTCTCTCGGGCTCACGCCGCGGAGCGGGATGTTCTCAGGCATTCATCGTTCTCGGGGCCGAGTGCACTCCACGGTACGCTGGTGTCGGCGCCACGTCTGCTCCAGCCAGGCGTCCGTCCCTCCGGGGACACCCGGGCTGTTTCCGTGCCGTGGCGGTTGAGAACACGCCGTGAAGAACACGGATATACACGTGTGTTATCCATCAGGTGCTTATCTCGGAGGAAGTCTGCATCCGGTCTGCCCCTTTCCCTCCGATCCTCCAGGAGAAGCAGAGCCACTCCCGTCCTGGGCCCCAGGGAGCCTTCACAGGGAGCCAGGCCTCCGTCTGACCTCAGAACAGGAATGGCCTTGGCTGCCCTCTGCAATGTCTCTGCGGCCTCGCCGTGTGGGGGGCTTGGGCAGTCTGCCAACCGCAGAGGTGTCTGGGTGGCTGACGGAGGTTTGAACAGGAAGTGCTGCCCGCGGCGCCGCTTGGCGGTTGAGAGCTGATCTCTGCACCAAGAGGTCAGGGTTCGATTCCGGGTCAGACACGGGCTGGCTTGCAGGCTAGGTCCCCCGGAGAGGATGTGCAGGAGGCGGCCGGTCGATGATTCTCATCATTGATGTTTCTCTCTCCTCCCTTCCTCTCTCTGAAATAATAGAAACATATTTTTTTTTAGGAAAGGAAAAGTGTTAAGGAGAACGGGCAGTGCGGTTCCTGGAGCCCCGCTGCCCATTCTCTTTAACACTTTCCCTTTTAAAAACATATGTGTTTTTTTAAAATATGACCGTCGGCTTGACACTGTTCATCCTGAGGATCTGGCCCAGGGCTCGGTGTGGGGGTCTCCGGAGAAGCGGCGGCAGGCGGGCTTGGCACGATGGCAGGACCGGGGTGACGGCAGGACCGGGGTGACGGCAGGACCCGGCGCCGGGCAGTGGTCCCGGGCCCGGCCTTCGCCCCCGCTTCTCCTCCAGGCCCTGGCGCTGGCGCTCACCGGCAGGGTCACCCCTCCCTCTGTCCGCTCTCAAGGTCACCTGGCGCTCCCTGGACGCGGCTCTGAAGGAGCGTCCGGCCACCAGGGGGCGCCGCCTCCCCGCGCTGTGGCAGCCCTGGCCTGGGCTGCGCTGCTTTCCAGAGCTTTCTCCCTGCAACCGCCCGTTCATCCCTGCTCCCGCTCCAGGCAGGTGACTGACAGCCCCACCTCCAGTCAGGTGACTGACAGCCGGGCTCCTTGCTGTGTGTGTGTGTGTGTGTTTGAGTGTGTGTGTGTGAGTGTGTGTGTGTGTGTGTGAGTGTGTGTGTGTGTGTGTGTGGTGTGTGTGAATGTGTGTGTGTGTGTGAGTGTGTGTGTGTGTGTGTGTGGTGTGTGTGGTGTGTGTGTGTGTGAGTGTGTGTGTGTGTGTGTGTGGTGTGTGTGAATGTGTGTGTGTGTGTGTGTGTGTGGTGTGTGTGAGTGTGTGTGTGTGTGTGTGTGTGTGTGGTGTGTGAGTGTGTGTGTGTGTGTGTGTGTGTCTCATTCCTGCCAGGACCCCGCCCCTCTGCACCCCCACGTGGCAGCCTTCCCCCCATTGCACCCCCAGGAGCTCAGCCCTCACCCGCGCGCAGCCCGGGGACACCCCCAGCCCCCTCCTCCCCAGCCCTGGGCACCGGGAGACTGGGGGGTGGGGTGTGGATAGGAAGGTGGGGTGGGGGTGTGGGGTGAGGGGGAGTGGAGCTCACCTTCCTTGGCCCAGGCCCCCCTGGGGGAAGCCCTGCCTGCAGAGGGCACCCTTTGGGGAGCGGGAGCACACGGGGAGGCGTGCGGACAGAGCCTCCGCTGCTGTTACTGCCCGCAGGCACTGCCACCGAGTCCCAGCCGGCAGCCTTCCCAGGCCTGGGTGCTGGCCTCTCCTGGGCACCCGGGGTCTGGGTGCTGGTCCTTACTGGACGCCCGGGATCTGGGTGCTCCCCCTCCTGGGCACCCGGGGTCTGGGTGCTCCCCCTCCTGGGCACCCGGGGTCTGGGTGCTCCCCCTCCTGGGCGCCCGGGGTCTGGGTGCTCCCCCTCCTGGGCGCCCGGGATCTGGGTGCTCCCCCTCCTGGGCGCCCCGGGTCTGGGTGCTCCCCCTCCTGGGTGCCCCGGGTCTGGGTGCTCCCCCTCCTGGGCGCCCCGGGTCTGGGTGCTCCCCCTCCTGGGCGCCCGGGATCTGGGTGCTCCCCCTCCTGGGCGCCCGGGGTCTGGGTGCCTGTGGCGGGCGTTTGGTCATGAGCATCTTTCCTGCAGAGAGGAGCCGCCCTGCGGCCCCAGCCCAGATCGAGTCCCAAATGCCGCTCACCAGCGGTGCGGCTTGGGTGAGTCCCCTACGCTCTGTGCCTTGGTTTCCCCGCTGGGAACGGAGCTGGGGCAGTGCAGACGACGCGTGTACACCTGCAGGGCTCATCTCGGTGCTGCTGGGCCCGGGGGGAAGCCGGACCCACACTGACTGGCCTCGCACAGAGGCAGTGAGCCCGGGCCTCCTGGGGCTGCTGCTGGCCCTGCCCCTGCAGCGGCTCGGAGCCACCGCGAGCTTCGCCAGCCTCCGAGGCCAGGAGGCCCTGGCCACACCCGCCCGCTTCACGGGGCACGGGGTGCAGGGGGTCAGGGGTGGGCCCATCGGGGGCTGACGGAGGGAGACAGAGGTGAGGTGGGGTCAGGCAGCTCCCAGGGGCACCAGCATAGCCGGCGCTGAGCACCGTCCACTTAAATGTAAACGCGGGGCTTGGGTGGAGCGTTGACCTACGGACAAGAGGTCAGGGTTCGATTCCCGGTCAGGGCACAGGCTCCATCCCCAGTGTGGGGCGTGCAGGAGGCAGTGGTCCATGGTTCTCTCTCATCTCGGATGTTTCTCTCTCTCCCTCTGCCTTCCTCTCTGGAATCAATAAAAATATAGGAAAATAAAAATGCCGCTCAGTGGAGGCCCAGAGGGGGGTGGTGTGAACGGAGATGATGGGTAATAAGAGAGAAGGGGAGGGTCCGTTTCCCTCCTTCACACAGGATGTGGCTTCAGCACAAGCCGAGGCGCAGACGGAGCACGGGGAGCCATGGCCCCGCAGCGGGCACCACCAAGATCGCCCAGAACGTCTGGGGCCGAGCTAGAAACATGGATGAGAGAGAAGCATCCATCAGCTGCCTCCTGCACCCCCCCGTCCCCCACACTGGGGATGTGCCGGCAACCAAGGTACATGCCCTGGACCGGAATCGAACCCGGGACCTTTCAGTCCGCAGGCCGGCGCTCCGTGTAGGACGAGGCGGCATCTCATGGACCTCCCTCGAGCACTGGCATAAAAGTGACGCGAGTAATTCCACCAGAAGACATTCCGTGAAACGCACACCTTTCCCCACGGAGGGTTTTCTGACGGGAAGTCATGACTTAACCTTGGAGGCCAGTGTCCTTCACGGTCCGGCCAGCGCCAAGTTCAGACGCTGATGAAATGCGCCAACCCCAGCGCAGCTGGTCCCAGACCTCGCCGGCAGCGGGCCACGTTCTCGGGACACGCGTCCGGGCACCGCGCAGGAGCCCTCCCACGGCCGGCCTGGTGTCCGCTGACCGGACCGGGCGTCCAGGTCGGCGGGCCGGCGGGCGGGCGGGGGACGCGGAGGCTTCCGGAGGCTGGGCAGGCGGCCATGCCGGGAACTCACTGCCTTTTGCTCAGTAGCAACACTCTCGTCTGAAAGAAAACCCGTCTTGTTTTTTTCCACTCTTTCTTTTTTTTTTGTAATCCGATGACCTGCTATTATTATTATTACCCAGTTTCCCCGAAAATAAGACAGTGTCTTATATAAATTGTTTCTCCCAAAGTTGCGCTAAATCTTATTTTCAGGGGATGTCTTATCTTTCCACGCGCTAGGTCTTATTTTTGGAGGATGTCTTATTTTCGGGGAAACACGCTATTTCCCTTTTAAAACCGTCACTGAGATGTAACTCATATACCACGGAGCTCACGTCTCCTTTGAAACACCCCTTTCCGTGGGCTTTAGCGTAGCCTCCATTGTCGGCGCTGTCCGAGCGAGATCACGTTCATCGGCCCGGCCGGCGTGGCTCCATGGCTGAGCGTCCACTTACCAACCAGGAGGTCACAGTTAGGGCCTGGCCCAGGCCCAGGTTTCGGGCTCCCTCCCCAATAGGGGGTGTGCAGGAGGCACCCGACGAATAATTCTCTCTCATCATTGATGTTTCTATCTTCCTCTCTCTCTCTCTCCCTCCCTTCCTTTCTGAGATCAATAAAAAGATCTTTTTAAAAAAGAATATTCGCCGAAACTGGTTTGGCTCAGTGGATGGAGCATCAGCCTGCGGACTGAAAAGTCCCGGGTTCGAGTCCGGTCAAGGGCATGTACCTTGGTGGCAGGCACATCCCCAGTGGGAGGTGTGCAAAAGGCAGCTGATGGATGATTCTCTCTCATCGATGTTTCTAACTCTCTATCCCACTCTCTTCCTCTCTGTAAAAAATAAATAAGAAATATAAAAAAGAACATTTTCATCAGACAAAAGCTCCACGCCCATTGGCAGCCACTCCTCACTGGCGATGGCGATGTCCAATGGCCGATCTTCTCTGCGATGAGATCCTGGAGCCCGGGGACCGCCTCCCGCTCCCCGATTGCCTTCCGGTCAGTGAGATGGTTTAAAAATTCTCTTCCAGGTGGGAAGGAGGAAGCACCACCTGAGCTCCCCTCCCCCTCCCCCTCCCGCTCAGGAAGACTGGATGCGGAGAGCCACCTCTGCCAGATCAATGGGTTTTAAATTTCAGTTTCCTTTCTTTTTAAAAAATATATTTTTATTGATTTCAGAGAGGAAGGGAGAGGGAGAAGATATAGAAACACCAATGATGAGAATCATTGGTGGGCTGTCTCCTGCACGCCCCACCCTGGGGACGGAGCCCATAACCCGGGCCTGTGCCCTGACCGGGAATCCACCGTGACCTCCTGGCTCACAGGGTGATGCTCAGCCCCTGAGCCACGCCCGCCGGGCAGATAAATGTTGTTGTAACCTTGTACGTAACTCAGTTTGGTTTAGGGCCGCGGCCCAGGGTCTCCTGGTCTCCTCAGCTGACCGCTGAGGCCGCTCGGGGAAAACACAGAGAATGTGCTTCCAACAAGCACAATGCCCACCGAGAGAGAGTCCGGGGACGGGAAGCAGATTAGCGGTTGCCAAGGGTTGGGGGGGGGTGTGTGTGGGGGAGATGTGGAGATGGGGAGAGACTGCTAATGGTCCGGGTGTGTGTGTGTGTGTGTGTGTGTGTGTGTGTGTGTGTGTGATGAGACATTCAGGAGTTAGATAGTGTGGTTGTCGCACAATTTGAGAATACACTAAACCCCGCGGAACTGTGTGTGTTAAAAGAGCCAGTTTAATGGACGTGAGCATTATCTCAGGCAAATAAAGGTTTGCTGACCAGCCTCCCAAGGGGTCAGAGTCAGCCCCAGGCATCTGGCTGACAAGGGCGATGATGTCCAGGCTCTGTTCCTCTTTCTCCTCTCCCTCTCCTCCTCCTCTCCCTCTCCTCCTCCTCTCCCTCTCCTCCTCCTCTCCCTCTCCTCCTCCTCTCCCTCTCCTCCTCCTCTCCCTCTCCTCCTCCTCTCCCTCTCCTCCTCCTCTCCTTCTCCTCCTCCTCTCCCTCTCCTGCTCCTCTCCCTCTCCTCCTTCTCTCCCTCTCCTCCTTCTCTCCCTCTCCTCTTTTCCCTCTCTTTTCCCTCTCCCTCTCCTCCTCCTCTCCCTCTCCTCCTTCTCTCCCTCTCCAGATACGTTGGGAACCCCATGTGGTCCTGAAACTGGTCTGGCGCCATCCCTCTGAAAGGTCGCTCCTATCTCCAGCCACACGCTGGCCGCACAACGTACTGACCATATCACCCTCTGTCTGTTCGTGGCGAGCGCTGTGCATGTCTGTGCCTCCCTCCTCGGCGAGCACCCAGTCCTGGAAGATTGAGCTCAGGCCGTGCTCAGCTTTGGCCTTGGGTGCCGGCCCAGGGCCGCCCTTGAACCTGACGGGCTCGGGAATGTCTGCAGATCCGTTATTCCACTCCAGGCTGTGCTGCCCCGGGGTGTCTGCTCACTCCGGCTCCCAGCGCTGGAGCCCTGAGCACTGCTGGGAGGCTCTGCCTGCCCCTCCCTTGTCCTGGGGTGTTCAGAGCCTCCGGTGCTCCTGGAGGCAGGGCTGGGCGGCCTTGCCCCGGTGTGTGCCCGCCCGGTACCCGGTGTGTGCCCGCCTGGTACCCAGTGTGTGCCCGCACGGTACCCGGTGTGTGCCCGCCTGGTACCCGGTGTGTGCCCGCCCGGTACCTGGTGTGTGCCCGCACGGTACCTGGTGTGTGCCTGGTACCCGGTGTGTGCCTGGTACCCGGTGTGTGCCAACGAGGTACCCAGTGTGTGCCTGGTACCCGGTGTGTGCCTGGTACCCGGTGTGTGCCCGCACGGTACCCGGTGTGTGCCCGCGCGGTACCCGGTGTGTGCCTGGTACCCGGTGTGTGCCTGGTACCCGGTGCGTGCCCGCACGGTACCCGGTGTGTGCCCGCGCGGTACCCGGTGTGTGCCTGGTACCCGGTGTGTGCCCGCGCGGTACCCGGTGTGTGCATGGTACCTGGTGTGTGCCCGCCCGGTACCCGGTGTGTGCCTGGTACCCGGTGTGTGCCTGGTACCCGGTGTGTGCCCGCCCGGTACCCGGTGTGTGCCTGGTACCCGGTGTGTGCCCGCCCGGTACCCGGTGTGTGCCTGGTACCCGGTGTGTGCCCGCCCGGTACCCGGTGTGTGCCTGGTACCCGGTGTGTGCCCGCCCGGTACCCGGTGTGTGCCTGGTACCCGGTGTGTGCCCGCCCGGTACCCGGTGTGTGCCTGGTACCCGGTGTGTGCCCGCGCGGTACCCGGTGTGTGCATGGTACCTGGTGTGTGCCTGGTACCCGGTGTGTGCCTGGTACCCGCTGTGTGCCCGCCCGGTACACGGTGTGTGCCTGGTACCCGGTGTGTGCCCGCCCGGTACCCGGTGTGTGCCTGGTACCCGGTGTGTGCCCGCCCGGTACCCGGTGTGTGCCTGGTACCCGGTGTGTGCCCGCGCGGTACCCGGTGTGTGCATGGTACCTGGTGTGTGCCTGGTACCCGGTGTGTGCCTGGTACCCGGTGTGTGCCCGCACGGTACCCGGTGTGTGCCTGGTACCCGCTGTGTGCCCGCCCGGTACCCGGTGTGTGCCTGGTACCCGCTGTGTGCCCGCCCGGTACACGGTGTGTGCCTGGTACCCGGTGTGTGCCCGCCCGGTACCCGGTGTGTGCCCGCGCGGTACCCGGTGTGTGCCTGGTACCCGGTGTGTGCCCTCACGGTACCCGGTGTGTGCCTGGTACCCGGTGTGTGCCCGCACGGTACCCGGTGTGTGCCTGGTACCCGGTGTGTGCCCGCGCGGTACCCGGTGTGTGCCTGGTACCCGGTGTGTGCCTGGTACCCGGTGTGTGCCTGGTACCCGGTGTGTGCCTGGTACCCGGTGTGTGCCCGCACAGTACCCGGTGTGTGCCTGGTACCCGGTGTGTGCCTGGTACCCGGTGTGTGCCTGGTACCCGGTGTGTGCCCGCACAGTACCCGGTGTGTGCCTGGTACCCGGTGTGTGCCTGGTACCCGGTGTGTGCCCGCCCGGTACCCGGTGTGTGCCTGGTACCCGGTGTGTGCCTGGTACCCGGTGTGTGCCCGCCCGGTACCCGGTGTGTGCCTGGTACCCGAGGAGTGCCTGGTACCCGGTGTGTGCCTGGTACCCGGTGTGTGCCCGCACGGTACCCGGTGTGTGCCTGGTACCCGCTGTGTGCCCGCCCGGTACACGGTGTGTGCCTGGTACCCGGTGTGTGCCCGCACAGTACCCGGTGTGTGCCCGCGCGGTACCCGGTGTGTGCCCTCACGGTACCCGGTGTGTGCCTGGTACCCGGTGTGTGCCCGCACGGTACCCGGTGTGTGCCTGGTACCCGGTGTGTGCCCGCACGGTACCCGGTGTGTGCCTGGTACCCGGTGTGTGCCCGCGCGGTACCCGGTGTGTGCCCGCGCGGTACCCGGTGTGTGCCCGCGCGGTACCCGGTGTGTGCCCGCGCGGTACCCGGTGTGTGCCCGCACAGTACCCGGTGTGTGCCTGGTACCCGGTGTGTGCCCGCGCGGTACCCGGTGTGTGCCCGCGCGGTGCCCGGTGTGTGCCCGCACGGTGCCCACTGTGTGCCCGCACGGTGCCCGGTGTGTGCCCGCGTGGTACCCACTGTGTGCCCGCACGGTGCCCGGTGTGTGCCCGCGCGGTACCCACTGTGTGCCCGCACTGTGCCCGGTGTGTGCCTGGTACCCGGTGTGTGCCCGCGCGTTGCCCGGTGTGTGCCCGCGCGGTACCCGGCCAGGAACTGACACCCGCCCGCCGGCCTGGCTCAGGGGCTGAGCCTGTGAAGCAGGAGGCCCCGGTTGGATTCCCGGTCGGGCACCGGCCGGGTTGTGGGCTCCTCCCCAGGGTGGGCTCCTCATCACGGATGCTCCTCTCTCTCTCTCTCCTTCTCCCTTCCTCTCTGAAATTAAAAAAAAGACGAACATTTTTAAGAAGAGTCGGCACTTAATAAGAACGGGCCGGTGAGTGAACGGAGGAGACCCGCACGAACGGTGTCCTTTGTCGCAGACGCCGTTCAGTCCGCGGATGTGGGAGGCACAGAGAGGGACTGTGTCGGCGGGTGGGGCTGGGCGAGCACACAGGCCGTGACGAGGTGACGGCCGGGCTCTGGAGGCGGCCCCCCTCAGGCTCCCCGCCAGTCTCCCCGTGGCCCTGAGGAGGCCGCCCAGCCGGCTCCGCAGTCACGGGCGGCCAGGCTCCGTGGCTTCAGACGGAAGTGACGTGTCTCTGGTTCTCTTTGGCCGGACAAGCCCCTCCACCCCCAGCCGGGCCAGCCCGCGGCCGCTCCGAGCTCAGTGCTCCCCAGACAGCCGGCTCCTGCTCGCTCCCGAGGCGCGTCGGGCGGCTAGAGGCAGGCGGTCAGGCAGGCGGTCAGGCAGGCGGTCAGGAAGGCGGTCAGAGGCAGGCAGTCAGGCAGGCGGTCAGGCAGGTGGTCAGGCAGGCGGTCAGAGGCAGGCGGATAGAGGCAGGCGGTCAGGCAGGCGGTCAGAGGCCGGCGGTCAGGCAGGCGGTCAGAGGCAGGCGGTCAGAGGCCGGCGGTCAGGCAGGCGGTCAGAGGCAGGCGGTCAGAGGCAGGCGGTCAGGCAGGCGGTCAGAGGCAGGCGGTCAGGCAGGCGGTCAGGCGCAGGCGGTCAGAGGCCGGCGGTCAGGCAGGCGGTCAGAGGCAGGCGGTCAGAGGCAGGCGGTCAGGCAGGCGGTCAGGCAGGCGGTCAGGCAGGCGGTCAGAGGCCGGCGGTCAGAGGCAGGCGGTCAGGCAGGCGGTCAGAGGCAGGCGGTCAGGCAGGCAGTCAGGCGCAGGCGGTCAGAGGCCGGCGGTCAGGCAGGCGGTCAGAGGCAGGCGGTCAGAGGCAGGCGGTCAGGCAGGCGGTCAGGCAGGCGGTCAGGCAGGCGGTCAGAGGCAGGCGGTCTGGGAGCACACTTGGAGGAGCGCTCGCTTAGATGTCTCAGGCTCGGTGTTTGGTGAAGCAGAGGCGGTGGCCGGATCGGCACCGAGCATCAGCACCGAGCATCAGCGTGCCAAGCTCCGGTTTCCATGGAGACGGGGACTAACAACACATCGGTTCCCGGGCAAGAGCGCTCCTCCGGGCGTCACGTGCGCTTTCTTCTTTTGAGAAGAATTTCAAACTGATCTCAGAGAGGCCGCGAGCGGAGAGGCAGAAACATCCGTGATGAGAGCCATGGACCGGCTGCCTCCGGCACGCCCCCGCGGGGATGGGGCCCGAAACCCCGGCCTGGGCCCTGACGTTGGGAACACTTTTTTTTAAACAAGCAGCCTAATTTTTTAAATTATTTTTAAAAAATATTTTTTTATTGATTTCAGAGAGGAAGGGAGAGGGAGAGGGAGATAGAAATATCAATGATGAGAGAGAATCATTGATTGGCTGACTCCTGCATGCCCCACACTGCGGATGGAGCTTGAAACCCAGGCACCTGCCCTTGACCGGAATCCAAGCAGGGACCCTTCAGTCTGCGGGCCGACGCTCTATCCACTGAGCCACACCGGCCAGGGCGCTTTAGGGACACTGCCTTTTGGGGAGCAGTGCTGGATCATCTAACCCCCAAACGAAAGGCCTTGCAGAGGGAGGGCAGCACGCGTTGGGGGTCAGTGAGAGTAGCTGTGGGCGGCTGGGTTCAGGCCCGGGGCTGGACGGGAGGGCGGAGCAGCGGCGTGGGAGGGGGGCGTCCACGGCAGATAACGGGCCGCAGTGACGTGCGTTCTCAGCGATGTCTGTGCTTCTCAGCCCCTTGCTCAGTGTGGGCCCCGCAGCCACCGCCTCCCATTATCTTTGCCACCCGCCCCCCCAGGCTGCCTGGGCCCCAGGCGGGGTCAGTCTGCCCTGCTCTCCGCCCCAAGGTCTGAGAGAGGCCGGCGGGCAGCGCCCGGACAGCAGCCCCGGCTCCGTGTGGAGGCGGCTCCGCTCACACGCCTGCTCAGAGCATCCCACCCCGCCCCCGCTCCCGCCCCCGCTCCTGACCTGGCGGGGCCCGGCCCGGTGCTGAGCGTGGGCGCGCTGGGGTCCCGGGGGGCTGACTGCCAGAGTCCGATCCCTGTCTCACTAACAGAGAGACGTGGACAGGAGGCCGGGAAGCTGGTCCACAGCCTTAACTGCTCTAACCACTCACTGTCTAGTTGAGACACTGGTAGTTACAGCAGCCTCCATCTGTTAGTCTGTAAATCCTTGCTGGTGTCTATTATTGGGATTTCCTGCCTAAAGGCTGCGTGTGCATCTCATAACCTTAATGAAAGGGATGGCAAGGCCAGAGCAGGGGTAGTCCTCCCCCTACAGGTGGGCTCCCGCCTGGTCCCAAATGTTCCCAAATTAATACTTTTCTGGTCTCTTTTCATTGTGTGCGGCCTTCTCCAGAACCTGAGCCCTGAACCGGAACCCTGAACCACGGGGGGCATGAAAGGGGTTCCCACAGACGGGCTTAGTGATGGGGCCGGGTGAGGAGCCTCTCCTTTGGCCACCCCTCTGACCACTGGGCAGCACGCATTAGGCGCCGACTGCATACGGAGGTGGTGCCGGCTGACCCTGCAGGAGAGGCTGCCTCGGGGTGCGCGCTCTGTAGGGGGGAACCCGGTGGCTCAGGCGTGAAGGACCCAGCATGCCCCCCCATACACACACACACACACACACACAGGCTGCGGGAAGATACGGATTTTAAGCGGTTCATTAAGAAACGAAGGGCTCAGAGCCTCTGACGCACCCCTTTCCTGCCCCGAGCGTCAAGCGGAGGAACCAGCCGGGAAGGGGTGGAGGCCGGACTCTCGGCCTCCATGGGAAGCGGCTCCCAGAGGCCCCCGGGCAGGGCCGGGCTGGGTGCCCGCGCCCGGGGGTCTAAGCTGCATCCGGGGAGGTGCTCCGGGTCCCGGCTCCCTCTGCGGCTCCCGGAACCGGCCCTCCCTCCTGGGCCTCAGACCCCATCCCTACCCCTCGCCTTTGTCCCAAAGTTTCCCACCCCCGTGCTGCTCCTCGGTCGTTGGCATTGGGGCTAATGGGGATTCCCAGGTGTATGCCTCTGCGCTTCCATCTCCGCCTGCTGATCCGGGCATGTGACAGCAGTCACAGGGAGCTGGGGGGGGGGGGGGAGAAAGAAGGACAGAGACACCTCACCCCTCAGGGAACATGGGGAGGGCAGGTTTCGGGGAGCGGGAGACTCGTACGGGATCAGGCAGGACAAGGGAAGAGTCCTTCCCCCCTCCCCCTGCCCCCTCCCCCTTCCCCCCTCCCCCCTCCCCCCAGTCAATGTCAGAATCGGGCGGCCCAATGTCTGTGTTGCAACTGCACTCCTCGCTGTTTTAAAAGATTATCTCTTTTTTTTTTTAATTGACTTCAGAGAGGAAGGGAGAGAGAGAGAAACATCCATGATGAGAGAGGACCATGAATCGCCTGTCTCCTGCTCGCCCCACACTGGGCTGGAGCCCACGCCGGGCCTGTGCCGGGACCGGGAATCGAGCCCTGACCTCCTGGTTCCTAGGTCGGCGCTCAGCCACAGTGCCACACGGCCGGGCTCCGCTGCGTCTGAATCTTGGTTTTCTTTGCTCCCCCTGACGGCCCTGCACGGCCGGGGCTCTCCCCGCTGCCTGCCCGAGGGAGCACCTTCTCCACTTCTCCGTCGGGGATGCGCCGCTGGGAGGGCCGGGTGGGCAGAATGGGGACCAGGCGCCGTCCTTCGGGGTGCAGCCGGGAGCGTGTCCCTTCCGAGGGACCCAGGGGCGCCCCTCGCCCTCACCCGCACCCGCCGGGTGCCTGCCGCAGCCCCCTCGCCGGCCGCAGCCTGCCTCAGGCGCCCACCCCCACATGCTCTCAAAGCGCTGCCCCCTCCCTGTTTGAAATGTCAAGCGCCTCGGCACTGAGAGGAGAGAAGCGTGACTCAGGCTGCTGACAAACAGCCCGGGAGGGAGGGAGGGAGGCAGCGGGAGCCCGGTCTGCCTGGAGGGAAGGTAGGGAAGGGGCCGGGCCGGAGGAAAATTCCACTTCACGGGCCCAGCCGGAATGAGATGCCCTGGGCTCCCTCCAGCCCGGCCGGGCAGGGCTCCGGTCCCCCCACGGGTGCCGGTCTCCACAGGAAGCCGGGAGAATGGAGATTAACAACTGGCATGAAACCATCATCTCCCCGTGCCCAGTGCCCGCTCCGCCAGCCAGCCAGGCTGGGCTTTCTGGGAGGGTGTTGAGTTGCTAAGCAACAGGGCTGGCAGCATCCATCAGGCCCGGCAGTGGCAGTGTCAGCCCGGAGTGAGGCCTGTGAGCTGCTGGCTTCCCTCCCCCCAGGCCTGCCCCCTCCCCCACGAAGCGAGGTGCTCTGCATCTCGGGGACCAGGAGCCGGGTCAGGTGACTGTGTGTGAGACACAGCGAGCAGCCCACGGGACGCAAGTCCTGTTTCTGCTGATGGCAGAGCGGGCATGTGACGTCGCTGAAAACAGAGCTGTGTGCGCCTCCTCCCGGAGCGTGGCCATCCTCAAAGCCGTTGTGCCCGCACCCTGCCGTCCCGCCTCTGAGCCATGCTTCCTCCTGCTCCCAGCATCGTGCTGAGCCCTGTCTGTCCACGGCCACCCTCCTGGGGCCGCGGTCTCCGGGGGATGGAGCTCTGGTTTGGTGGGGACAGCGGGAGCCCGGCTCTAGGGGGGCTGGCTCGGGGGGACAGTTGGAGCCGCTGTTTGCAGGCCTGTCGTGAGACAGCTGCCCCTAGAGGAGCCCGTGTCCAGGCAGGGCTCCCCCGGCACCGTGTCTGTGCCCGCACGTCCTGGGAGGGCCCGAGGCGAGCCTGCTGAGCCGGGGCCCAGGCGGTGTGGGGCAGGGGAGAACCTCAGCTCTGGGGACAGACAGAGCAGATGCACATCCTTTCTCTGCCCAGCCAGCGCCGGCGCCTGGCACATCCTCCCATCTCTGAGCAGGACAGGCAGGGAAGCTGCCTCCCGGGTATCGGGTGACTGTGCTCATGGCGGGCCCATGATGCTCAGTAAGGGCAGGCCTTTCCCATGGTGCTGAGTAAGGGTCAGGCCTTTCCCATGATGCTCAGTAAGGGGCAGGCATTTCCCATGATGCTCAGTAAGGGCAGGCATTTCCCATGATGCTCAGTAAGGGCAGGTATTTCCCATGGTGCTCAGTAAGGGTCAGGTATTTCCCATGATGCTCAGTAAGGGCAGGCATTTCCCATGATGCTCAGTAAGGGCAGGCATTTCCCATGATGTTCAGTAAGGGCAGGCATTTCCCATGATGCTCAGTAAGGGGCAGGCATTTCAAGACTGAGTGAGCCACAGCTGACCCCCAGCTGGAAGTGCACATAGAGGTTTGGCTCAGTGGATGGAGTGCCCGCCTGCGGACTGAAGGGTCCTGGGTTCGATTCCAGTCAGGGGCACCTGCTTGGGTTGTGGGTTCAATCCCCAGTGGAGGGCATGCGAGAGGCAGCCGGCCAATGATTCTCTCTCATCATTGATATCTCTCCCTCTCCCCTTCTCTGAAATCGATACAAATACATATATTTTAAAAAGATGTCACTGGCCCAGCCCAACACCCAGGGCTGAGGGGGTGCCAGCTCCCCCACTCGGGGGCGGGAGTGGGAGCAGAGCCCGAGTCATCCCGTGCGGCCCTCGGGGTCTCAGACTCTGCCCAGTGGGCTTCCTTCCTGGCCCCGTGGAGCCTCTGCCTTCCTCACCGCTGCCTCTGGCTCCGGGGCGTTGCGGGGCGCGTGGCCCGCACCGTAGAGCGATGCCGTGGGGTGAAAAGAACATTCGTTACCTCATTGTGACCTTTGCCCTGAATCGATGGCCGTGGCCAGACTGGGCCACTCCCGATCCTCCATCCTGTGCCCCGGTCTGCTCACCCGGGTCAGTATCACACGGCGCTCGGTGCCCGGCCTCACCGGGACTCTGTCACCGGGCAGAGAACGTCCCCAGCACCTCCAGGCGGGTCCCGGTCCTTCCCGCGGGGTTCGGTCCGGTTCCGTGGAGCTCTAGACAGGCCACCGTGTGCTTACACGTCAGAGTCGTTCCCCGTGTGATGGCAGAGCCCTGGTCCACCGTTTCCATGACCCGGTCCCTCGGCTTTTCATGGTGGTTGTGCTCATGCAGGTGGTGTGGACGGAAGGGCCACCTGCTGACCTGACTGCTCAGGGAGGCCTGCGTGGCGGTCTGCAAACTCAGACCTGCAGTCACCGCAGAGGAAGGTCTGACATTAAACTTTAACTAAAGCGGTGATGCGGGCAGTCACGTCCTGGGCCGGGATCTTCCCCCGAGAAGGTCAGCCTTTACCTTACGGAGCCTATTGTCTTTCTGCCTCTGTGATAACAGACCCTGAAATGTCAGCGTAACCGTCAGGGCACGCACGGCCAAACGCCCTGAGCCTGGAAGCCCTGACAGAGACCACACATTCCTTCACGGTTATTGTTCTCCTGTTACCTGGTGGCTGTTAACTCTGCTGCACCCTCAGGGAAAGAAGCGTGTGTCTATCATTCTACTCTCTATCCAATCCCAGAGCCCCCTCCCGGCTCGCTTGCTCCCGCCTCCCTAGTCTGTCCCAGTGGATCTCAGGTAACCACTCTCCATCCCTTCCTTTGATGGTAATGTATAAAAATGGGGAAAACCGCCGTTCTCTGGAGCATTACCCAAGTCGGCTGAGATTCTGCTTCCTGGAAATCATCAACAGTTTGGCTCAAATAAACTCACAAAAATTCTTTACAGGTTTGAGTGTGTGTTTTTTTTATGTTAACAGTTCAAGGTACAAATGCACATCACCCGTTCGAATGGGGAACTCATACGCTGAGAAACGAATATAAAAGTGGGTCTAAGCAGGGATACGATGCCTGCGGCATCTACCAGAAGCCAATAAAAATCCAGGCAGCTCGAGACTGCTACAAACAGAGGCATGCGAAATGAGTTTACAACGCAAAGTTACAGATCAGCCCATGACCCCGTCCCCATGGGCAGGAGTTCAGCGAGTGATGCAAATGCCAGAGCAGGTCCCGGCCACTCCCGCTAATCAAACTGTCTATCTAATAAATATATTTAAAGGATTAAAGACTGAAAAGAAGGCATGGAGAGGTATAAAGAGGACAAGACATCATTTAAAAGAATGGAGTGGGTTTAGAAAGAACCCTAATGCTAACAAAAATAAGAATCTAGTGATGAAGTTAAACCCTCAGCGGAGAGACCGGACCACGCCGGAGAGGAACCGGGCCATTGGAAGGCAGAGCAGAGGAATTTCACAGAACACGGCTCGGGAAGAGTGCAACTGGGAGATCTGGGTGAAGGGACAGCGGGACAGGATGGGAAGTCCCCACGTGCACACGATGGGGTTTCCAGGGGCGAAAACCTAAATAATGGGGCAAAGCAGTGCTCAGAGCAGCACTCAACGTGACCGTGGCTCAGACATTTTTATAATTGACTGCAGACTTGAATCCTAAAAATCAAGAAGCCCCCAGGAAGAGCTGAGCAGAATCAAACAAAACATCTGTCGTGCAGAGGGGAAGGGAGGATCAATGAAACCCAAACAGTCCAGTAAAGAAAAAGAGAAGAGAAACAAACAAGGTAGAGAGTACAGAGTAGGTCAATATGACAGGAGAAAAAATAACACAAACAAACGGGAAGTTAGTCAGTTTAAAGATAGAGGTACTAGAATAGGCTGCACACACAACCCAGCGTGCCACTTATTGACAAGACTAAAAAGAAAGGCTGAAAACAGAGTGATGTGAAAATACACACCCAGAGATGCCAATCAAAAGAGAGCTAGTGCAGCTATAATAGCATCAGGCAAAACAGTCTTCAAGTGCAGAAGCGCTGTTAGTGGGAAAGCTAGTGGCTGTATCTGATAAAAGGAACCGCCCCTTAAGATACAGCCGCCCGGGTGGCACCTAGCAAGGCCACCTTAAAAAAATCCATAAAGCAAAAATGTAAATAATGACAGGGCCAGAGTGAGGAACCCACAGTCATCATGGGAGATTTCCATGTACCTCCCAGAGGAATGAAAAACCAGGAGACAGCAAAGGAGAAAGATGAGGGAAGACTTGAGCAGCACAACGAACAGGCTTGAGCGATAAGCACAGCTGTGGTTCTATGTTCAGGAACAGAGGGTGCACGTGTTCTTTCTAAACCAACAGGAAAAACACAGAGGAGCTGGTCATGTGCTAGATTTTATGAGGCTATTTGACGTAAATTTTAAAAACTTACGAAGCTGTACTGAATAACATTTGTGGAGCCGTTGGGCCCCGCATTCAGGCTGTGGGTTTGTCTGCGGTGGATGGAGGGAAAGGGGACGAGAGTGGGGCGGGTTAAGATCCTCAAGTGCTTTCCGGGACTTGAAGTGCGTGAGAAAAAGAACGTAAGTGAGAGGGGAGACCAGCGTCCTGTCCCGGCCCAGAGGGAGGACGGCCACTCAGCCCTTGAGGGTTCCAATGAGCCCGCGCAGAGGATGTGCTTCTGCGGGGCCTGCTCAGGCCTCGCGGGCGGGCTGGGGCGGGGCGTGGAGATTTGGAGGGTGATCCATTCAGGGGCAGTGACTAACCTCTCCTCCTCTATGCCCCGCTCTGACTGGAGAGCAGGCTGCTCGTGGAGCTGAGGTTCTGAGGGAAACCCTCTATTTTGGCCAGAAGACCGAGAAGAGGGGTCCCTGGGAGCTCCTGGGTCTGGGACCTGGCGGAGAGACGTGGAGAAAGGGGGTCTCAAACGCTGTGTGTGACCCAACTCACACCCGGGCTCGGCCTGGCGCTGCCTTCTCCCGGGACAGGCCAGTCTGTGACCGCGGAAGCACAGACAGCAGAGAAGGCAGCGCCAATGGCTTGAACCCAATGGGCTGATGGCCTGCAAAACCAAACCGGACAAAACCAGCGCCTTCTAGAGCAGCGGTCTCCGGCCAGAAGTCCATGAGGTCCAAAAGGTTGGTGACGATTGTATCAGAGCTTGCTTTTATAAAAAAAAAAAAAAAAAAAAAAAAAAGGGATCTAGCCCTCGCCAGTGTGGCTCAGTGGATAGACTGAAGGGTCCTGGGTTGATTCTGCTCAAGGGCACATGCCCAGGTTGCGGGCTCCATCCCCAGTAGGAGGCGTGCAAGAGGCAGCCAGTCAATGATTCTCTCTCATCATGGATATTTCTATCTCTTCCTCTACCTTCCTCTCTGAGATCAATAGAAATATATATGAAAAAGGGGATCTAGAGTCTTACCGTATAATATTTAAAATATGCAAGATACAACTCAAACTTACTTGACATGAGAGAACCAGGAGAATGGGACCGATTCTTAAAGGAAAAGGAAATCAGTGATGGTGATCTGAGATAGCCAGATGCTGAATTCACGGCAGTGATGAGAATCATGCCCACAGGTAAAGAAAACACCCTCAGATGGAAAGAAGGAAGTGGTCAGCAGGGAAATAGAAACAATAAAAAAAACCCAAAAAAACCAACCACACACAATGGAAATTTTAGAAATAAAGATGATACTATCTTAATAAAAAAAAAATTATTTGAACAGATTCAATAGCAGAATGGAGATGACAGAGGAGGCAGCAAATTTCACGACTTTTAAAAATTCCAACCTGAAGGACAGAGAGAAAAATAATTGGAGAAAAAAATGAAACAGAGCAGTCTCAGTAGTGTGGGGGACAAGATCAAAGGTGCAACGTTCTTGTCCTTGGAGCAGCCTGGCGGGGTGGTGGGGAAGAAGGAGATTGGAGCAGAAACTATATTTGAGGAATTGATCGCTGAAAAGGTCCCAAATTTGGTGAAAAATCTGTATTTGTCAATTCAAGAAACTCAGCAAACCTCAAACAGGATGAACGGAAAGTGTAACCTGCCCAGACACATCATACACGTTTTCTGTCGAAAACCAAATGTAACGGAAAGATCTCGAAAGCACCCAAGTTGAGCAACATTATATCTGTGGGATCAATGACTCACATGACTGAGGATCACACAGCAGGGGCAGGACACCTTTGGAGAGCGGGAAGAAAAGAGCTGCTGATCCAGAGAGAAGAAGCCTCAGGAATGCAGGTGAACTAAAGACACGCTCAGGCAAGGGGAAAGTAAGAGAATTCGTTGCCAGCAGAGCTGTCCTATGTAATAAAAGGGTAGTGTGCAAACTGACCCTAACGGTGGACCCACCGGAAGGACCCCCGGACTGACCGCCTCTCAGTCCCTTTCCCCAGCCGGTAGGCTCTGAAAGGGGAACTGGGGGTGGGTGTTGGTGGAGGGCGGGGCGGCTGTGGGCAGATGGTCCTGATCGCAGGCCAGGCCTAGGGACCGTACCCACTTCATGCATTTCATGTACCAGGCCTCTAGTTTTAAAATAAATGCTCAAAGGAGCCCTATGAGCTGAATCTTTCCAAAAATTGGGACTGTTTTAAATCACCGCGGGACACGGGTCAAATTGTTAAAAATCGGGACTGTCCCACCAAAAGCAAGACATTTGGTTACCTTATCCTAAATCCAGGTCAGCTCTCTGTCCTTAAAATGTTTTACAACTGTGCTCAAGGACATGGTCCAGTTCTCCTCCTCTCCTTCAAAGCCGAAAGGGGGAAGGAGAGTGGGGATGGGGAGAGGATTATAGACTAACTGGAGGCCCAGTGCACGAATTTGTGCACAGGTGGGGTCCAGCCAGTCCACCCCAATCAGAGCCGATCAGGCTGGGCTGGCAGCAGGGAGGGGCTTCAGGTGGTGGGCTGGCTGGCCCTGCCTCCAATTGGGATGGGGGGGTGATAGGAGGCGGGGCTGGCCATGGGGAGGGGCCACAGGCAGTTGGCCAGCCAGAACTTCCGGTTGAACTCCTGGTCTAACTCCCAGTTGAGGGGACAATGTGCATATTGGCCCTTTATTATATAGGATTCTTTGAGGGCAAGATCAAGATGGAACCCCCATCCCTTTTGCAAACATTACCCAGTCACGTGACCACACCCACTGCAAGGCAGGCTGGGAAATGTAGTCTTAGTCAGATGGTCATGTTGAATGCTAACAAGTTGCTCTGTGGAAGAACAGACATTGGGGGGACGACCAGCAGCCTCCTGTCACTACCAAGGACCTCCTAAAAGGGCCAGCATGAGCGCTGCTTCTCCCCAGGGCCCTCTGCCAGCTTCCCACAGCACAGAGCGCTGGCAGAGCCCAGCTCCCCGCCAACCAGCGGGCATGGAGGAAATGATTCAGGCTGCCTGGCAGGCTCGGGCGCAAGCCTCCCGGAGAGATAAGTGGCCACACACCCTCGGGGGCTGGGGCTCAGCGAACAATGATGGTGGTGGCTTTGGCCCGGAGGGCTTCCTGAGGGCTGATGAATGCCTGGCGCGGGTTAATGGCCCACATCGCCGCCTGCGGCCTATCAACGCCTCCCAGCTTCCGATCCATCCACAGGAAGTCCCGTGCCCACCCAGCCGTGACTGCCCGAGACTCACAACATGAAAATGAGTGGCTGCTTCCCTGGAACGTGGGGAAGCGCGAGGTGACCATTGTGTGTGCCTCTGGGCCGTCGCGGTTTCTTCCGGGCACAGTTCCGGCCTTTTCTTGGGTTCTCTTTCTGGCTGCCCTCCGGGCACGGCGGCACGGGCGGCCCGCTGGCCCTGAAGATTAGCTCCAGTCCCCCGGCTGTTTATAGTCGCTCCGTCACATGCATGTGATTCCAGCCCGGCCAGTGTGGCTCAGTGGTTGAGCATCACCCTATGAACAGGAGGTCATGGTTCGATTCCCAGTCAGGGCACATGCCCGGGTTGCAGGCTCTATCCCCAGTGAGAGGTATGCAGGAGGCAGCTGATCAATGATTCTCATATCCGATGTTTCTCTCTCTCTTTCCCTCTCTCCCTTTCTCTCTCTGAAATCAATAAAAATATAGAGTAAAGCCCTAGCCCTGTGGTTGGCAAACCGCGGCTCTTTGGCCCCTTGAGTGTGGCTCTTCCACAAAATACCACAGCCTGGGTGAGTCTATTTTGAAGAAGTGGCGTTAGAAGAAGTTTAAGTTTAAAAACTGTGGGTCTCAAAAGAAATTGCAATCGTGGTACTGTTGATATTTGGCTCTGTTGACTAATGAGTTTGCCGACCACTGCCCTAGCCAATTTGGCTCAGTGGATAGAGCGTTGGCCTGTGGACTACAGGGTCCCGGGTTCGATTCTGATCGGGAGCACATGCCTGGGTTGCAGGCTCAATCCCCCAAAGGGGGCGGGCAGGAGGCAGCCAATGAATGATTCTCTCTCATCACTGATGTTTCTCTCTCCTTCTCCCTTCTTTCTGAAACCAATAAAAACATGCTCTGCCCCAGGGCGCTGGCGCCCGTCGGTGGCTCCGGGCTCTCTGTGGGTTAGCCCTCCCTCCGGTCTGGCCTGTGGTTGGCATCGGGAGGACTTGCCAAGCGGAAGGTACAAGCCCCGAGCCAGGGTCCCCCGGTGCCTCGCGTCCTGGGGCTCAGCGAGCCGAGGGCACCCCGGCATCCGCAGGCCCTGACGCGTGGGGGCCCCTGGGCCCTCAGAAACCTCCCACCTGACGCCAAACGGGACCCCCAGGTGGGCTTCAGGCCGCCCCGCCCCCAATCAGAACACGTGGAGCGGGCAGCCAGGAGCCCCCAGGGAAAGGCCGGGCGGAGGGACAGGGAAGCCTGGCAGGGCGGGCAGGCGAGCGGAGTGGGACTGAGGAACCGCGGTTTCCTCCTGTTGTCCCAGGAGCTGATAAGGGGCGATGGGAGCTGGTGGGAAAGGACGAGGGGCTTTAATCACCGGTACCTTTCCAACGTCTGTCTCCACGTGGGAACGCGCGAGGCCCCCCAGCATTAGAACACAATGCGGAGCGGGTGGGAGGACTTCGGTGCCAAATCAGACAGAGACCCCGAGACCAACACCAGCAGACGTGTGGCCACCCCTTGGCCGCAGAGACGAAGGGGCGGGTGGCGCTGTGGGACCCGAGGCCGGGCCCTCAGGAAACTGCAGCTGGGAGGGTCCTGCTGCAGGTGGAGGTGCCCACTGCTCCTCCCCGCCCCTCGCCCTTGGGCCCCACCAGGACCCCCTCCTCTTTGGGCCATAAGGGCTGGGGACTGTGAGCCAGGGCTCCCTCCCTGGTGCATGCTGGGAGCTCTGGGCCCCTCAGGCAGAGCCTCAGTGCTGACACAAGGCGTGGGGTCTCCCCTGGATACCGGCCCCTTGATCAAAGCTCAGCACCTTCGGACAGAGAAGTGGAATGAGATCTCCCAGGCCCTGCTCTGACGGAGGGGTGGGGTGCAGGGCCCCCCTCTGAGGCGTGGTCCCACTGCAGTGGTGCTGAGCAGGTCCAGACCCGCCCTCCCCTAGCCGCCGGCAGGCAGGAGCCCCGGACACCTGCCTCTGGGAGCGGATTCTGCCCTCGCCGAGGCGGTGGCAGTGGCCGTCGGAGCCCAGAGCGCCAGGGGACGGTAGTGAGGACATTGGGCCTCCCTGTGCCCGCATCCCGCCAAGCACGGGGGAACAAGGGAACTCCAGGCGCCCGGAGCACCTCCTTCGGGGGCGGTCGCCGTGGAGGGATGATGATGGTCTTCTTGTATCACCATCTGCATTTGAAAGTCGCGCACAGTATTCTGTCGGTTGGATGTACGCCCCTGCACCTCGTTCCCCGCGGCCGTGGGCTGTTACCCGTCAGCCGGTCGCTTCCTCGTTCTGGAGATGGGAGCGTGGGCTCGGAGGTCCTCGGCCAGCGGGTGACCTTCGGGGGTGACCCTGGCCCGGGCGCCGTGTCCTCTCCGCTGACGGGGGGTCATTGCAGGTCCACGGAGCGCATACCTGGTGGCGCCCGCCCCGGGCAGCGCTTCCCGCCACGGCCGCCTGGGGTGACCACGCCGCCCACTGCCCTCCGCTCCGTGCAGGCCCGGGGGGAGGGAGAGGAGGGGGCCGGCACCGCGGGGTCACGGACGGAGGAACAGGCAGAGGGCCCGGCGCGGCCTGCATTCCATCTTCGCCGTGTAGCTCCTCGGAGCTGTTCCAGGAAACGGTGTTTTCGCAAACAGGGTGCCCCCGCCCGCGGCCCGGGCCGGGCCCCGCGCACGTCCCCACGGCCGGGGGGGCCCAACTTATGCGGGCGCAGGAGCGCGGGCCGTGCGGCTGCATAACTTTCGCGGCCTCTGCCCGCCGGCGTCCGGCTGGGAGCGGTCGGTCCGGAGCCGCCGGGGTGGGCCTGGGCCTCCGCTCCCCGTGGGCTCCGTGCTGGGCTCAGAGAGAGGCACTGACCCGCGGCCTCCTGCCCGCCCCCCCGGGGATGGAGCCTGCAGCGTGGCCCGTGCCTGCCGGGAATCGAACCCTGACCTCCTGGTGGGCGCTCAGCCACCGAGCCACGCCGTGGGCAGGTCACCCTCTGGAGTGGTCGGCCGGCCCCACCCCCCTGTTTTAATGGCATGTGTGCATCCGGGTGATGCTATTTACTGATTGTCTCCTGCCCCTGCCCCTGCCCCCACCGCCAGGGCTGTAACCCTCCCGGGACCTCTGGTTTCGGGGCTGAGCCTCGTGCCCAGACGTGGCGGCGGGCGGGCGCTGCGGCAGGAGGACGGCCCAGACGGGCTCCGGGCGATGTCAGAGATTCACAAAGGGGTCCTTCCCCCACAAAGTGGGCGTGACTCTGGTGTCCTCCGGACGTCTCACAGGACAGGCGTGTGAGGGGAGGCGGGGACGCGGCGGGTCCGGCCTGCCTGTGGGGTGCGTGGGCCTGGGCGATGCCACGGTCGCCAGGGAGATGGAGCTCAGTAAGAAGTGCGAGGTGAGCCAAGGCCGGTTTGGCTCAGTGGTTAGAGCGTCGGTCTGCGGACCGAAAGGTTCCGGGTTCGATTCCGGTCAAGGGCATGTACATTGGTTGTGGGCACATCCCCAGTGGCGGGGTGTGTGTGTGTGTGTGTGTGTGTGAGGCAGCTGGTCGATGTTTCTCTCTCATCGACGTTTCTAGCTCTCTATCCCTCTCCCTTCCTCTCTGTAAAAAAAATCAATAAAATATATTTTTTTTAAAAAAGAAGAAGTGCGAGGTGAGGGGTCGCACGGGCCCTGGCGGAGGCGTCTGTCTAGCGAACCCCGGAGACACTCGGAGCTGGGAAGTGCGGGGGAGTCAGGCTCGGCACAGGCCGCTCCGGCCTGTGGGAGTTTGTGGTTTTGGCTTCCCCGGAGGTCGCGGAGGCGGAGTGATCCGGGCGATGGCGGGGAGGCGGCTGGAGCGGGTCACCTCTGGATGGAGCGGAACTCAACGCCATCTCGCCGGAACTGTGTGCCCGCTCCGCGCCGGGCCTGGGTTCGGTGCTGGGACGGGAGGCGGAGGTCCCTGGTACGGCAGTGTGGAGATGGGGCGGGGGGGGGGGTGCTGCCTCGTTCTTAGCTGAACCCGAGGAGTTGGAGTCCCAGATCCAGTTCAAGTTCCCAAGCCCCAGAGGAGCGGAGACATCGACAATGAGAGAGAACCATGGATCCGCTGCCTCCCACATGCCCCCTGGGGACGGGCCCGAAACCCGGGCCTGTGCCCTGACCGGGCATCGAGTCACGGCCTCCTGGTTCCCAGGTCGACGCTCAGCCCCTGGGCCCCTGGGCCGGGCTGGGATCTCTAAGCCCCGGTGGTCTGCGCTGGAACGTGAGGAGTGACATGGGCCCAGCCTCCGTCACGGTAGTTGGGAGCATCTGAGGACATAGTTTATCGGAAAGCCGTGAGCCAGAAGGAGGCTGAGGTGCTGAGACCTAGGTTTGGAGCTTTCGATGCAAACCTCCTCTGCTCACAGTGTCCATGGGCCGTGACAATGTGGAAAGGCTGTGGACACGCCGTGTCCCACGTGGACGCCACGGGCCACGGGCGCCCCGATAGGCCGAGTCTGCACGGAGACGGACACTAGGATGACAATTTAGTGAAAGAAAAGCCAGCTTGTGAGACGCCCCCTGACCGTCTTACACTGAGGAGATGGTAATGTTCTCTCACAATACGTTCAGATGACAGACTTCGGGGGAGATTTGGGTTAAGCAGAATACGCGATGGGCAGCAGTTGGACTGCGTTGTCAGCGTGGCTCCTGAGAGTGCTAAGCCACGCACATGGCTCGCATGGCGTTTCCGTGGGGGGGGGCCGCGGAGGCCGCTCTGGAGCGTGTGCTCTGTGCGCAGCTCACACGATCGGCCCTGCGATCGCAGGAGCGTGGCAGCCCTGACGCCCCGGGCTCGGAGCCCCAAGAGCGATGCTTTCAAGGCTGCGGCCCATCTGCGTCCAAAACGCAGGCAAAGCCCGTCCCGTGGAAGAGACGACGTTAAGGAAACGCCGCCGATGGAGGAAATCGAACCGTGACCTCCTGGTTCCCAGGTGGATGCTCAGCCACTGAGCCACGCCCGCCCGGCCAGGGCACCTGTTTCCATTGCGAATGTTTGGGCTCCTGGTCATGTATGGGCGCCGGAGCCAGGACTCTGCACGGCGCCAGCCTCCCGGGCAACCCTGAGCCGCCCCGAGGGTGAGGGCCACGTGCTGTGCCCCTCCCCTCCCCCCCCCCCACCGTTCCCAGGCTCACAGCGCCTGCGGAGGGGAAGGGAGTCCTCCTTGTCTAACTGCGAGTCCATGTCAGGGGAGGTCCGGCCACGAAGGCGGGCCTCCTGCCAGTTCCCGTGCTGCCCGTGGTCTGTGTGTCTGTCCTTCCGCACGTCCGGCCCCTCGCTGGCCCAGGAGCAGCAGGAGCCGCTGCTGCGTGTCTCTGGGAAGAAGGTGGCCTTCGGTCCATGCGGTTGCAGCGCGCTGACAGAGCCGAAGGAAAGCCACAGCACCGTCTTGTTGAATTTCTCATTTCTCCGAAGCAAGCAGCTCCCAAGTGATAAAAAGACGATCAGGTAGGGCTTCCCGGCCAGGCTCTGACGCAACAGAGCACGCGTGGCCGTGCGTGGCCGTGCCCTGGCCCGGGCGCCCGCACCCGCCGTCCGAGGTGCCTGGTCCTCCGAGAACACCGCGCCGCCCTGTGCGCCGTCCCGGGACCCACCCGGCGAGAGAGAGGCAATGCCCGCGGGGCGCAGGGGAACACGGACCGCTTCAGAGGCGCTGGGGGGTCTAGATGGCGTATTTTAGGACAAAGTGAGCTTTTTAAACTCTTACGTTTTATTTAAAATATACATATATATATATTATTGATTTTTACAGAGAGGAAGGGAGAGGTAATAGAGAGTTAGAAACATTGATGAGAGAGAAACATCCATCAGCTGCTCTCCGCACACCCTCTCATAGGGATGCTCCTGCAACCAAGGTGCATGCCCTTGACCGGAATCGAACCTGGGACCCTTCAGTACATGCTCTATCCACTGAGCCAAACCGGCTAGGGCTAACCTCTTACATTTTAAGCCATCTGGCTCACTTACGCAGAGTCTATTCGGTCGGACAGCAATGATACCCCTGAAAACAGACAGACCTTCAGCCACTCGGCCTCCTCAGGAGGGGGGAGACCCGTGGGAGCCGGCAGCGCAGGCACGGGGACTCCCCCTTGGTCTCGGGTGCCTGGGGCCTCAAGATGGAGCCTCCTGCGGAGGGTGTGGTACTGTTTCCTGGACTCCGGGGGAGAGAGTGGCAGCCCCGTTTGGTGTTTTTCCTTTTCTGAGAGCATCTGGGCGGTGATTCTCCAGGCGCGGCTCCGGAGCCGCTGCAGGAGCAGCCGGAGACAGGAAACCTGTTAGAAATGCACGTTCAGACCTCCTGAGTCAGACACCCCGTCCCGGTGAGGCAGGCGGGAAAGTTCCGGACCCATCCCTCTAAGGGACACAGGGCGACCCAGAGCTTCCCGCCGGAACCTGCAGGAACTGTGATCTCCACGCTCTGAGGCCCGGACAGCAGCAGGCTGGCGCGGACGGGGAGCCACAGGCGCCTGGGTCATTGCTGGGGGAACGCGAACAGGAGCCGCCCCTCGGAGGTCACGCCGTCCCTTAGTGCAGGAAACAGTGTCCCGTCCCCCGGCCGGCCGGGCTGCCCAAAGGTGTGGAAACATGTCCACACAGAAACCTGCCCACGGTCCACAGCAGGCAGACTATCCGCGGGAAAAGACATGAGCAGCACCCTAACCGGTGTGGCTCAGTGGATAGAGCGTCAGCCTTCAGACTGAAGGGTCCCAGGTTTGATTCCAGTCAAAGGCATGTATCTGGGTTGCGGGCACATCCCAGTAGGAGGTGTGTAGGAGGCAGTTGATGGGTGTTTCTCTCTCATCAATATTTCTAGCTCTCTGTCCCTCTCCCTTCCTCTCTGTAAAAAATAATAAAATATATTTTTTAAAGTGAAAAAAGAGAGGAGTATCAGGCCCGAACCAGCCATGGAGGAGCCTGCAGGGCTTGTTTCTACGCGACAGAAAATGCCGCAAACGGTGTGATCTCACTGTGGCCTTCGGGGAAAGGCACACCCTACGGAGACAGTAGATCAGTGGTTGTTAGCGTGCAGGGGCCAGGGGAGGTTCTGAGGCCAAACATCCTGTTTCTTAGGTGGCAATGGATCCCGCTAAAATTCTCTCCTTTTAGCTGGAGGGGCCCCGTGGGCAGTGTCAGCCAATGAGAGGGCGCCAAGGCAGTGTCAGCCAATGAGGGGGCACCAAGGCAGTGTTAGCCAATGAGAAGAACCCCCATGGCAGTGTCAGCCAATGAGGGGGCCTTGTGGGCAGTGTCAGCCAATGAGGGTTAAGAAGGTGGATGTGGGCGGGGCTTCCAGAAAAGCTCTGGGAAAGGGGGCAGAGAAACAAAAGGTGGAGCTGGAGGAATAGGCCGGCACTGCCCTTCCTCTGCCCTCTGCCCTCTGCCCTCTGCCCTCTGCCCTCTGCCCTCGTCCTCTGCCCTCTGTCCTCGTCCTCTGCCCTCTGCCCTCTGCCCTCTGCCCTCTGCCCTCTGCCCTCTGCCCTCTGCCCTCGTCCTCTGCCCTCTGCCCTCTGTCCTCGTCCTCTGCCCTCTGCCCTCTGCCCTCTCCCCTCTGCCTTCTGCCCTCTGCCCTCTGCCCTCTGTCCTCGTCCTCTGCTCTCTGCCCTCTGCCCTCTGTCCTCGTCCTCTGCCCTCTGCCCTCTGCCCTCTGCCCTCTGCCCTCTGCTCTCTGCCCTCTGCCCTCTGCCCTCTGTCCTCGTCCTCTGCCCTCTGCCCTCTGCCCTCTGCCCTCTGTCCTCGTCCTCTGCCCTCTGCCCTCTGCCCTCTGCCCTCTGCCTTCTGCCCTCTGTCCTCTGCCCTCTGCCCTCTGTCCTCGTCCTCTGTCCTCTGTCCTCGGGAATGCTGGCTCCTGCTGGAGGCAGAGCTGCCACGGGTGCCGGTGTGGGGACTGGAGAGCGAAGTCCAGTGTCCGGTTTGGATGCGGAAAGCCAGAGGGAACGCCGTTCTAGAGGGAGCTGTGAGGCAGCAATTGGTCCTGGGTGGCTCGCCGCTGGACTTTTTAAAATTATGTATATTTTTATTGACTTCAGAGAGGAAAAGAGAGAGGGAGAGAGAGAGAGAGAGAAAGAGAGAGAGAGAGAGAGAAACATCCATGATGAGAGAGGATCACTGATCGGCTGCCTCCTGCACGCCCCACACTGGGGATGCAGCCTGCAGCCCGCCATGAGCGCTGACCGGAAATGGAACTGTGACCTCCTGGTTCACAGGTCAACACTCAACCACTGAGCCACACCGGCCAGGCCCCCACTGACCTTTTCAGTGTGAGAAAGAACACCCTCGCGGGTCGGAGCCGATGTGTTGGAAGCGTCTGTGACTTGCCGTCTGACTGGATCTGATGTCTCTCCGCCTCAGAGGAGCGCGCCCAGAGGTGACGGAGCCGTGCCGTGTCCCTCAGGCCGCCGGGCAGCGCCGTGGCCGCCGGGCAGCGCCGTGGCCGCCGGGCAGCGCCGTGTCTGGGGTTGGAAATGTCACTGCTCAGTGGTATCACGCCGTGTGAGGGCTGCCAGCACCGCGCCTGGCACCGAATAGGGACTGAATAGAAGGGGTGCCCGCCTGGAGCGCCCCCACTCTGCCGTGCACGAGACCTTTGAGAACAGAGCGGCACCGAGCGTCCGGCTCATTGTCCTGGGAAGAGCCACGGCCACCTGATGCCAGTGGGTCCTCCCGGCCTGACCTGGACCGTCATTCACCCGTTCGCTCCCTCCCCCTCGGGGTGTGGCTGCCCACAGAGCCTCCCGGGCAGGGCGGGGGCAGCCGGCCGGGCCCCGTGAGACCCTGGAATCTCTTGGTCTGGCCCTGCCCAGCCGTTAGGGTGAGACAATGAGACGCCTGACCGAAGCTAGCAGCTCATTGGTCTGTTGATGATTCTGTATGGCCCACGACGGATACTATAAATATCCAATGCTATAAATCCCCCCAGCAGCCAGTTACACAGAGACCAGGCCTTGCGGACGCCCCTTGGGCTCAGCTGACTGCTGAGGAGACCCCAGCCTGAGGCGTCACTCGTGGCCGATCAGAGGCAGCAGGTCTCCGGGGAGCTCTTCCCACAGGGCAGCCCGGAGACCACACCCTAGGCTGCCCCCCACCGGGCCCAGAGCTGCAGCGAGCGGATCCACGTCCCCTCCCTCCCCTCCCTCCCCTCTCTCCCCTCCCTCCTCTCCCTTCCTCCCCTCCCTTCCGTCCCTCCCTTCCCCTACCCCTCCCCTCTCTCCCCTCCCTCCCCTCTCTCCCCTCCCTCCTCTCCCTTTCTCCCCTCCCTTCCATCCCTCCCTTCCCCCACCCCTCCCCTCTCTCCCCCCCCCCCCCCCCCCTCCTTCCCTCCTCTCCCCTCCCTCCCCTCCCTCCCCGCAGCGGTGCTGACGGCCTCTCTCCGTAGAACTTGCTTCCTCCGTGCCCTTATCTGACTGCCCTGCCCCTGCGGCTGGGTGTGATGACGCCATAGAAACCGTCCTCCTCCTCCTAGCACCTTATCGATCAAGCCCCTTCCTTTCGTGATTGATGAATATTCTAGAAACTCAAGTTTTATGGTAAACGTAATGAAAGGGTGAATCTGCTGCAGGAAAATCATGGAAAGCACTTGCAACAAATTCTTTTAGTTTCTCCCTTTCTCTCTCTCTCTCTCTCTCTCTCTCTCTCTCTCTCTCCTCTTCTTCTCCTTCTCCTTCTCCTTCTCCTTCTCCTTCTTCTTCTTCTTCTTGGTTGATCCTCACCTGAGGATATTTTTATCCATTGATTTTTGGAAAGAGTGGGAGGGAAGGAGGGAGAGAGAGAGAGAGAGAGAGAAAGAGAGAGAGAAGCATCAATGTAAGAGAGACACATGGATTGGTGCCTCCCGCATGCACCCTGTCCTGAGCCAGGGTAGAACCTGCAACCCAGGTACATGCCCTTGAACGGGAATCGAACCCGAGACCCTCCAATGCCCGGGCTGGTGCTCTAACCACTGTGCGCACTGGCCAGGGCCATTTGTTCCTATTTTGCCTGCTCTATGTCATGTTTCCTACTGATAGGATCAATAATTGAGGACCAACAACTCCCGCTTTAACAGCCACGTGCTCAGCGCATCTCCCACCAGCGGGCAGCAAACTCATCCGCCCCCAGAGCCAAATACCAACAGGGCAGAGATTGAAATTCTTCTGAGAGCCACATTTTTTAAACTTAAACTTCTTCTAACGCCACTTCTTCAGCATAGACTTGCCCAGGCCGTGGTGTTCTGTGGAAGAGCCACACTCAAGGGGCCAGAGAGCCGCATGTGGCTCGCGAGCCCCAGTTTGCCGGCCACTGGGTGAGATCATTCCTTCTTGGGAATGATGGCACAGGTGCTCCGGGTTCTGGTCCGGCCTCTTTCGCTCACTCACTGTTTTTAAGATTCGTGTGTGTGTGGAGTGTGTGTGAGTGTGTGTGTATATGTATGTATGTGTGTGTGGTGTGTGTGTATGTAGTGGTGTGTGTGTGTAGTGTGTACTGTGTGTGTGTGGTTGTGTGTGTGGTGTGTGTGTTGTGGTGTGTGTGTGTATATATGTATGTGGGGGGGGTTTGTGTGTGTGTGTGGTGTGTGTGTGTGTGTGAGTGTGAGTGTGTGAGTGTATGTGTGTGTGTGCTGTGTGGTGTGGTGTGTGTGTGTATATGTATGTATGTGTGTGTGTGTGGTGTGTGTGTATGTATGTGTGTGTGGTGTGTGTGAGTGAGTGGTGTGTGTGGTTTGTGTGTGTATATGCATGTGTGTGTGTGGTGTGTGTGTATGTATGTGTATGTGGTGTGTGTGAGTGAGTGGTGTGTGTGGTGTGTGTGTGGTGTGTGTGTGTGTGTGTGGTGTGTGTGTGGTGTGTGTGTGTGTGGTGTGTGTTGTGGTGTGTGTGTGTGTGAGTGGTGTGTGTGGTGTGTGTGTGTATATGTATGTATGTGTGTATGTGGTGTGTGTGAGTGAGTGGTGTGTGTGGTGTGTGTGTGGTGTGTGTGTGTGTGTGGTTGTGTGTGTGGTGTGTGTGAGTGAGTGGTGTGTGTTGTGTGTGTGTGTGTGTGAGTGGTGTGTGTGGTGTGTGTGTACATGTATGTATGTGTGTGTGGTGTGTGTGTATGTATGTGTGTGTGGTGTGTGTGAGTGAGTGGTGTGTGTGGTGTGTGTGTGTGTGGTATGTGTTTGTGTGTGTGTGTGTGGTGTGTGTGTATATGTATGTATGTGTGTGTGTGGTGTGTGTGGCAGTTCACTCTCTTCCGTCCCCGGGTAGGACGTGGCTGTGGGGGACTGAGTCTCGGCCAGAACGTCGGGTTCTAACCCGGCCCCCGTCCCGGCTGCCCCGGGCTGTGGGGTGGACTGAGCCCGGAGGGGAGGGAGGAGAGGCGGCTGTCCAGGTGGGCGGAGGCAGGCACGGGGGGGGGCACAGAAGAGGAGGTGGCGGCGGGACGGTGCCTGTGGGCAGAAGGAGTGTGTGTGTGTGTGTGTGTGTGTGTGTGTGTCCGTGTCCCCGGAGTGAGGGTCCGGGGGGCATTGCTGGGCTGGCGCGGTGTGGTTCACGCTGAGCCGCTGCCTTTACGGGCTGTGGGAGCACCGCACAGTCTCTCCTCTCAGAGCCCAGCACGCGGCCAGGAGCCTGCGCTCCCCCAGGCCGGGGCGGGGGTGTCTCTCCTGGGTTCCTCCGGAGGTTCCGGACCGATTGCTTCCAGAGTCCTCCGGGCGTCCAGGGACAGATTCCCCCGGATGTTTCTCCTCCCTCTCCTTTTCTTGGAAAAGAAGTGATTTACCTGCCTGATTGCCCCTCCCCCGCCGGCCTGTGTTCCCCATCAGCACCCACTCTTCCTCCCGGGGGTGAGTCAGCCGGGCCGGATGGACACGGGGGCAGACGCGGGTCCGGGGGAGCCTTTCCGGTGGGGGCGCCCGTGCTCCCCGCGGAGCGGAGCCTTCCTGCTCCTCCGATTAGAAGCACCGCAGCCCTGCGCCCCTGCAGCCGCCGTGCACCCGGGAAAGGGGTTGGGGTGTGTGGGGGGGAAGGAAGTGGGGGGGGGGGAAGGGGGCGGGCTGTGTGGCTGCTTTTGCTTTGGTTTTTCACCTAAAAGAAATTCGCCAGGGCCACATCCACCCGGACCCTCCAGCTCCCACAGCCCCAAGCTTAAGGTCAAGGACAAAGCAGTGGTTGTTTTCCAGACGTGATCTTGGGGAGCAAAGTTTGTTGTTTTTTATTTAACATATTTTTTAAATTGGCTTCAGAGAGGAAGGGAGAGGAGGGGAGAGAGAGAAACATCAGTAAGGAGAATAACTGATCAGCTGCCTCTAGCACGCCCCACACTGGGAATCGAGCCCACAACCCGGGCATGTGCCCCGACCGGGAATTGAACCTGGGTCCCTGCAGTCTGCAGGCCGAGCTCTGCCCGCTGAGCCACACCGGCTCCAGAGCATCTTCTGTGCTGAACCCTCACCACCAGCCATTTGCTGTTCCCACCGTGACAGTGCGGGCGTGGCCTCCTCCACCTCTTTGTCTTCTCGCACCCGGGAAGGTCAGGGGGAGACAGAGGGGCGGCTCCCCCGGGGGCCCACCGCTCCCCAGCTCCTGCCAGGCCCGGGATCTGGGTGTGGGCGCAGCGAGGGCACTGCCCATCCTCTCTCCGGGGGAGCCAAGCGCCCGCCAGTCGGCCACAAGAGGGTGTCCTTCTGTGGGGGAGAGGGGGGTGAGCAGGACAGGATGGGGGTGAGCAGGACAGGATGGGGTGCAGAAGGGGGTCCTTGTCTTCCGTCCTGGACCCCCTTTTCCTTCCCCTGGAGGAGGCAAGACCCGTGGTCGGCAAACTGCGGCTCGCGAGCCACACTCGGCTCTCTGGCCCCTGGAGTGTGGCTCTTCCACAAAACACCGCGGCCTGGGCGAGTCTGTTTTGAAGAGTTTAAATTTAAAAAACGCAGCTCTCCAAAGAAATGTCCATCGTGGTGCTGCTGGCATTCGGCTCTGTGGACGGATGAGTTTGCCGACCGCGGGGCTAGGGAGCCACGCTGCGTGGAGCTGAGGGGGCTGACGGCTGGCTGGTCCATAACACGCCTGCAGAGCGTGTGCTCCTGGGCGCCGGCGTGAGGGAGCGGCGGGAGGAAGCGAGGTTAGCACGGTCCACGGTGAGGTCTGCGTTTGTGGGTCGGGAAGCTTCCTGTGATTTCCTCTCAAGCAGAAAAGCAGACCCCAGAGCAGCGTGAACAGTGCTGCAATATCCACGCCTTACACTGACGAGAAAGGACGAAGTCTTGAGTCTGTGCACACACTCGCGTGGATGTGTTCATACATGCTCGGAGGACGGCCCCTGTGACCCGCCTGGCAGGTGCCGGGCCCTCATGCACCAAGGCTGTGGGTTAGACCCTGGCTGGGCACCTATCAGAAGCAATCGGTGCATACATAGGCGGAATGGCACATGGCTGTTTCCCCCCCCCCAAAAAAAAAAAAAATCAATATAGAAATTAAAAAAAAGAAAAAGAATGTATTCGGATTCACACTAACCCTTAAGCAGTACTGTGACAGGCGGTGAATTAGGGAGAAGGGAGGGAGAATTATCATGGCCTTCGTGTCCTGTGCATTTCTGACTTGCCATTAGGACTACAAATTCCTCTTGTGATAAAACATTAAAAGTGGCCCCTTCTGCCCTGGCCGGTTTGCTCAGTGGTTAGAGCGTTGGCTCTTGGACCAAAGGGTCTTAGGTTTGAGTCCCAGCTAAGGGCACACACCTGGTTGCAGGTTTGATCTCCGGGCACGGGGTGGGGGGCGTGCATGCAGGAGGCAGCCAGCCAATGTGCCAATGTGTCTCTCTCACATTGATGCTTCTCTACCCCCCTTCTTTCTCTAAAAGAATCGATGGTCTCTTCTTTGCAACGTGACAATGGGGTTCTAGACCCATGGGACTGGTTAAGGAAATAATTTGGGAAATCGGTGTCAAAATGAAGTACTTTTCCATCAGATACGGAAGCGCTTTCTAAATTAAACAAAACAACCAGAAAACAAGGGACCCTAGTCAGAGGCCGAGGCCGGGAATGGGCCCTTGACTCCCGCGGGCCTCCCTCCCTTGTCTGCGGCCGGAGGCGGCTCTGGCTTCCCGGGGTGGGGGTGGGGGGGGGGACCCACACGCCTCCCGGGGCGTCGAGGTGATGATTGTTCCCGGTGGGGGGTGGCGCTCCGTGGGCAGACTGAGAGGGCGCTTGTCTTTGGCAGGAAATGCCAGCGGGGGGGGGGGGGGGTACCAGGGAGGGGGGCCGGGGTGGGGGTGGATACCCTGAGGGACAGAGACACTTGTCACCTGACTTGGCCTGGACAGAGCGGTCCTGGCAGGAGGAGGTCCCGGGCCCGCGGGGCTGGCCGCGGCGGGAGTTCTCGGACATCCCCGTCACGGGTGTTAGGTTTCTGCCAGGGAACACGAGTTAGAATTAAATCACAGCGCGGGATCGGCTGGAAATACCTGCGATTCCTGAGAACAATGGTCCGTTCATCGAGGCCAGTGTCATTCTAAGTGTATCCCCCGCCCCCGCCCCCACTTTCCTGCCTCCCGCTCCTGCGATCGGAGAGAGCCACATGGGCTGTCCGCGGGGCGGGGCGGGGGGGGGGGGTCGCCCCGGGCTGGGCCCTCTCCGCGGTGCCAGGCCAGCGCTGCCCTCCCCTGCCCTGACTCAGGTCGGATCCCGGGGAGGAAGTGGGAGGGTCGTAAGGGCTTTGTGATGGTCTTTTTTTTTTATTTTTATGTCAGCTTTCTTTCTTTAAAAAAAAAAAAGCATTTTATTGAGTTTTTACAGAGAGGAAGAGAGAGGGATAGAGAGTTAGAAACATCGATGAGATAGAAACATCCATCAGCTGCCTTCTGCACTCCCCCTACTGGGGATGTGCCCGCAACCTAGGTACATGCCCCTGACTGGAATCGAACCCGGGACCCTTCAGTCCGCAGGCCGATGCTCTATCCACTGAGCCACACCGGTTTCAGCTGTGATGGATCTTTTATTTTATCTCTTTAATTCTTTGCTGTTGAAAGTAGTACCTATGTCTTCTTTCTCCCCACTGGACCTCTCCCCGGCCGCTCCCACCCCGCGGCTCAGGCCCTCGCCCCTGTGTCTGCCCGTGGTCATGCTCACAGGCAGGCATCCGAGGCTGTGGTTGACCCCTTACCGCCTCCTCCCCCTCTGCCCCCGCCTTCCCTGTGGGGTTGATGGTCTGTCGGATGCCTCCATGTCTCTGGGTCTATTTCTATTTGTCCGTTCATGCTGTTCACTAGATTCCACGTGTGAGTGAGATCACATGATGCTCACCCTCCTCTGACCGGCTCGCTCTGCTTAGCATCACGCTCTCGGGCCCACGCATGTGGCTGTGAGCGGCGAGCGTTCTTTCTGTGTCACAGCGGTCGGTGTCTGTGGTGTCGGGGAACCACAGATGTTACACTGTGAGGTGCCTTCATACCCCCCGACACGTCCGTGCGTTCCAAGGACCATCGGCCACGTGGACGTGGGGCCGTTGCTGTGGCCGCGGGCCCCGTGCTCGCCCCCGTGGTCAGGGCCGTGGTCGGCAGGCACGTCTGTCTGGTAAACACCGAACCGCTTTCGGCTGGTTGCCAGATCACCGTGGCCTGGGGCCTCCGAACCTCGCCAAGGGCCCCGGCTGACACCTGTTATTACACTGACTGGGGGACAGCCGTCACCCCCGTGTACGGGGCCGTGGAGGGGGTGGGAGCGCCAGGCCGTCCCTCGTCGGGAGAGCTTGGTGGATCTTCGGGGAGGGGACCCCGACGGTGTCTGGGCTCAGGCGATGGAGGACGGGGGGTTGGAGCAGCCACTCCATCGACAAGGACCCGGTCAGTGTCTGCTGCCCGGCCGGCGTGTGGGTCGGAGATGAAGTCAGCAGACGCGGGGCCCTGAGAGAGAGGAGGTTTGCCTGGCTGGTGTGGCTCCGTGGTTGAGCGTCAACCCCATGAACGAAGAGGCCACCAGACCAAGTCCCCGTCAGGGCTCAGTCCCAGGAAGGGGCGTGCAGGGGGCAGCCGATCAATGATTCTCTCTCATCGTTGATGTTTCTGTCTCTTTCCCTCTTCCTTTCTCTCTCTTAAAAAAAAAAAAAATCAGTAAGGTCTCAGCAGTCACAGCAGCATAGACACTGGGGGTCATCTTAGATTCTGGTTGCCACACTCGTGAAAAAAAAAAAAGTTCAAAAAGGTGAGATTAATTTTAATTCTGTTATTGAAACCAATACGGCCAAAATATTGTCATTACAGCATACAAAGTAAAAGCGTGACAATATCTCGACTCCCTGTTTGTTGTGTTCTTTGAACTCTGTTGTGCATTTTCACCCACATCTGATTTCCCAGGAGCCTGGTTTTCAGGACGTGACAGCGACAGCCACACGCGCGTGGACGGGGTGAAGGCCTCCCCCAGGGCTGAGAGTCTCCCCGGAACCGTATTCTCAGACGCAGCCCTCCCCGCTTCCCAGCCTCCAAAAACTCCACCTTCCGCACAGGCCCCGGGAACCCCGGCAAAAAAAATGTCAGGATCACCGTTTTCGGAACGAGATGACCCGAAGGCTGGCAATCCGGGCGCTTTTCTCCAAGAAAAGCAGCCGAGCGTTGGTAGAACAACGAGCTTTGTGTCATGTCCACGTCGGGTCCCGTCCCCTCCTCCAGCAGCGCGGTCAGCGGCCTTGAAGCTCGGGCTCCGCTCGGTGGGCGGAGAGGGCGGGGCTCAGAGCCTGTTCCCGGGGCCCTGCCCTCTCTCCATCTGCCTCCTGAGCGGCTCAGAGCCCACCTCGTGCGGGCAGCGTTGCCCCGGGTGCGTGTGGAAGTCATCGGAGCAATGCCATTACGGAACACCACGGCTGCCGGGTGGGGACCCGCTGGGACCAACAATAGGCTCCGGGGCCTTTCGAAGGAAAAGCTGGGGCGAGGTGTCCCTCTGTCCATCGAGGCTCTGGACCTCTCTGACACGTTCCTGGGGTTCGGAAGGCCGTGTGCACAGTAGGGCTGTGTGTGTTTAGGGAAGACCTGAATAGGCTATAGCTCTCACGGCCGGATGAGATGAGGTGGTCACATGAGTGGCTGAATGTGAGGGTGTCTGTCAACACAGAGACATTCTCGCCCCAGCTGGTTTGGCTCAATGGATAGAGCGCAGCCTGCGGACAGAAGGATCTCAGGCTTGATTCCAGTCGGAGGACATGTCTGGGTTGCGGGCTAGATCCCCAGTGTGGGGCATGCAGGAGGTGGCCGATCAGTGATTCTCGTCAATGATGTTTCTCTCCCTCTCCCTTCCTCTCTGAAATCAATAAAAATATATTTAAAAAACAAAAACAGAGACGTTCTCGGCAAAGGCTGGGAGCCGTATGGGTTCCAGTGACCTGGGAAGCCTCTGTGGATTCACTAACTGGCCACCACACTAACAGGTCAGAGACTTCCGTGGCCCCGTGCGGCAAAGAATTCACGCTTTGCAGAATGAGCTCAGAAAAGTCAACACCCAGACAACGAGCTCACAGCAACAGCACCGACAAGCCCGGGCTGGGATCCGTTCCCCGGGCCGCTGCAAGACTTTATTTTAAATGCCCGGTCTTCAGCAAACATGTGAGACACGCAGAACACACATCCCACCGAGGGGAGAGGCAGTCTCCGAGGGAGCAGCCCTTGAACCCGCCAAAGTTAATGAGCTACGTTAAATCTGTCGCAAAAACAGCGACAAGAAAACTGTGGCTCGAGGACCGAAGGAGGAAGAAAGCCTTGCATATGGAAAATCTTGAGGAACCCACAACTATGCAAGGTGAGTCTATGAAAATTAGCAACGGCAATCCAACAATGAAATTAAGTCAAGACCGGTGTGGCTCAGTGGATAGAGTGTCGGTCTGCGGACTGGAAGGTCCCAGGTTCGATTCCGGTCAAGGGCATGTACCTTGTTTGCAGGCACATTCCCAGTGGGGGATATGCAGGAGGCAGCTGATCGATGATTCTCTCATCGATGTTTCTAACTCTCTATCCCTCTCTCTTCTTCTCTGTAAAAAAATCAATAAAACATATTTTTAAAAAAATGAAATTAAGAATACAATAACATTACAGATGGAATTGTACAACTGAGGAGGAGGTTTAATAAGAAAGTACAAGACTTGTGCATTGATAACTATGAGACGTTGGAGAAAGAAACCAAAGGAGACCTACATAAGTGGAAACACATCCGGTGTCCGTGGTTTGGAAGGAGGCCATGCTTCCCAAATTGATTTTCAGGTTGTACACAGTCCTTATCAGAATCCCAGCTGCTGCTCTTCCCCACCTACCTAAACTGACCCTAAAATTCAAATGGAAATGCGAGAGCCATAACAGCTAAAGCAATTTGGAGAAGAAAGAAGTTGGAGGTCTCCCATTTCCCAACTTCAAAACTCGAGCCGTGGTACTCAAGATTGGGTGACCCTCAGGTAGACTGTGGACAATGGACTAGCACTGGGAATCCAGAAATAAACGCATACATTTGTGGCCGATTGATTTTCAGTAAGACTGTAAAAACACTTCAATGGGAAACGTATTTTCCACAGTTGGCGCTGGGACAACCGGATATCCACATGTAAGAGAATGAGGTTGGATCCCTACCTCACACCAGAGTCAAGATGTAACTCACAGCGGATCAAAGAGACATTTGTAAGTCTCTTAGAAGAAAACATAGGTGTAATCGTTATTACCTGTAAATCTAACAAAACCACAAGCAACTAAAGAAAAATAAATAGATAAATTGGATTTCATTAAAATTTTAAGAATGTGTGCTTCCAAGTACATTATCAAAAAAGAAGGAAGACAAACCACAGAATGGGAGAAACTATTTGGAAATCAGATATCTGATAAAAGTCTAGTATCCAGAATACATAAAGAACTATTACAACTCAACAATAAACGACAAATAACCCAACTTAAACATGGACTAAGAATTGAATAGACATTTTTTTTTCAGTGAAGATATAAAATTAGCTAATGAGCACGTGGAAAAATGATTAATATTATTAGTCATTAGAGAAAGGCAAGTCAAAACCACAATGAGATACGACTTCTCACCCACCAGGATGGCTAGAGTCACAGACAGCCAACATGTGCTGACAGGTTCGTGAGAAACTGAATCCCGCATACGTTACCAGTGGAAATATAAAAGTGTGCAGTTGCCTTGAAAAAGTTGAACAGTTCCTCAAAAAGTAAAAAGTAAATATGGAGGCGCTAGCTGGTTTGGCTCCGTGGATAGAGCGTCAGCCTGCGGACTGAAGAGTCTAGGGCTCAATTCCGGTCAAGGGCATATGCCCCGTTGTGGGCTCCATCCCCAGCAGGGGTGTGCAGGAGGCAGCCAATCAATGATTCTCTCTCATCACTGATGTTTCTATCTCTCCCTCTTCCTTCCTCTCTCTCTCTAAACATCAATAAAACTATATTTTTTTAAAAAAGTAAATATGGAGTTTCCACATGACCCAGAAACCCCCTCCCAGGCACACCCCAGAGAGAGGATCCGTACGGAAACGCCCGTGGCAGCAGGGTTGGCGGCATCCAGGAACTGAAAACACCCACAGGCCCATCACCTGCTAGAGGGATAGACACAATGCGGCATGGCCGTCAGTGGACTATTATCCGCTGTTAGAAGGAAGTACTCATTCATGCCACAATATGGATGAACCTTAAAAACGGGCGGAGAGAAAGAAGTCAGACATCGGAGACCACAGATCCCCACACTCTGAGACATCCGGAATAGACAAACCCATGGAGGCAGAAAGCGCCGTTCCTGGCTGCCAGGCCTGCGGGGGAGGAGAAAGGGGGCGTGGTTGCTAATGGGTGTGGGGTTCTTTGTGTGGCGATTCAGTGAGATAGTGGTAATGGTTGCACAACTTTGTGTCTACGCTAGAACACACTACCCCGTACAGTTTGTTTTCTTAATCCTCACCCGGGGATATCTTCCTGATGGTTTTAGAGAGAGTGGCAGAGAGAGGGAAAGACAGAGGGAAACATGGATGTGAGAGAAACAGATGGATGGATTGCCTCCGGCATGCGCCCCGAACAGGGCCTGGGCCAGGGAGCAGCCTGCACCCGAGGTGCGTGCCCTTGACAGGAATTGGTCTGCAGGCGATGCTCTATCCACTGAGCCAAACTGGCTAGGGCTAACCTGTACCCTTTAAAAATATGAATTTAATGGTACGTGAATTATATCTCAATTTATTTATTTATTTATTACTATTATTTTTTTTAAAAAAATGTATTTTATTGATTTTGTACAGAGAGGAAGGGAGAGAGATACAGAGCTAGAAACATCGATGAGAGAGAGTCATCAATCAGCTGCCTCTTGCACACCCCCCACTGGGGATATGCCCGCAACCAAAGTACATGCCCTTGACCGGAATCGAACCCGGGATCCTTCAGTCCCCAAGCCGACGCTCTATCCATTGAGCCAAATTGGTCCCGGCTATATATCAATTTAAAAAAAGAAAAATAAAAATTAATTCATGGGAAATAAATTTTATTCTATGCTCTTAGGTTTTTCTCTGTTTTTGCTCAATTCCCCCCACAACCAGCCCCCAACCCAGACCCACCCCGCACCCCGCACAGCTGTCAGCGTGCTCTCTATGAGCCTGTCTCTATTTTGATTGTTAGTTTGTTTTGTTCATTAGATTCCACACGGGAATGAAATCACACGGCCCTGTCTTCCTCTGACTGGCATGTTTTCCTTGGCGTAATGCTCCCCAGGTCCACCCAGGCTGTTGCGAAAGGTAAGGTTTTCTTCCTCTTTACGGCCGCATAGTGTGCCGCTGTGTAAACGCACCACAGCTGTATATCCTCTGCCGATGGGCACCTGGGCTGCTTCCAGATCTTGACCCCGGTGAACGATGCTGCATGACCATCGGAGTGGGTGTGTTCTTTCAGATTTCTTCGGGTAGATTCTCAGAAGTGGAATCGCTGGGTCATAAGGCAGTTCCGTTTTCAATTTTTTGAGTTAACTCCCTACTGCTTCCCACAGCAGCTGCCCCCGTCTGCATTCCCACCAGCAGTGCACAAGGCTTTTCTTTTCTCCACACGCTCGCCATATTTCCTTAACCTTTTCACAAACCTATGTTAGCCACACTCACCTGTCAACATCCGGAATTCAATCAACAGCAGCCGAGGAACCCCCTCCTTCCGTGATCCTGTCTGACCCCCGGGAGAGCTCCGGGGATGGTGCCTGCTGTCGTTCGTATAGACAAAGCCTATCCCTCTGTTATCCTTGTCCTGACCCATCTTGATTGGATTATAGAACTTCAAGTGACTTCTTCAGAAAGAACGTGGGGTGGTGTGTAATTTGCATCTTGGCGGGTCCAAACCCGTCTTCCTCTACGGTCACCAGTGAGTCACCCTTTGGCGGAGAACAGAGCTCTAGGTTCCCTCAGAATTGGGTCAGTGGAGCACGTGGAAATGCAGAGGAGAACCGTTACGGGAGTCCTCAATGCTCAGTCTTCTGTTTTTGTTGGGAAGTGTGTAGGGTTTTTTCTTCATCTCTGTGACACCAGGGAGGGGCCTGCCGGACATCACGCTAAGTGAAACAAGCCAGTCACAGAGAGACAGCCACTGTGTGAGCTCACTTATATGTGGGATTTTAAAAAGTTGAATTCACAGAAACAGAGAGTAGGACCGTGGTTGACAGGGGCCGGCAGGTGGGGGGAAGGGGAGGTGCTGGCCACAGGGAACAAGCTCACAGGTATAAGAGGAGTGAGTTCTGCGCATCTGGTGTAGTTAGTAGCGCCGTGTTGCATGCTGAAATCTGCTAGGAGAATGGATTGAGTGTTCTCACCAGAGACAAACAAGTAAGAGAAAGGGAGGCGATGGATATGTCAGTTAGTAGGTTGTGGTGTCATCTCACAACTTATACAGCTGTCACACCATCGCGTTATATACCTCAGATATAAACACTTTTTATTGGTTAATTACACCCCAATGAAGCTGGGGGGAAGAGAAGGAACTCACCTGGGCAGGTTTAGTTGACTGTCTTCTTTATAAGTATTCCTGCCCAATATTTGGAGGGTCCTTTAGATGTACAGATTCATCTAAAATGTTCTTCAGCAAAAGAACATTTTCTGTTGTTATGTATTCGATTGGATTATGGGTTCTCGCCACGTGAATTATTGTCTCCTGGGACTCTGAGGTCTCTCCTCAGATTGCGTATCTTAAGAACGTTGGAGACACGCATGCATCTGACCCTGCAATCCCACTTCCATGTCTATCCCCAATAGAAAGGCATGCGCAAGAATGTTGAAGGAAAATTCCCAACGGACTCAGTCCTTAAACAGCCCAGATGCCAGCCACAACCATCTGGATAAATAAACTGTGGCGTATTCACGGCACACGATAAGATAACAATGAAAATGAATGCACTTCAGCTGCCTGGAGCAAGATGGGTTAATGTTGCAAAGGTAATGTTGAAGGAATGAACCGAATGCAGAAGAATGCAGAGGGCAAGATTCCATCAAGATTCCATGGAATTCAGAAAGCAAGGGAAACCCAACGGTAGTGTTTAGGGATACAAGCTTTAGTGATAAAACTAAAAAAAGAAAAAAGGAAAAAAGAAAGAAAAAAAGCAAGAAAGCAAGAAAGCAAGGAAGAAAGGGAGAAAGAAAAAAGAAATCAGGGAAGTGACTTGCATAAAAATAAAGACCAGGAAGTGGCTGCTTTATCAGAGAGGGATGGTGCCAGAGATACGGGGCCTCTGGGCGCTGGTAATATTCCACATCTGAACTGGGTATATGGGTGTGCACTTCGGCATCTACCATTGAGCTGTACATTTCTGTCTTTTCCCAGTCTGTAGTTGGGCTCGCTCTCTCTCTCTTTCTCTCTCTCTGTCTCTCTCTCTCTCTCTCTCTCTCTATCTCTCTCTCTCTCTCTCTCTCTCTCTCTCTCTCTCTCTCTCTCTGTCTCTCTCTCTTTCTGTCTCTCTCTCTCTCTGTCTCTCTCTCTCTCTCTCTCTCACACACACACACACACACTTACAAACAGAAAAAAGGGGATGATTAGATGCCCTGCGATACATTTAACCACAGCACATGAGGTGCCGAGCAGAGGAGCAGTGTTTAGGAAGGAAGTGGATGTATGTGTAGTGACAGAGTTTGTGAAGACATTGGCCATAGAGAGCCAGCATTTGAAGACAGTATGGAAATCCTGTCTAATAACATTCAAAAACGTCACCAGTAACAGGTAGATGATGTTTATAAGAATGTGTCCATCCCTGGTTGGTTTGGCTCAGTGGATAGAGCGTCAGCCTGGGGACTGAAGGGTCCTGGGTTCGATTTTGGTCAAGGGCACATACCTGGTTGTGGGCTTGTACAGAAGGCAACCAATCCATGTGTTTCTCTCACATTTGTTATTTCTCTCTGTCTTTCCCTCTCTCTAAAAATCAATGGAACGTATCCTCGGGTGAGTTTATTTTTTTACTTTTTAAAGAACTGTGTCCATTCCTGAGTGTTTAGTACCCGATCTAAGAATTGCATGTGTTCTTATTTATTTGGGTCACCAAGTCTTTGAGACTTAAACGCATGGCAGCGGCAGAGCAGCTGCTGCGAACTCTGGGCAGCTGGGGGGGGGATGTTGCTGAGCTCTGAGGAACGAAACAGACACGATGATGGAGAGGAAACCCCGGAGGACAGCGGGGGGCTGCAGGCGGGGGGGGCACAGGCACCTGAAGGACCGGTGTGAGCGACCGAGGGTGTGGTGCGGGCAGCATCGGCTCACCGTGCTGCCTGCCCACGGAGCTTGCCTTCCACACGGCGTCGGGAAATCACAGGGACACGGGGCGGAATGACAGGAAGCCAGCCCATCGTCCCATCGCAACCCGTCCCCAGCCATCCACCCACCCAGGATGCGGTCCCTCACCCTGGCTTCAAACCCGCCACAGGACAATTGTGATGAAACGCCCCGCTCCGTCCACATCCCCTCATGGACCCCTCCCTCGGCCCGACAGGAGCTGCTCCCAGGGCTCCCAGCTCACCGTGAGGAAGGCGCGGCCGGACCGGCCTTCCCGCCCGGCTAACATAGAGGGCCTGCCCTCGGCCGCCTCCCCGCCGCCTCCTCCAGGGTGATCTCCGATTCGCCTTTGTGTCATGGTCACCTTCCCGCGAGAACTCAGCCTCCGTGAACAGAGGGACTCGAACCGTTGACTGTCACATCCCCATGCCCGCACACAGTAGGCACTCAACAAAAGTGTGTGCGGTCGGCACCGAACAGATGAACTTAATGTTGCTCTCTTGAAAGTTTGATGTTGCACCGAAAAGTGGCCAACGTAGTTACTTGCGTTTATAATGAATTATGTAAATAAATATAAATAGGACATTAACCCCCAGAATGAAGTACGTTATCTTTATACGGTTTATCACGTGCTGACTATGTACCATGCATTGCTGGGCACGAGTGATAAAAATTACTCTTATCATTAGAAGCTTATTTGTGTGTGTGTGTGTGTGTGTGTGTGTGTAGAGAACACAGGCGACCACACAGTGTCACCCACTGTGTAATGAATGGGGTGGTGGAGGTAGCACAGGTGCTGGTGGCCTGAGGAGAGCGGTGACCGGAGGGTGGGTGATCGGAGGGTGGGTGATCGGAGGGTGGGTGACCGGAGGGTGGGTGATCGGAGGGTGGGTGATCGGAGGGTGGGTGACCGGAGGGTGGGGGTGCTGGTGGCCTGAGGAGGGTGGGTGATCGGAGGGTGGGTGATCGGAGGGTGGGGGTGCTGGTGGCCTGAGGAGAGTGGTGACCGGAGGGTGGGTGATCGGAGGGTGGGTGATCGGAGGGTGGGTGACCGGAGGGTGGGTGATCGGAGGGTGGGTGACCGGAGGGTGGGGGTGCTGGTGGCCTGAGGAGGGTGGGTGATCGGAGGGTGGGTGATCGGAGGGTGGGGGTGCTGGTGGCCTGAGGAGAGTGGTGACCGGAGGGGGGGTGATCGGAGGGTGGGTGATCGGAGGGTGGGTGACCGGAGGGTGGGGGTGCTGGTGGCCTGAGGAGGGTGGGTGACCGGAGGGTGGGTGATCGGAGGGTGGGGGTGCTGGTGGCCTGAGGAGAGTGGGTGACCGGAGGGTGGGTGACTGGAGGGTGGGGGTGCTGGTGGCCTGAGGAGAGTGGGTGATCGGAGGGTGGGGGTGCTGGTGGCCTGAGGAGAGTGGGTGATCGGAGGGTGGGGGTGCTGGTGGCCTGAGGAGAGTGGGTGATCGGAGGGTGGGTGATCGGAGGGTGGGTGATCGGAGAGTGGGTGATCGGAGGGTGGGTGATCGGAGAGTGGGTGATCGGAGGGTGGGTGATCGGAGAGTGGGTGATCGGAGGGTGGGTGATCGGAGAGTGGGTGATCGGAGGGTGGGTGATCGGAGGGTGGGTGATCGGAGGGTGGGTGATCGGAGGGTGGGTGATCGGAGGGTGGGTGATCGGAGAGTGGGTGATCGGAGGGTGGGTGATCGGAGAGTGGGTGATCGGAGGGTGGGTGATCGGAGGGTGGGTGATCGGAGAGTGGGTGATCGGAGGGTGGGTGATCGGAGGGTGATCGGAGGGTGGGTGATCGGAGGGTGGGTGATCGGAGGGTGGGTGATCGGAGTGGGGGGGTGGGTGATCGGAGGGTGGGTGATCGGAGGGTGGGTGATCGGAGGGTGGGTGATCGGAGGGTGGGTGATCGGAGAGTGGGTGATCGGAGGGTGGGTGATCGGAGGGTGGGTGATCGGAGGGTGGGTGATCGGAGGGTGGGTGATCGGAGAGTGGGTGATCGGAGGGTGGGTGATCGGAGGGTGGGTGATCGGAGGGTGGGTGATCGGAGGGTGGGGGTGCTGGTGGCCTGAGGAGGGTGGGTGATCGGAGGGTGGGTGATCGGAGGGTGGGGGTGCTGGTGGCCTGAGGAGGGTGGGTGATCGGAGGGTGGGTGATCGGAGGGTGGGTGATCGGAGGGTGGGGGTGCTGGTGGCCTGAGGAGAGTGGGTGATCGGAGGGTGGGTGATCGGAGAGTGGGTGATCGGAGGGTGGGTGATCGGAGAGTGGGTGATCGGAGGGTGGGGGTGCTGGTGGGTGATCGGAGGGTGGGTGATCGGAGGGTGGGTGATCGGAGGGTGGGGGTGCTGGTGGCCTGAGGAGAGGGGTGGGTGATCGGAGGGTGGGGGTGCTGGTGGCCTGAGGAGGGTGGGTGATCGGAGGGTGGGTGATCGGAGGGTGCTGGTGGGTGATCGGAGGGTGGGTGATCGGAGGGTGGGGGTGCTGGTGGCCTGAGGAGAGTGGGTGATCGGAGGGTGGGTGATCGGAGGGTGGGGGTGCTGGTGGCCTGAGGAGGGTGGGTGATCGGAGAGTGGGTGATCGGAGGGTGGGGGTGCTGGTGGCCTGAGGAGGGTGGGTGATCGGAGGGTGGGGGTGCTGGTGGCCTGAGGAGAGTGGGTGATCGGAGGGTGGGGGTGCTGGTGGCCTGAGGAGGGCAGTGACCGGAGGGTGAGGGTGCTGGTGGCCTGAGGAGGGTGGGTGATCGGAGAGTGGGTGATCGGAGGGTGAGGGTGCTGGTGGCCTGAGGAGGGCGGTGACCGGAGGGTGAGGGTGCAGGGCTGGGGAAGGCTCTCAGGAGGAACTGAGAGCGGAGCGGAGTTAGGAAGAACGTAGCTACAGAGAAAAGGGGAACCACTCGTCCAACGCAGGGAAGTGGGTGCCCCGGGGGAACCTCGGGACTGTGGGCGTGGCTGCATGGTGTGAGCAGGGTGCGCTGAGAGGCTGAGCAGGATCTGTCTGGGAAAGTGCCATTCTCGATGCCCTTGACTTTCATGGAGCATCACGTCACCATGTCGGCTCTAGTCCCCAACGTGTACTCTGCGCACTGCCGGCCGATGGCAGGGCCTCCAGAAGCATCGGCTGAGCGAGCGAGTGAGCGAGTGAGCAGATGGATGGATGGATGGATGGGTGTCACCCTGCAACGTCCGTGCTGGGGAGCGGGTGGGGGTTTTCGGTGGGGAAGGAGCCGGTGGGGTTGGGGCTGGAGGAGGCCGGCGCTGGGAGCCACCCTCGGGTGGGGAGCTTGTGGGAGCGCCTTGCGGAGCCCTGCAGCGCGGTGGTCAGAGGAGGGGATGGATTTGAGAGCTGCCTGGTGGCCGCCTGCATGGGCACGGAGCAGTGGGACGGAGCCGGCGGCGGGGGGCTTGGGGGGGGGAGCGGGGGGAGGGGTGTGCTGCCAGTTTCTGGCGTACCCCCTGGGCGCCGCTGTGTCACCCACAGGCCGGGCTGGGCGAGGCGTGACGCACGGGGGAGAGGCTGGGCAGCTGCGAGCCGGGACCTGAGCTGCCGGGAACCTGGGAGAGCGGTGTCTGTGGGCTGAGATGCAGGCCCGGAGCCCGCCCCGGGAGAGGGGCCTGGGCTGCAGATGTGGGTGCAGCAGGGCCTGGGGGTGCGAGGAGCCTGATCGGGAGCCGGGAGCTCGGGCGCCTTCAGGCTGGACCTGGAGGCCAGAGAGAGGAAGCGGCAGAGGCGACCTCACTGTGCCGGCGACGGGGTGGGGCCGAGTTAATGGTAGAAGCCCGAGAGATCACTCGCTCTGGCCCGGCCAAGGCATTAGAGACGCGTTAAATGCTGGACCAAACACATCAGGCGCATTTTTAAGTGTGGGGCGCGGCTACAGCGTCTGGACAGGTCCAAGCTTTGGACTGACGAGAGGGCACAGTCCCTATGGCCACGTGCAGGTCCCAGCGTGGAGGGCAGAGCCTCCCAGCACCGTGACAGCCAACAGCTGTGGTTGTGAGCTTGAACCTGTGGTCCCAACACGTGGCCCCACGTGCCTGAGTGACGTGGGCTTGATAGGGTTCAGGTGCGTGTAGCTGAGTAGGATCGAAGGCCACGGGAATGCTGTAAACATCTTGGCCACGCCCTTCCTGTGCCTCATGGCATCGGCTATAAAATAAAGACACGGCGTGTAACCTGTGACCTGTCTCTCCACCCGGGAGCAGTGTCCCACCCAGACCCAGCTTCATCCTCTCGCCTGTCTTTTCTCCGTCCTTCACGCCCCCTCAGGCTCACCCTTGGCCGAGCGGGGGCGGCACAGAAGGTGCCCTGGGGCCGAGGATGCCACATTTAAGTGGATAATCGTGCATGGGCCGAGAATGATGTTATAAATACACAAATGGCCTCGGGCGGGAGACACGTCCCCCACCCTGGATCAAGGAACGCCTGCCACCTGCGCGAGGACCTTGCCATCGAGCGTGATGGCAGCGAGAAGCCTGCCCGCGGGCCCGGGTGGGCAGGGAAAACCCAGGAGGGGAGGAGGGCCCCGTGCTCAGGCGGCGGCGGGAGCCGGGCAGGGTGGATGCTGGGGCGCCTTCTCGGGCGCTGCCCTGGCCTGGGGGGGATGCTGGAGGGGGCTTCTGGGAGCCAGTGAGAGGGGCAGCTTCTGCCTTCAGGAACTTCCCGCGCACCTGCCGGGAACTGATGGCCGGGTCCGCTCCACCTGATTTCCGCTGTCCCTCGCCCAGCCCGCCGCCTACGGGCACGGAGCCGTCCGCTGGGCGGGCGCTGCACCTGGCCGTGGGCGGCTCCTGGCTAGACACAGCACACGCGGTGTTTGGCGCCGGCTCCCAGACTCGCCTCCCATCGCTCCGGTCCCTCCTCCGGGCCTCGGACCGCTCGCCCCGCCTGGAAGGTTCAGTCAGTTTCTCGGGTCCTGAGGCCACAGGGTTCCTCTGCGGGGTCCCCGTTTCCCTGGTTCTGATGCTGGCCCGAGGGTGCCCCCCGGGAAAACCGTGCGGAGACCCGGGAGCCAGACCCTCGGGCGGGCGGAGGGCGCGGCCTGCAGCACAGGGCCAGGCGCTGGGCAGACCCCGCCGGGTTTGGGGAGGGAGGGGATGTGGATTGAACCGCCCGGGACGGGCGCAGCGGCCTTCCTGGTGGAGGAGCCAGGGTTGGTGATGGGCAGGGATCTGTGAGCTCACGGCCGGGCTGCCGGCTCGATGGTAAGGGGGCAGGTGGGACACGGGGTGACGTGCTCAGTGCTCACAACCCTGAGCTCAGCCCGGCGTCCAGAGCGAGGCCCGGTGCCGGGGCTCTGCGTGGACTGTGGGATTCTGGGCATTTTTCCTGTTCCCCTCGTTTTTGGTGATGACGTGTCAGTGGGACTTGCACACGGTGACATTTGGAAACCCCGAACTTCCTTTGACAGCCCCTGTGTCCTCAGGGACCCCAGCGCTGGGTCACTCTGCCTCCCTCACCCTTCGTGGCCGTGGCCGGGGCTGTGGCCAGGGCCAGGCTGGGGTGTCTCTGTTGATCAGGGAGGTTCCCAGGCTCCACTGGGAGCCCTCCCTGGTGGGGCAGGCAGGCGCCGTTCTGGATTGTTCTGGGTTGCCCCTTTACGATGTACGAACACCGTTAGACACGGACACAGCCCAGCACCCGGAGGGACGCTGCCAGAGGCTCCGGAGGCCGCGGACACCGGCCGGGGAGAGGCTCTCGGGGCCACTGGGGAGGGCACGGCGCCAGGAGTGGACTCAGGCCACGGGAAACAATGTGGGTGTGTGGGGGTGTCCCCCGGGAAACAGCAGCGGCTGCTGGCAGATGCAGGGCCTGTCTCCCGTGCCCCGGAGGCCGCCCACAGGAGGGGGGCGGGGTGCTGGCACACAGAGCGGGGGCTCAGCTACGGGACGGCGGCCCACGTGGGTAGGGGCGCTCCGCGGGATGAGCACTGGGGACGATACACCAGCCACGGGGCCACGTCACCGTGCTGCGTGGCTGTGGCACCGGCAGGGAGCATCCCCCTCCCTCCGCCCAGCCAGGAGCGAGAGGCCAGCGTTTACCCTCCCGCTCCCTCTGGAATGTTCTTTCCCGGGCCCCTGAGGGACCCTGCGGGAGGGCGCGTGGGGACAGAATCGCTGAGTCCTGTGTCCCAACTGGAACCCAGGCCCAAGCTTGAGGCTCCATGTGGGACCCACAGGCGCACATCACACCCCGCTCCGGACAAGAGCCTGCCTGTCCTGCCCACGGGCAGTGAGCCTCTCGGCCGCCCAGGCAGCGGCCACTGTAGCAGGGCAGGAGCGCAGGCCATGAGACCCATCGGCCTCCCCCCGCCCTTCCCCCAACCCCCTCTTCCAGCCCTCCTGACCCAGCCCCTCCCCCAACCCCTCCCCCAGCCCTCCTGACCCAGCCCCTCCTCCAGTCCCTCCCCCAGCCCCGCCCCAGCCCCTCCCCCAGCCCTCCTGACCCAGCCCCTCCCCCAGCCCCTCCCCCAGCCCCCCACTGAACCCCTCATCCAGACCCTCACCCAGCCCTCCTGACCCAGCCCCTCCCCCAGCCCTCCTGACCCAGCCCCTCCCCCAGCCCCTAAACCCTCCCAGCCCCTAACCTAGCTCCTCCTCCAGCCCCCTCCCCCAGGCCCCCCACCCATAGGGGCCAATCTGCTGTGTCTAAGTGCTTCTGTCTCCTGCCAGTTCTGTGACCCCCAATGCCATCCTGACCAGCTGGGGAAGGGCTGGGGGAGGGGCTGGAGAAGGGGGCTGCAGCACTCGGTCTGCAGCATGGGGCCTGTTCCATCGCTGGAGCCGGAACCCTGACTCCTCTGGATCCTGGTGCTTTGGTCTGTTTCCCCCGGACACCTCTGCTCGGCTCACCCCTGGGCCCACGGAGGCGTCTCTGCCCTCTCCCACAGGCTCCTCCTGCCTCTGAGACAGTCCCCGTCACGCTAGCCCTTCCTCCCCTCGGCCAGGTGCCCCCGGGGCCAGTGGCTTCACAGCCTGGACGGCGTTTCCCCAGGCCCCAGAAGAGCTGGCATCAGACAGACGTCCAGAGCCCAGAGGGTCTCCGTGGGAGCTGTTTTCTGAACTCTTTATTAGGCGTTTAATCACTGTCATTTTACACATTTTCTATTCTTTAGAATTGAGACTTAAATCCTGTTAGTCAATAAAAAAGCATCCTACGGGACAGGAGTAGGCTGGGACAAGGAAGTGGAATGTGCTGGGGCAGAGGGCAAAGGGCAGGAGGGAAATGCTGCAGGGGGGCCTGCAGAGGAGTGGCTCGAGAAGGCAGACAGGGGCCCCTGCGGAGCCAGCGCCGGCTCCCAAACTCCTGGGCGGAGTCTGGACTTGCCCGAGGGCATGGGGGCTGGAAGCCCTGGACTGTGGAGAGAGGGCTTTCCATTTGTACTGGTCCCTGCCTGTTCCCTCAGAGGCTCTAACCATCTGGCTCTAACCACGGCCCGCTGCCCTCGGGCCCACAGCTCTCTCCCCAAGCCCAGAGCTGTCTTCTCAGCCGCAGACAAAGGGCACATCCTTTCCTCTCCTGGCGGGCTGTCTCTGAGGTCACTCCCTGGGGATGGTGACTGAGGAGCCGGCGTCCTGCTTGAAGGCCATCTCCGGAGGCGCTGAGCCATTGGAGCGGAGGGAAAGGAAAACAGCAAAAGCTTCGTAAATGGCCCATCGCCACCGTGCCAGCCCCTGTGGGCGCGGGCCACAGCAACACTGTCACCGCACCCTCGCTCTGGGGGCACTGCTCTCCAGAGGCGCAGGGGCCGCCGTCAGTAACCGTTCCTCCAGTTTCACATGGAGGTCGGGAGCTGACCTCCGAGATATTCCCGGCTCCTCAGGTCTCAGGATACACGGCCGGAAGAGGAAGTAGAGGCTGGGAGTCAACTCTCCGCCGGGCACTCAACGCTTATTGTGGGAGGCCTCGCCTAACGTCCCAGTCACTGTGACTGCATGTAAGGAATCTTTACTCTTTACTTTTAAAAAATATATTTTTACTGATTTCAGAGAGGAAGGGAGAGGGAGCGAGAGGTAGAAATATCAGTGATCAGAATCATGGATCAGCTGCCTCCTGCACGCCCCCCACTGGGGATGGGGCCAGCAACCTGGGCATGCGTCCTGCCCGGGAATCAAACCAGGGTCTCTTCAGTCTGCAGGCCGACACTCTCCACTGAGCAACCCAACTAGGGCAGAAATATTTTAGTCTTTGCAGCATAGATAGGTGCTGCCATGGTTGCCATTACCTTTATTTTTAAAAAAACGATGTCTGATGATCTAATAGGACATCCTGATCGAATCCGCCCTCCGGGCTGCTCGTGAGGGCTTTGGCCTCGCTGTCCCCACCGCGTACTTCCTGCGTGTTCTCGGCTGGAGTCCCCTCGGCCTCCTGCTCGCTCACCTCCCTGCCCTCCTCTTCCCGGGGGAGGCACAGCCCCACCAAACCACAGAGGCCGCAGCCCCAGCTGCCCGAGGCGGACTTGCCCAGAGCTGATGGCGGCTGCGTCCTGTTGGGCAAAATCCTCCTGATGGGCTTCGCTCCTGTCACCAAATGACTGTGCCACCTGCCTGGTGTGCGGAGGGCATGTCCCCGGGGGAATCCACAGCCGGCCACGGGTGGGAGGACCGCACGGAGCCGGCTCTGACGTGATGCTTGTGTGGACCTTCCCAGAAGGTCACACCCTCCCCTCGGCATCTCTCCCTGCGGTGGCAGGTCGATGGCAGGTCACCGGGCGGTGGATGCCACCCAGACCCCAGGACTTCCGCCTTCCTCTTTTTGGTTCAAGTCCTGAAGAGGGAGTTATTTAGAGCAGCCTTCCTTGGGAGATTATGATCTTGCTACGAAAACCTAGGAAGAAAAGACATCGGGAGAAAAGACAGGAATGTGATGAACGAGCAGCCGAGGAAATGCCAGGAGGGGGTGACCAGGACAGAAGAAGTGTTGTTTCTGGAGAAGACACCAGTGGCCACCTCTGACGTCTTTGAGTACTATGGGCATTTTAACTATATTAATTCTTCCTATCCATGAACATGGGATATCTTTCCATTTATTTGTGTCTGCTTTAATTTCTTTTATCAATGTTTTATAGTTTCCAGTGTACAGATTTTTCACTGCCTTGGTTAACTTATTCCTAAGTATCAGAATTATTTCTTTAAAATTAATACATTAGATTTGGCAGCAGTGTCTTATATTTCCGAGTTCTGAGTATGCATAGTATAACATTTAAAAATCTTTTTGGCGAAGTTTGTGGTTCCAATAGGAAGATACTAAATTTGCAGCAGCGTTCCTTGTGATCTGATTATGGATTTTTAATGGCCCCACCAGCAGTCTGGGGCTGAACTTAAAAAAAAATGTCAAAGGGGGCAAATCAGGGTAGATGCCCTCTCTCTCCCTTCAGAAGAAATGGAAGGAGCCGGTGGGTACATACCAGATTGGGAGGGTCAGAGGTGCCAAGATGTTATGCAATTAGGCTAATTTCCTTATGCCACCTGTCAGATAGAGGGAGTGGAGGGAGGTCAGATCCTCACTCATGGATGGGGATTAGGGATCAGGCTGGGCAGGCGTATTATTTCCGGGCCCATATTTTCTAATTCCTAAGCTGGACGTGGGGCAGCGAAATGGGGACCACCCTGGGGAACCTGTAACTCACTTTCCAAGGCCCAGGAATGCCTTGCTTCCTCTGTTACTTATTTACAGTATTCCATGCTTAACGGAGGGTGAAAGTGGTCCACATTAGCAGGTAACTCATATGAATACTGTACTGTTCCCCTTTGGAAGAATGGGTGATGGAGAAGCCCAAGAATGCCAAATATTAGATAGAAGCCAGATTTCACAGAAAAGGTTACCGTCCTTGCCTCCTATGGGGGATGGGAAGTAGATGAGATGGTGAGTACCGGGTAAGGTGACTAAGGGGACTCTATCCTTGTTTTATGTGGAAGTCCACAGCATAATGTCAACACTTCCAAACTGGGTGGTAGAAGCGGAGGCTGGACTAAGCCGTCAGATAGTCTGGGTCTATATTTTGTTCCTATTCATGTTTGACTCAGGGCAATTACATAACCTTTGCGGGCCTATATTTTGGAATCCCTCAAGTGGGGTTAGCATAGTTACTTGGAGCATCGTCAGGTACACCCAAGGGATACGGGGTCACGGGGCACATACCCATGTGGTGGGTTCGGTCCCTGGTCCAGGTGCCTATGTTTTTCTCTCGCATCAGTGTTTCTCTCTCTCCCTCTCTCTGGCCTCCTCCCTTTATTTTATTTCATTTTAAAATATATTTGATTTTTCACAGAGAGGAAGAGAGAGGGATAGAGAGTTAGAAACATCGATGAGAGAGAATCATCGATCAGCTGCCTCTTGCACACCCCCTACTGGGGATGCGCTTGCAACTAAGGTACATGCCCTTGACCTGAATCGAACCCGGGACCTTTCAGTCCGCAGGCCGATGCTCTAACCACTGAGCCAAACCGGTCCCGGTTGGCCTCCTCCTTTTAAATACCAATAAAACCATATGCTGGGAAAGGACTAAAAAATAACAGGCACTTGCTTCATACCGCTGTGGAGAATTTTATGGCAGACGCGTACACGCCTTAGGTGGGGCCTGATACACAGCGAGCCTGAGGAAGTTGTACCGTTGTCATCGCTGCACATTTCATTCAAGTTGGAGACCCTTTGGATGGGGAGCCCCGCCGGGCGGCAGCTGCAGGGGCCTCCGCTATGGGCGGCGCTGGGGAAAGCGCATGCAGTGGCCCAGGCCCAGGCTGCAGGGGCGGGCAGGGGCCGCGCTGCCCGGACTGTCGGCTTACAGCCCCGCGGGCCCCGATGGAGGCACAGAGGACAGCGGTTTGGGCCAAAGCGTCAGCCTGCCCTTGACAGCACGTGGGTCCCGCCGCTCACAAGGCCGGCGCCCGTGTCGCTCCCGCGGGTGCAGGCACGGCTCCCGGCTCCCTCCATGGCATCGCTGCCCCGGCCCCGGCCCCGGCCCCGGCCGCAGGGCCTGGCAAGGTCAGGCGGCGGCGAGGCCGCGTGCAGCCGCGCGGGGCCGGGGGCGGGGCCGGGCGGCAGGCCGCCGAGCACCCACCACCTCCGCCCGCGGGCGCCCAGCGGGGGGCGCGCGGGGCCGGCGGGAACCTTCCGGAACCTTCGAGCGCTTCCGGGGGCGGGACAGCCCGGACCCCCCCGGAGGGGGAGCGCGGCGCGGGGCGGCTCTCCGGGCGGGAGTCGCGGGCGAGGGGCGCGCGGAGGAGCCGCGGCGCACGCGCACTCGGCGCCCGCCGCCCGGGATGGACGGAGGGCATGGAAATTTCCAGCGGCTCCCGGGCCCGACGGAGCAGGCGCGGCGGCGGCGGCGGCGGCGACCGGACCTGAGGGGCTTGGGGCTTCCGTGGGCCCCGCCGGCCGAGCCCACCGTGCTGTCCCGGCGCCACGGCGCCGCACCGCGGTCCCCGGGGGACCGCTCGCCGCGGGGAGCGGGCCTTCCGAGGGGCCGCGGCCCCTTTAAGGAGGGGGCGTGGCCCGCGCGGGGGCGTGGCCTGCGCCGGGAAGTGGCGCGCGGCGTGCGCGGCTGCCGAGCCTTTAAACCCGGGCTCGCGCGGCCCGAGCGTGCCTTCGCCGCCGCCCGCCGCCCGCCGCCCGCCGCCCGCCGCCCGCCGCCCGCCGCCCGCCGCCCGCCGCCCGCCGCCCGCCGCCCGCCCTCAGCCCTCAGCGCCCGAGCCGCGGTCCGAGCTGCCGCCGCGCGTCGGCCATGCCCCGCTACGAGCTGGCCTTGATCCTGAAAGTCATGCAGCGGGTGAGTGACCTTCCCCCAGAGCCGCTTCCCTCCCGCGCGGGCGCCTCACGCCGGCCGCCGCCCCTCGCCCTCCCGCGGGCCGCGGGGAGCCGGGCCGGGCCGGGCGGGGGCGGGCGTCCGCGGCGCGGGCCCGTGGCCGCCGGCTCGGCCGGGCCGCGTGCGCGCGGGCGGCGGGGGTGTGCCCGGGCGCGGGCGGAGGGTGTGCCCGGCTCCCGGCGGCGGCGGCGGGGGCCGGGCAGGGCCGGGGCCGGGGCCGGGGCCGGGAGGGCCGCGGGTCCCGTGGAAGGTCCTCGGGAGGACACGCGCGAGCGCCCGGCCCCGCGCCCGTGGTCGATCGCGAAGCCGCCTTGTGCCCGCCGCCGCCTCCGCTCCGCCGCCTCCGCCGGAACCGTCCGCGCTCCGTTACCCGCTCCAGCGTGTGCAGCCCGGACCCCGCCGCCGCCGCCGCCGCGCCCGGTCACCGTCCGGCTCCTCCCTGACTGCAGCCCGGCGGCCCCGGGCCGTTAGCCGGCTCGGGCTCCCGGGCACGACCTGTGCGAGCCTCCCGCATGGACCGTGCCCTCCCGGCCGAGCGGGAGGGGGACCAGGTGTGCGGGAGGCCCGGGCTCCGGCACCGGCACCGGCGCGGCCCGGAGGCAGCTCCTCGACCCGGTGCCGGGAAGGACGCCTCCCGGCGCTGCAGCCCTCCCTCCGCGAAGGCGGTAACGGCGTGTGTGTGTGTGTGTGTGTGTGTGTGTCCGTGTGTGCGCGCGCGCGCGCGGGTGCATGTGTGTGCGTGTGCGCGTGCTTTTTTTCCAGGTGCAATAAAAACTACTTACTACGCCTGAACTGCTGGAGCCTAGCCTCTCCCAGCGCGAGAGGCCTGGGGCCCCTTACTGATCCCTGCTTTTGAGGAGCAGCTGTTAGGAAGTTTGGGGTGAAATTCAGCCTGGATCCTGGTCCGGAGGAGAAAGGACACCGCTGCCTGGTCCCGTGTTTCAGGGAGGAAAGGGTCAGGGTGCAGGCAGGCACACGGGCTCATCAGCCTTGGCATGAGAGCTCAGCCCCTGTCCTCAGCCCGGTGAGCCGGCTGCAGGTGTGTTACAGGGCTTTCCTTCGCCCGACACGTGTGCTGGTGTGTTTTGTATGCTCTGTACTGGAGCATGCATGCTTTCACCCTTCTTCAGGGAAGCCCCACAATACAGTTGGTTTAAAGAGTAATTCCGTCCTTTACTTGAGGCCCTCACAGGAGGGCAGGGTGAGAAGCCTCCTCGGGAACATGGGGAGGAGGAGGAGGAGGAGGAAGCCGAGGAGGAGGCCAGGACCACAGATAGGACGTTGTAACAGGGCCAGCTGTGCCCGAGTCCCTTGGCCTAAATAAAGATTAAACAGCAACAAAAGATGTTTTCTTCACATAACTTATTTTTAAGTAGGTAAATGTTTGACAAACACAAAGACTCGCTGCTTTTGACAATTTTGCTTTTCAGTTTAGGGAAATAGGATTCTAAAATGGGATCAATCCTTGGAAGGAAAAGGATGAAAGTTAACACTGGTGCATTCAGTGCAGGGAGCGCTGGGAGCTCCGTCCTCGTCGGCAGCGCTTGGCGGTCCCGCCTGGGCAGCCTGCGGTGGCTCCTCCATTCCAAGTTGGTGTTTTTCATATTTTTGGATCTGAAATCTTAACAGTGTCACCCTTTGAGGCGATGGCACATTCCCACCACCCTTCCCCGACGGTTTCTGCCTGGGGATTGAGGAGACATGCAATGTCGGACAACTCGGCAGAACTGGAACTGGGGAGACTGGAGTGTGTCTGGTTCTTTTCTGGGTGCCCCAGGAGCAATCCAGTCTCTTGGGAGTGTACACTCCTCTCCCCATTTTCTCACCTCCTTTGACCTGTACTGGACTCAACATGGAGCACGTGCTAGAGGCGCTGGCACATCTCGTGGACTGAAGACCTGAGTGCAGGCCCCGGAAGTCCAGCCTTCAGGTGGAGCACAGCCGGATCCTGTGGGCCACGAGAAGCCGGGCAGCCTCCCCCAGCCTCTGCTGCTGCCCTCCTCCCCTCGTGCGCTTACGGGTGGAGACCAGTGCTCCCAAGAAGAGCTGTGTCTGCAGGTGCCAATTAGCTTACCCTTTATTGTAACGTGTAGCTATAACAACGTCCTTCCCACGCCCCCCAACTTCCAATCCGCATGAAGAGCCAGTAAAGGGTTAAATTCTGAAACTGCACGCGGTAAAGTAACATCTGGGAGAGGCCCTTCGGGTAGCCTGGGTCCCTTTGGAAGGGGGTTGCTTAGGCCATGTTTACGGAGGGGTCTCCAGGAAGAACGCACTTGGGAAGCGAGAAGCTGTATCCGAGCACTGCCGAGCCTACGGCTGCCGGGAGCCTTCACGTGGGGGAGACACGAGAGCAGTGGTCGGCATCCTCATCAGTCCACAGAGCCAAATATCAACAGTGCAACGATTGAAATTTCTTTTGAGAGTCAAACTTTTTAAACTTCTTCTAACGCCACTTCTTCAAAATAGACTCGCCCAGGACGAGGTATTTTGTGGAAGAGCCACACTCGAGGGGCCAAACAGCCACAGTTTGCCGACCACGGAGCTAGAGGACAAGCTCAGGCTAGGTTCCCAGGGAGCCCAGCCAGTGCGTGGCAGGCCCTTTTAGCCACAGGAAGGGGGCGCCTGTGAGGTGCACGCTCGCTCCACCCAGTCCTGGCCCGGGACCTTCCCTGGACGGGGAGGGTCGGTCACCCATTGGGCCGCTGCGGTCTGAGGGAAGGACTGACATCCCTAGTTTCACTTTGAAATCGGATTTTAAAGGTTGGGATTTAATTTCCGTGTGTGAAAGACTGAATTGCCCATACGTGAAGGATAAAGCCCCCTGTGTGGAGAGCTTAGGAAGAGCTGTGCACACACGTTTCCCGTGGGCTGGGCTCGGAGGAGGCTGGTGAGGCTGCCCGGGTCTTGTGACGTTTGCCCAGAGTAGGCGTTTCGGGTTTGAAGGCCCTGGGAAGACACGTCCTCCTGGTCTTGAGCCGCTCAGGAGTTTTCAGGAAGAGTTAACAGTTGGTGCTTTAAGTAATAGCTAGCTTAATTGCCGGGCGAAGGCATGTGTGTACAGCACAGTGGCTTTATATCCCCTCAGTATATGTTTTCCTAGTAGGAAAAAAAGCAGCCTCCTACTCTGCAAATCTTAAGTTCTTTTTTGTTTCAAACATTTCACAAGTTATATGTAATATTCCTCATTCCTAATTTTATGGAAAAGCAGGTTTTACATTTTAAGATAACTCACTGAAATGGTTCTTTGTAGGCTAAGAATTTGATGATACAATCTGAGTTTAACCCACCGCCTGGGTTTTGTGTTTGAAAATTGCAGAGTATGAGGTTCCAGTTGCTAACATGTAGCGAGCAGGACACTGTGGGGAAGGGCCCTTCTGATGAGCTGGCACAGGTTGTGTGTGTGTGTGCTGTCCAGCTGGGCCTCTGGAGGTAATGGCTACAATGTTGGCATTGGAGACACCTCGGAGGGCTCGGTGCTGAACCGAACGTGGCTGCCCGGCTCAGTTAGCTTGGCTGCTTGGCAACATTTGATGAGGAGGAAATGGAGACAGAAATTCAAGTGGCAACACCTTTGTCTGTCAAGGCTGAGCTGGTCTTTTCCCCTCTTACACCCCCCCCCTTCCCACCTACAGATAGCTTAGCTTGTATCTTCACTAATTACCCTTTGTGTTTTGTCTGCTTGAAACTGGACAGTTTAAGACACCTACCAGTGATGAGAGGGAGCGGGGCGCATTAAGTGCTGTTGGGATTACAGTGTTCTCCGGTTACAGCTCACCGGCCAGGGATTGGAGGAGGAGCCCGTTCTGCCCCCGCGCTGGCTCCTGTCGGAGCGGCTGGGGGTGAGGAGCCTTCCTCCCGAGACGCGGTTTGTATTTCTGAAGAAAGCCTGTCAGGAGGGACAGTCTGCACTGCCTTTTCCTCTGTCCATGCCTCACATTCACACCAACGTCCAAGGTGTTAAATCCAGTGTTTACACACAGACGCTGTTGAGTCTTCTCCCCTTAAGGTTATAGGATCACTTTCAAGAAAACTCAGAGTTTGAAAGAGATGAGGGACAAGTTTTCTTGTTCTTAAAAAAAATATATATATATATTTTGATTTCAGAGAAGGGAGAGAGAATCAGTGATCAGCTGTCTCCTGCACGCCCCCTACTGGGGATTGAGCCTTGACCGGGAATCGAACTTGGGACCCTTCAGTCCGCAGGCCAGTGCTCTATCCACTGAGCTACGCTGGCTAGGACAGAGAGACAAGTTCTAAAGTAGCGTTTTCCATCTAGTGCCTGCTCTGTAATCTCACAGGTGTGGACTGCTCACGATAAAGAATACCTCCTTTTAGTGGAAGGCAGTATTCTTAAGCACCAGGGATTATTATCAACACATAATTAGCTCCTAGGGGAATAAAAATTAAGGAATTAGTAAAAAAAAATTTTGTCTTAACCCTCATTCAGGATATGTTTTAATAGACTTTAGAAAGGGGTTTGGGGAGGAACATGGATGTGAGAAACATCCATGGAGCCCTGACCAGAATTGAACCTGCGGCCTCCTGGTGTAAGGGACAGCGCTCCAAGCAGTGGAGCCACCTGGCCGGGGCAGGAATTAGTCAAATGTAAGAAAATCACTCCCGTTTGATGAGTGAGTGGCCAGTTAACTCACCTGAGGGAAAAACACCGCAGGCATGTGGAAAGGTGATTACCAGTGCTCCATCCTTGTTCTAATTCAGAGTAGGCATTGGCATACTGGCTCACACGCCAAAGCTCACTGGCTGCCTGTGTTCGTATGGCCTGTGAGCTGAGAAAGGATTTTGCATTTTCAAGTAGTTGCTGGGAGAGGGGTGGGAATAAAAAAGTATTTTATGAAAATGATGTGAAGTTCACATGTCAGAGTTCATGAATACAGATGTCTTGTACTATCACCCAGTGCATTTATGTTTACTCTGGTCCTTCATGGAAATTGCTGACCCTGATTCAGAGTGTAAGACCAGTTTTCCAGGTTTAGCATGTCACTGCTTCAGGGTATTGTTTTTGACATTTCTGCCTTCATTCCTTCCTTTTCCTCCTCTGTATGTACTGTACGCACTATGCCTTTGACCTCCATGTGGGTGGCTTGCCTTTTTTGGTAACAAGCTAAGAATTCTGGCATTTTGTACTTTCACTGTGCTGGTCAGAGCCTCCTGAATGTCCTGTTGGCACTGCGAGCTCAGTGTGGTTCAGATTCATGAGTGGTCTACCTAAGCTTGTCTCCTTTCTGTTCTTGGGTTCTCTGTCCCTGTCCCCTGCACCTCATCCCATCTGTCTCCTCTGCCCGAGATGGCCACTCCTGGTTCTTGCTTGTTCCTGCAGTGTCTTCCTCAGCTGTCTGACCTGCTCCGGGCTTCGTTATGAATGTGCTCCTTGAGGGCAAAGAGATAGTTGTTGAGCTACTTCAGAAGAATCCAGTGGAAATGCCTCTGTAACAGGAGAGAGTACAGAGCACTGTATGGCGCTGCCTTCCTGATGGTGTCATTGCTTCACATACTCACTGACTGTCCCTAATGCTAAGTCACAGCATACCTCTTTCTAAAAAAGAGACATCAGGTAAATTCCGGCATGCAAGGCTGTCTGATAGGACTCCAGCCTTTTTTTCCTTCTTTTTTTTAAACTCCCACTCTTCTAAAGTTCTGCCTTCTCTACTGGAAGTCAACCAGGCTCCCGGGGATCTGTCACCACTTCGCTCTCGTTTCCTTGGGTGCTTGTGTGTCTGCTTTTCTGGGAATGTCCTCCCTTTCCACGTTCCCGACTTCCGTGAACACCTGCCTCAGTTCATTGTAAACAGCTGCCAGGGAAGGCTTGGCTCTGCCGAGTCTACATGGGATTGTTCCTTTGGGTTTGCGTGTGTTCCGTTCTGTCACCGGCATCGCCTCTCACTCTGTACCGCTTACTGGTGAGTGCTGCTTGCCTCCTTCGCTAGATGACAGGTTCCTGAGGGTCAGGTCTGTCCTCTCTGTCCTCCGCCCTGCACACCAGGCGGCCACCCGCCTGGCTCCTTGCTGGGACGCCTCCTCCGGCCTCCGGCCTCCGGAAGATGGTTCAGATCTGGAAGGGCATGCTGACCTGTGCCAGTAAGTGGCTGTCGGGTTAGGACGCTGGGCTTGCACTGGCTGAGTTGTCTGCTTGCCAGGCATTCTGTTGGCTCCTAATACTATTTCCTGGCAGGTAGCCTTGTTTTTATAATAATAATTTAAATGTGTCATTTGTTAAAATGAGGCAAATTACCCTCCCCCAGAGTTGGATTCTTTGGGAATATTTGGTAAAGGGGAGTCACTACATAATGGCTGTAGGGTTTAGATGTGGCTGCAAGTAAGTGAAAGTTGGAGAGGAAAAATAAAGAGTCTGAGACTCTGCATGTAGACTGCTTCCTAAGGGCTTCTCGCTGAAATGCAAACGGCCGCGGTGCAGGAGGGAAATGGTGTAGGCAAGTCCTCTGCCAGGACTTCATCGCTCCTGTTCGCCACGTGCTCTGGCTCATAGGAAGCTGGGCAAATGAGGGTACGTGTATATGCTGGACTTAAGTAAAATGCCTAAGGTACGTATGTACAGTTTTCTTACTTTGCACTTTAGCTTTACCCTCTTTTTCCCTGTTCCTTTGGATGTGATTGTTTTGGCTAGGAAAGCTGCTCCAGTGAGTGCTGTGAACTGCGCTACCTATGAGCGGAGGAACTCGGGCCTGAGGGAGAGGCTGGGGTGCCATGGGGGGAGTGAACAGAGAACTGGGCAGCCCGGAAGGAGCTTCCGAGGAGGATCACAGCCTGCTCCTGGATCCGGCGCTGCCCCCGAGGATGTCACCTCTGACAGGCCATCAGAGTAGTAGGTGCTCAGTATGTCGTTAGTTAGCTCTGGGCTCTCAGGCAAGCTTTTGAACTTTATTGCTTAGTTTTCCATTTACACTTGATTGCTGAAAAGACTCCTGAAGGTAAATTTCTTTTATGTAAGTTACTTTACCAGAGTCTGAGACTGGGTCAAACCGGAACATAGCACTTCCTCAATACATATTTGAATTCGGGGCATAATAAGAGCTGTATGAGAGCTTGCATGCTAAGGAAGCAGGCAAGCTTTGCATATCTGATAGAGAGGGATCCTGTGAACTCGATCAACTTGGAACAAGGTCTTTGTCAGATACGAGGCGTTGGCTCAGCAGCCACTGGCCTTTGTCAGGCACCATGCGCTGGGCCTCCTCTTCTGGGCTTTGGTTCATCGCTTGTCCTGCTTTGTTTTTAAAAAATATATTTTCATTGATTTCAGAGAGGAAGGGAGAGAGAGAAACACCAGTGATGAGAGAGAATCATTGATTGGCTGCCTCCTGCACGCCCCCTACTGGGGATGGAGCCCACAACCTGGCTATCTGCCCTTGACCAGAATCAAACCAGGGACCCTTCAGTGCTCTATCCATTGAGCCACACCAGCTAGGGCACCAGTCCTGCTCTATATAACCAGTACTTACAGGACTTACATGTGTTTTTTAGATGAGAAGGTTGGGGAAGCTGAGGATAGAGAAAATCTAAAGAACTGAGTTCTGCACTTAAGATAGGCTAAGTGCTAAGGTGACCAGAGGCAGGTGTGGGAGAAAACCAGCATTTTAAGCAGTATTCGGTAAACGTTTGATTGCCAGTTGTCCACCTGCTAACGCTGTAAGGATGGCCGCTTTTCATAGCATCAACAGATGGAGCAGTGATAGAACCTGGCTGATGGCTGTTGCTACGTGGTATTTTCAGTTAATATTTTACTTTTCATTTTTGATACAGTATTATAAAACTACATTTTCCCCTTTAATTGGTGATTTTAAGAGATTTGTTTCATTCCTGTTGATTCAGATTTTATTTTTATAAAGGAATTAAAAGTATTTTACATTATAACACATGTTGCTGGAATGTATATATTTCATTAACGTATTCAATTGATTTTTAAAGTTATTATAAGCCAGGAGTACCTGTGATCCAACAAGTCTCAAATAAGACCTTTTCCAAGAAAACATGATTTTTTGATACATTCTTCACTGTCATTCTTTTAAATCCAGTTTTATTTCCGATGTAACTTGTGACTTTTTTTGCACCTGACTATTTTACCCGAAGCTGTGTGATGTGGTATGGGGTGGCAGAGGGTACTAGGCCCGTGTGAAGCAGACTGAGAAGTGTGTGTGTGTATAAAGATGAAGACACAAGGGTGTGGCCGAGGAGAATAGGAATGCTTTCACTTCTAAACCATTTCATTCTTTTTGGGAGTTGGCAAGGTGAAGTGTGAGTGTGTTCATGAGTTAGTAAAAGCTGTTCACAAAGCTGCCTGAGGAATAGATTGTGTTAATTCTTCTTAACCATTGTGTTTTAAACTGGTTAAGTATGAGTGACTGTCATGGGCCTTAGATCCCTTTTCCTGGTTTTCGAGTTTGATTCCAGGTGGGAATGCGGGGTGGGCCAGTGGCTGGGGAAATGGCTCCCATCTGCCACTTCCATGGGAATGTGGTCCTGGTGTTGTGGGCTCCTCCTTTTCTATCCTCTTCCTGACCAGAACTCCAGACTTTACAGGAAATTGATTTTTAAGATGTTGGCAACTAATTAAAAGACATTTAAGCACCGTGGGCCAGGTGAAGTGTATTTGTTTAGACAGAGCTAAGTTCTGACTTAGATAACAGCTCTTCGTTGCCCTCTGGCAGTGGGACTTGGTGTCAGCTGTCAGACTGCCACTTCTCTGGGTGATTCTGGGCAAAGACAGCTTTGTCCAGAGAGTGGCATTGTATTTTGCTTGGCGTGTATCTGTGAAGTTCACATGAGAGTGTATGATCCATGGTCTTGGAAAAGGATTACTATGGAAAAAAGTTAGGTGCTCTTCTACACATGCTATAGAACAAAGGGATGACAGAATGTTTTATTTTTTAAAAATATATTTTTATTGATTTCAGAGGGAGGGAGAGAGAAACATCAGTGTTGAGAGAGAATCATTGATCGGTTGCCTCCTGCACACCTTCCACTGGGGATGGAGCCTGCAATCCCCAGCATGTGACCTGATTGGAATAGAACCCAGGACCTTTTAGTCAACAGGCTGATGCTCTATCCACTGAACAACACCAGCCGGGGCCCATGCTTTTGTTTTTGACCAGGCCGCACGTTTTCACAGAATGGAAGTCAATGCATCTCCTGACTGACTTTCCCATTTTGTCTTTTTCACTTTCCCACTCACTCTAGATGCGTAACAGCAGATTACAGATAAACACGCAGGTCCTTGTTCTCCACCTTCAAGTCCAGGGGGAATTAGTCACCTAGTCCCCCACCGTTTTTCCTGAGGTTCCAGGTCCCTAGTTCCTACCCACTTTGGGAAAACTTCGTAGAGGTTGGTGTGGATGAGAGCTTAAAAATGGAATTGCAAGAGAAAGCGTGCCCCAACAACAACATCTTGACCTGCAACCCTCAAAGCTCATAAACTGGCATTTGTCTGTTTCTTCCTCAGAATGAATCCCTGATTTCATCTTTGTTTGGAGTTAAGTTTTTAAAGCACTCTCCTCGACCCTCCCCTGGCTATTAAAACATTTTAAATGTGTCAGGTGAGGAATTCCAAGCACAGCTGTATCAGCCCGGTGTGTGTGTGTGTGTGTGTGTGTGTGTGTGAGGGAGGGAGGGGGAGGGTGCGGCGCGGAACCAGACATCTGCCTGCTTTCAATTTGTGTTCAGATGCCCTGTGTGCACATTATGAATATAAAACATCGGTTCTGGTTTAGGTTCATGTTTCAAAGGTGAGTTTCATTGAGTGAAAAGCTAAATTCGGGGGTAGGATTTTTGCCAGGAAGATGGTACAGGAAAGATGTGCTTAAGTGTCCCTTTTAAAAACTTACTTGAACCCAGTTACTTGAACCCATTAGGGAAATGTATGATCCAGTAGTGGACTGTTCTGTTTTCCTCTGGCTGGCGCACTATTTGCCTTCTGTTTGTTAGCATTTACGTGTGAAAGCAGTGTGAAGTATGCTGTCTTGATAACCTTTGGTACCAAGTTTCCATCAGGGACAGCCTTTAGTCTGCAGACACTGGTGGCGCTGTTGGTCTCAGGAATGTGTTCTCACCTGTGAACTGACAGCCAGGAGCTTTTGCAAATTCAGGTTAAGATTTGCATGAAGGAAAGAAATTTCTCTAAATACCGTTTTCTTTATTAAATACTAGAGGCCTATTGCACAAAATTCGTGCATGGGTCGGGGGTTCCCTCAGCCTAGCCTGCACCCTCTATAATCCGGGACCTCTCGGGGGATGTTTGACTGCTGGTTTAGGCCCCATCCTTGCAGTACCACTGGCTCCTAACCGCTCACCTGCCTGCCTGTTTGATAGTCTTCAACTATTCTGCCTGTCTGCCTGATCACCCCTAATCTCTCTGCCTACTTGCGTGATCACCCCTAACTTTTCTGCCTGCCTGCCTAATTGCCCCTAACTGCTCTCCCCTGCCTGCCTGATTGCTCTTAATTGCTCTCCCCTGCTGGCCTGATTGCTCCTAACTGCTCTCTTGCCAGCCTGATTGCCCCAACTGTTCTCCCTTGGCTGGCCTGATCACCCCTAACCGTATCTGCCTCACCCCCTGTCACTGTGGCTTTGTCCGGAAGGACGTCCAGAAGGAAGTCTAGAAGACATCAGTCTAATTAGCATATTACCCTTTTATGAGAATAGATTAGCATATTACCCTTTTATAAGTATAGATTATCTGATTAGAATGGAATCATTGGAAGCTGTAATTTCAAGGTCTCTACCTTTGACATCCAATGAAAGCAGTTCTGATCCTTGGGAAAATTCTAAAGTTTAAAAATATTGCAATCAAAAATATTTGCCTGAGGAAATACCCCAATTCTAGGATCTTTTATTATGACTTGGCCTCTTGGGGGATTAGAGTTGCTCCACCAGGAAAGCTCTTGTGTTTACATTTTCTGGCCTCAGTCACGGGGAAACGTGACTGGTTTCTGCGTTAGGAGTGGTTTTTCGTGACGTTCGAGCCCAGCAGGATGAGAACAGGCATGAAGGTGAGCCACCGATCGGCCTGGTGGGTGCTCCCTCTGGAACCTGCTGGTCTAAACCTGGCTCTCGGGGCTGTGTTCTGCCAGCGGAAACAGGGTTAGAAAGTGCCGTCTCCCTTTTATAAAGGAAAAGACAGCGGGGGGTCACCGCAGCCAGAAGCTCGGCTGGCTCCTCAGGGCCAGCTCCCGGACTGGCCTCTGGTCGCAGGTCTGAAGAGGAGCCTGCGCGGCCCGTGCGGCTCCCTGCAGGTGGACGGAGAGGCCTCGCGGGACCGTGCATGTGAGGGAATACGGGTAACCAGCTTGGGGGAGGTTACACTCTAGGAAGGGAGGAAAACCAGCAGGAGAGAGGGGCGGAAAGGGGCGGATTTCGTCCTCATTGGGCTGCTGGGCAAGGCAGAGACTTGGTGGGGGGAGGGCGCAGATGGTGGTCACCAGGGCTGGGTGGCATGGCGCGGGCTGGCAGCGGGGCTGTGCCGGCCATGCGGCTCAGCAGGCTGGGCTCTGTCTGCCTCTGCCAGCCTTCCTGGCAGAGCCCACGGTGCGGGAAGGAGGGAGCGAGGTGTATTCAGTGCCAGTTCCCCAGGCTGTTCGTTTGGGTAGGTCTCACCTGAGGGTGTTTTCACCATTGCCTTTCAGAGAGTGGATGGGGGAGAGTTGATGTGAGAGAGGGACATCCACTGGTTGCCTCCTCACACCCTAACCTGGGCGGGGAGCAAACCTGAGACCCAGGTAAGTCCCTTGTCTGGGAATGGATCCTGAGGCCTTCACCAGTGTAAACAGCTAATCGGCACTTACCAATCTGGCTTCACCTCCACTCTCCTCTCCCCATTTTTTGCTGGGTTATTTTGAATATTTTTAACTTAACCTATTGTTTATTTTTAGTGTCCAGTCTCTTCTAGGACAGAAAGGGTGCAGTGAAAACGTACCATGTGCCCGCCTAGGCCCTTGGGTGGCCTGGAGCAGCCAGTCCCTCCGCAGGTTCTTAGCTTTCCTCCAGGTCTGCGTGGGCATCCAGGGGGCGGAGGCCGCGCCTCTGCTTCCTCCTGCTGGCAGCCACACTGCGGGGGAGAGAAGAAAGGTTAGCTCACCTGTCAGGCTCTGTCCCGGCACATCTGGGACCTGGGACACAACAGCACCACTCCCCTCGTCATCCTCCTTAACTTTGTTGGTGTAAATGGAACCCTTTGGAAGATAGAATGGTTCACTGAGTGCCTGTGAGCTTTCTGCCTGGCTCACTGTTTGTTAGAATTGTCCATATTGTAGCTGTACCATTTGAGAAGTGTAGGCATCTTGACATGCCTTCCTTAGGAATAAGGGCTTTCTTAACCACAACCACCGCTGCACAGAAATTTGGCATTGATTCGGTGTTATTTTAAATGTTCGGTGTGCGGTCAGGCTTATCATTAGTTCAGTGATGCCTGTAGCTTTGGAAGCTGGTTTTCAGTGAAGGCTCATGCATGGTGCTTGGCCTCCTTGGTCTAGAACAGTTCCCAGCCTTTGTCATTCCTGACAGGGCCCTCTGCGGAGTCCCACCCGCCGGCTGCAGAGCCCCCCAGTTCGGATGGGTCTGGTTGCTTGCTCATCGGTTAACATTTGGCAGGAGTATCCCACAGGGTGTCCGTGTGCCCACTGTGGATGTTAGGTTTACCCACCCCATTGTGGCATTGCACATGCACTTTTTCCGTTTGCAATTAGTGGCTTATGCAGTGACACATTTGAGACAGAAGGTTGTTTCTTCCCACAGTCTTCCACTGGTTTTAGCGTCTGTTGAGGATTCTGAAACAGTTATTGATGCATTACTGTAAAGCAAAAGCAGATACAGAATTTCATCTGTAAATATTTCCTGAGTCTGAAAGATAAGGCCTTTTAGAAAAGAAGCCATATAGTGCCTTTTGCAGCCCTTACCGTCTAGACCAGGTTCAGTCTCCCTGGTGTCTCCATTGTTTCTCCAGGGGTTAGTAGACTCGTAACCCAAACAAGGTCCAGGCCGGTGGCTGCTTAAGTGCTTTACCCTGGCAGGCATGGCCAGGTAACGCCGTCTCGGTCGATGATGGACTGTATACCGACAGCGGTCCACCAGACAGCCCGCTGTGTGTGGGCAGTGCCAGCCAGGAGCGTCTGTGGTGACTGCAGAGACACGGTGCCTTTCTCAGAATCTGTCCTGCCTGAAACGGCGCATGACTGGAATGATGCCTCCTCCCTCCCTCACTTTCTGAATTTGTTAATCGTTTGCTGGTGATGCATTGTTCTGAGTATTTTCTATAATAGTAGGTAGAGAAATTTGGTTAGATTCAGGTTGCTTTGTTTTACAAGAGTTCATACGATTTGGCCAAAACCAGTTTGGCTCAGTGGATGGAGTGTCGGCCTGCAAACTGAAAGGTTCGATTCCGGTCAAGGGCATGTACCTTGGTTGCGGGCACATCCCCAGTAGGGGGTGTGCAAGAGGCAGCTGGTCGATGATTGTCATCGATGTTTCTAACTCTCCCTCTCTCTTCCTCTCTGTGAAAACCAATAAAATACATCTTTTTTTAAAAAGAGAGGCAATTTGTTCGTGGTGGTGCGGGCACCGCCCCATGCCTTCTGAAGGCCCCGTCAGCCGCTCGTGCACAGGGGCTCAGCACCGGGCCAGCATTTGGTAGGCGCAGAGGTGGTTTTCTGATGGCATCCTTCCTTCCTTCTGTGTCGATTGGCCAGTTTTTCTGTTTATTTTTACTTTTTAATGTGTATCTTTCTGGAAAGTGTTGAAAGGATGCTCCTCATCTTTACTTCGCAGAGGATGTTTCTGGTTCCCTTAGTGGTCCTGTATATGTCCTCCATGTTATCACGTGTGAATTGGTAATAATGACCATGCCTCCCTCTTGGGTTTTGTGAGGCTGAGCTGAGCAGAGCATGTAGTGTAAAAAGGTGCCTGGCACTAATGCTGGTAGTAATAGTTATTAACGTGGCTTTGTCGTGGGGCACATTTAACTCTCAGGTAGAGAGGGAGGAGAAGGGAGAAGTCCTTCCTAGGTCCACGCCAGCACAACGCTTGGACTTGTCCGGAGTGAGCCGAGAGGAAGTGCGCTTGCCGCCCCGCCCTGACCGTGGAGGTGACCGTGGAGGTGACCGAGGAGGTGACCGAGGAGGTGACCGTGGAGGTGACCGTGGAGGTGACCGAGGAGGTGACCGAGGAGGTGACCGTGGAGGTGACCGAGGAGGTGACTGTGGAGGTGACCGTGGAGGCCTGCGCCGTCCCCGCATTGAGGAGGGCGTGGCGCTCGCCGTGGTGCCGTCGGAGCGCGTTCTGAAGTGGAGTTAGTACAGCGAAGGGCAGTGGGCCCGCCGGACGGGGTGGTCGGGAAGGATGACGGCGTCAGGCCAGACTTTCCTGCGTCTCTGAGCAAGGGTGCTGACCTGCATCCGTGTCCACACGCCTGAGCAGGGCCGTGGCGATGGGGAGGAGGGGCCTATTGCTGGGCCTGCCGCCCGCCTCCTCTGACTGTTTACTGAGCCCACTGTGCATGCTGTCGGCCATGTTTCCCAGAGTGCGGTGTGCGTGCCCCCAGGGGTGCGGGAAGAGTTTGTGGGGGACGCGTTGCACCGTGCTTAGCTGTTCTATGTTCTCACGAGTAAGAGGGCTACTCGGCGCTATCAAAGTTATAGAAGGGGTGCACACATGTCAGAAGTTTGGGAAACACTGCGAGGAAGTTGCAGTGTCCCACTGTCCTCCAGGTGTTAGTCCTTAGTGTTCGGTTCACTGACTGAACAAGCATTTGCGCAGCGGTGCTGTGCAGGAGTGTTCCTGACGCAGACCACGTCAGTGACCAGCACAGACCAGGCCTGGCTGCGGGGAGGTGATATTCTGGTGAGGAGGCGACACAGCGAGTTTCATAGCGAGTGAGACGCTGCTGAGGGCCACGGCCAAACATGAAGCAGGTGAGGAGGAAGCGGGGTGGTTAGGAGAGTTACTTTGAGCAAACGGGTGTGGGAAAGCTGCGAGCGGACTTTGCAGAGGAAACCAACAGCCGTTGTCAGGCCCCGAGGAGGCTGTGTGCAGCGGGGCAGCGGGGCAGCTTGCCGGGCCAGTTGATGCCCTGTGGGCAGGGCCGAGCCTTTGGGTGCAGGCTAAGAGGCTGGGCAGTTAGCACTGGATGAGGTGGGATGGTGATTGGCCAGCGTGCTAGCAGGTGGGCTGATGGATGGTCTGACCGGATATATTGGGGATAACGTCCACAGGCTAAGTAAGGACTGACTGTGTGTGGGTGAGGAGAGCAAGCTGTCCGAGGACCATTCGGCTTGAGCCACAGTGAGGATGGGGTTGCCGTTTTCTGAGAGGACAGAGGAGGGCGGTCTAAGGGTGGGCAACATCGCTCATCCTCACCAAGCAAACACTTCCTTCAGTGAGAACGGCGGCCCCCAGGTTTCACTGTGAGGACTCAGTCTGACCACACACGCCGGCTCTTCAACCTGACGTCTCGGGTGTGGAGTGAGCGTGAGGAGGCCGGGTGGTGCACTCGCTTGGCTCATGGGAACGGCCAGGCGCCAGGAGGCTGCGGCTTGTCTTTTCACCAGGAGAGGAAGGAAGGGCAGCGTCCGGAGAGCCTGGCCTTCGAGCTGACTCTTCGAGGTTCTTGGCCTTAGGATTTCCTTCCCTAGGAAGCCTGGACTACTTCTTCTTTTTTTTTTTTTTTGTCTCTTCACTTTTCTGCATCCATCCACCCATCCATTTACACATGATCATACATGAACTCCCTCGTTGCATTCCGTCCTGTGCTATGTGTAGTCTATTTTGTTCGCTGTGTCCTGTGTATTGCAGGTAGGGTGGTGTGGTGACGGAGGCAGCCTCTGTTTAGACAGATGCAAGTGCCACTGCTGTCGTGAGCAGACACACATCACCTGGTTCAGGCTACATGGCCTCAGTGGTTCGGTCTTCTCATCTGTAAAATGGGCATCGTAACTAAATCACCCCCGATGACCTGAGGACTGAGGTGGTGCACACAGCACTAGGCCAGTGCCTGCAGGGTGGCCGCTTAGGGCAGGAAGTCTGAGGTTTTAATTTTTCATGCCCATTATTTAGAACACCTTTGGTTACCGGTTTTTTATGTGAATTCTTCCCGTGAAGAGTTAACATAGCTGCTTAGTCATTGGGATCATGTGATGGCTATCAGTGTGCTCTGATATTTCATCTCTAAAAAAAACAGGTTATTGGAGTTTGCTCCACATTCGTGATCCAGTGTCACTGCACAAAAGGAGCTTCAGAGCTGGCCCCATGCAGACCCATAGGGCCTTTCGCTGAGACGCCTTTAAAACCAGCAAGCCGAACTTCCCATCCACAGAAGCAGGCTAAATGGGCATATCTGGAGAATGTGTATATGTGTGTGAAACAATAAATCTGGTGGCTTATGAACTTTGAGGTGAACACATTTTATTTGGAGAAATGGTTTTCTTGGGATGTGGGGACTGAAATGCTCAGGATACAGTTTGTTCCTGGACTTCCTGAAGAGTTTCTTAGGTTTCTTGGCTGCTCTTCCCAGCCTGAGGAGCTGAGGCGGGAGGGACAAGGGGAATGTTTTGCCAAAGAGATGTTAGGACAGACTCTTCAGACGTAGGGACTTCCATCACGCGGTTGCATGTTGTTCTCTGCTGCTTTTGTGATGTAAGATGGGCTGGAATCACACCAGTTGCATTAGGGGCGCTCGTTTTGCTCTAGTGTCACTCCTGACCACTGCCACGCCAGAGTGAGCCGAGGGCAAGGAGGTCTCGCTGAGCACGTACATCCTGGTCCCAAGCACCGGCATCGGCCCTACCAGCCCGGTTGGCTTTGCTGGGCCTCACATCGGAGTACGGAAGTGAAGCCGTCCGTCAGCGGAATTCTGTAGCCGCTTAATTGTTCTTGGTGTTTTATTTGGAAAAGTGGATTTAAGTGGAACTGATAGTTGGTGAGTGGTTGGGAGCCTCTTAAATATTTGTGAGAGAACTGGGTATTTAATATGTTATTTGTCTGGCTCTTCTTATCTAAACGAGGACCCTCCTATGCCTGGCGTGCATTGACAGTTCCATTTGAAAACCCGGATGACCATCACTAATAGTTTTACAAGTTGAAGATGGAGTGACGTTAATTGAGCACCTGGGCAGCACTGTGTGCTATGACATGTTCATTATCCCTCATTAAACCCTCAGGAGCGAGGTGCTGGTTTTATTCTACAGGGGAAACCGGTGAGGCTCAGGAAGCCGGGAAATGATAGAGCGTGGACCCCAGCCCTTCGGGGCCCCCTGCTCTTCCCCAGGCCGGCTGCGTATGGAAGTCCTCAGAGGGCTTCCCAGCTCACCCAGCCCATGTGCCTCAGCGATTTATTCTGGCTGGAGCCTGATGCTCCTGCTCTCTGTCTGGCTTTAAGACAGTGGCTTTCTTTGTTGAGGGGGGACACGTCCTGGATTTTACAGATTGTCCTAGAACAGTACCCTAGTTCGGAAGGTAAACTAAATGGCTGACCTAGATATTAGAAGAAAGGTGTTGGATTTGGTCGTTATTTCTAATTATAAGTGGAAGGAGTTCAGTAGCTGACTGAAATGTCTTGCCCGTTTTCCTAGTTGTTCAGATATAGCAGGTGTGTGTGTTTCTTTGGGCTCCTCTCTGGGAAGGAGGCCTTGCGGTGGGGAGGAGACTGCTGGTTCAGAACACCCCTGTGCTCAAGGTCTGGCGCAGTCTCGCTGTCCATGGCCATAGGGGACCATTGCTTATACTTTCTACAAATACCCCTCTCGCTATAGAAATAACTGTTTTCTTAAAAATGTACTGCCAGTGAACGACTCCCGTAGTACGGCACCTGCTGTCCCACGGTCTCACTGGAGGTTTACTGGACTGTGAACCAGCTTAGTCCAAGAAATTAGAAACAGAACAAATACAAAAGCTTCGTTTTTAGCTGAAGAAGACATTTTTCCATGCGCATTCTTTCCTAAAAGTAAAAGAATGCTGGATAGTGTTCACTGCAGAGCTGGCCCTCCGGAGCCACAGGCTTGGCATTCGCAGATTGAACCAAAAGCAAATCAAAAATACTTTGGGGAGAAAAAAAATGCCAGAAAGTTCCAAAAGCAAAACCTGGGTCAGCCACACTAGACCTCACCCACGAGAAAGCAGGGACGTGGGGGCGCTCCCTGCCGGAGCCGCATGCAGGGGGCTTATGTGCTGACACTGCCCCCTTGTCCAGGAGGGACTGCTGCTGGCGGATGGGGATCGGTGCGGAGCTGGTTCCTATCTAGGGGCAGCTGTCATAGAAATAAATGTTTGCTGCTTTAAAAAGGAGAGGAAAAAACATGCAGAACTGACATTGTATATTTTATTTGGAGTCACTTTTAAGGATTGCACAATTTATCTCCTAAAGTTCTGAAGTTCAGAATGTGAAATATTAAGGATTCTCTGTCTTCAACTAAATTGACCTATTTTTGGTTTTGTTTTTCCTTTTTCAGTCTTTACCAGGTCCTTGTCTCTGGAAGTTTTTGTTTAAATTGGAAAAGTCTTAAGCCTGCCCACAGACCTGTGTGTCCCCAGGGATGTCAGCAGTGGCGTGTGAAGAGTGGAAGCCTAGGCAGGAAGTGGATGCGGCCACTGGCTCCGACTCCCATTCCCATCCTCTCCCGTGGGCAGGCCGCTCTGGCTGTGGTTCCAGAGCAGTCAGAGGTGAGACCGCGCCTCTGGGACTGGAGTCTGAGCACCATCAGGGAGCACTGAGCCCGGCCTGTGCCTGGCCCCGCAGCTGCTGCTGACAGGCGGTACTGATAGCGGCGGCATGGCGACGGGAAGGACGCGCTTGTTTTGTTTCTAAGAAAAAGCTGCTGCGGCTGCTGCTAAGCACCCCCTGCACCCCTCCCCTGCACCCCTCCAACAAAACCCACTCTGGTGCTTGTCCCTTCCTGGAAGCACAGGTCTGCTGCTGCCCTCTGACCAGTGCGCTGGGCTGCTCTGTGGAAACCAGGCCGGGGGGCAGGGGGAGCTCTGGGGGCAGGTTCGCCGGCCACAGCAGTTCTCCCTCTCCATGCGGACCTGATCCTGTTTCCCAATATTGGCCATCGGGCTAGACTCTATGAAAAGTTAGGTGCTTCTTTCTAAAAATGATCAAATACCTTTTTAAAAACCAGGAAGTCCTTGTCGGAGGAAGAGTGACTGGGGACTCTGCCTGCCTCAGGGTTTCACTGGGAATCCCGCTCTGGCTGCGCTGGGCTCTGCCTCGGCCCAGTCCTCACTGACACTGACTGCGAGGAAGGATTTCCGCCACTCCCTTTGGGGCATGACCGCAGTGCCGCACGCTTAACACGGCGGCAGGCCGGGACGCAGGTGTCGGCTCTGGGCAGATGCATGAACCCTCGAGCCTAATCCGGCAGAGGTCTCACCGCCGGCTTCCTGGGGTTAGTCCTGGGTCTGTGGAGAGCAGTTCTGAAAAGAGGTAGCTTTAGTATCATTTATAGGCCTTCAGTGTGCTGCTTATTTTTAAAGAAAAATGCCTCGATTCACCAAGAACGTGCTTTGCCACGCGGAGAAGAACGTTTCACTCAGCTTGCTGCATCGCGTGGAAGGCAGGGTTTGCTTATTTTTCTTTTTTTGAAGGTAGAGTTTGAATGACAACGTTCTTCATGCTGATCTGTGGGCTACCATGACAATTAACTTTGAAGATTCAGAATTTATCTCTTTTCCAGGAGAAAAACCATCAAATCTGTAAAATTGATTTTAAGTACATTTCAATGTGTTTTGCAGAGTGATTTTCTTAATCCAGATTGAAAAATACCTGCCTCACTGACCGAAGATGATTGACAGATGTCTGTTTTGTTGAGATTTGGAAGATATAATAAAAATTGAATTATTTTTCAGTCTTCCAGGAAACTCCTCTTCCTCCTCTCCCTGCTTTCTATATCTTTCAACAGGAAAGCATTAAAAGAAAAAAAAACAAACACTCAACAAAATCAAGCCTTTGTCGGTGCTTTTATCTGCTCAGAGATTTTCTTGGAAATAATTGTCTGATGAAGAGGAAGGAAAGGAGATGGCCTTGAACTTTTTAAATCATTCAGTGTCTTCTGCTATCAGAGAATAAAACTTGGGGTTATTTTTGAGTTTTATGTTCTGTGTGTGTGGCGTGCCTTTCCCCCCTTTAGAGCAGGAGTCGCCTCACAGTGTCCAGGTTCCCGAGTATCGTTAGCACAGATGGACATGTTCGATAGGAGTCTGGGAACGCTTTATAGCATTAGGTTTGCACAGACTAAGCGATGCTTTCTTCCTGTTTGGGGGAGATGACACCTGGGAAGTTCACCTGTCTGCTCTCTCCAGGGACTTCCTGGCTGCCATGTTTCTCTGGGGATTTATAGTATTTGAAGGTTCATTTTGATGCTCCTTATGAATAATTAGTGTTTTTCCCCTTTTAAGGTGCTTTAAGATCTTGGTGCCTGTTCCAGTCTGAGTCACCATAGTAAGAACAAAAGGGCAGTGTCACGGCCAACAGCTCTTAGTTGCTAGAGAAGTTAGGCCATTTAATTATGAGGTCAATTAATTTATTCTTAGTTCAAAAGGATTAATTTTCACTGACTTTTAATATCAGCTGTGATGGTATGGATTGCTCTTTCCTTTGGAAATGAAATATATTTTCAGGTTTTTTTTCTTTTTGTACAGAATGCCTTGTTGCGCCGTTTTGTTAGACTGAACATTTCCTCACGCTTGGTGAGCGCTTCCTCTAATTCAACCTTTGTCTTTTGTCTTTGCTGCCTTGCAGGGTTGGTACAGTAGGCTTCACTAGACTTAGCTGCAACTCAGAGTCTCTCCTCCCGCACCCGAGCAAATGCTGACGGTCTTGTGAGAGTGGATTAAGAGTCCGAGCTAAGCTCTCAATCCCCATTACGAAGCGGAGGACAATTAAACTGTCTCCTGCCACGTTTCTCACACCACCACCATCAAGACAGCAAACCAAAGGACAAAGACTGGCCTGCCTGGGGCCTGTAGTCCAGTTCACGTTCCGTTTACAGCCCTGGCTGGGCCGCTAATGAGTAAATAAAGGCGGACGCTTCTGTTGTCGGACACCGTGCTTCCCAAAGTTCCCAAAATGAGGGCTGTGCTGGAGACGGCAGACATTGCCATCGTGGCCCTGTACTTTGTCCTGGTCCTGTGCATTGGCTTCTTTGCCATGTGGAAGTCTAATAGGAGCACCGTGAGTGGGTACTTCCTGGCGGGGCGCTCCATGACCTGGCTAGCGATCGGGGCCTCTCTGTTTGTGAGCAACATTGGGAGTGAGCACTTCATTGGGCTGGCGGGATCTGGAGCTGCGAGCGGATTTGCAGTCGGTGCCTGGGAGTTCAATGCCTTACTGCTGTTGCAGCTGCTGGGATGGGTTTTCGTCCCGATTTACATCCGGTCGGGGGTGTACACCATGCCGGAGTACTTGTCCAAGCGGTTCGGTGGCCATAGGATTCAGGTCTATTTCGCAGCCTTGTCTCTGATCCTCTATATCTTCACCAAGCTCTCCGTGGACCTGTACTCCGGCGCACTCTTCATCCAGGAGTCTCTGGGCTGGAACCTGTACGTGTCCGTCATCCTGCTCATCGGCATGACCGCCCTGCTGACCGTCACCGGGGGCCTGGTCGCCGTCATCTACACAGACACGCTGCAGGCGCTGCTCATGATCGTTGGGGCGCTCACACTCATGGTCATCAGCCTGATGGAGGTTGGCGGGTTTGAGGAAGTTAAGAGAAGGTACATGCTGGCCTCACCCAACGTCACTTCCATCTTGCTGACCTACAACCTTTCCAACACCAATTCCTGTAAAGTCCACCCTAAGAAAAACGCCCTGAAAATGTTGCGGGGGCCGACGGACGAAGACGTGCCTTGGCCTGGATTCCTCCTCGGGCAGACCCCGGCCTCCGTGTGGTACTGGTGTGCTGACCAGGTCATCGTGCAGAGGGTGCTGGCCGCCAAGAACATCGCGCACGCCAAAGGCTCCACGCTCATGGCCGGCTTCCTCAAGCTGCTGCCCATGTTCATCATTGTGGTCCCCGGCATGATCTCCAGGATACTGTTCGCCGACGACATAGCTTGCATCAACCCGGAGCACTGCATGCAGGTGTGCGGGAGCAGGGCCGGCTGCTCCAACATCGCGTACCCGCGCCTGGTGATGAAGCTGGTCCCCGTGGGCCTCCGCGGCCTGATGATGGCGGTGATGATCGCGGCTCTGATGAGCGACTTGGACTCCATCTTTAACAGCGCCAGCACCATCTTCACCCTGGACGTGTACAAGCTCGTCCGCAAGAACGCCAGCTCCCGGGAGCTGATGATCGTGGGCAGGGTCTTCGTGGCTTTCATGGTGGCCATCAGCATCGCCTGGGTGCCCATCATCGTGGAGATGCAAGGCGGCCAGATGTACCTGTACATCCAGGAGGTGGCCGATTACCTGACTCCCCCCGTGGCGGCCCTGTTCCTTCTGGCCATCTTCTGGAAGCGCTGCAACGAGCAAGGAGCTTTCTACGGCGGAGTGGCTGGCTTTGTCCTCGGGGCGGTGCGCTTAATCCTGGCCTTCACCTACCGGGCCCCAGAGTGCGACCAGCCCGACAACAGGCCGGGCTTCATCAAGGACATTCACTACATGTACGTGGCCACGGCGCTGTTTTGGGTCACTGGACTCATTACTGTGATTGTCAGCCTTCTCACGGCACCTCCCACGAAGGAGCAGATCCGTACCACCACCTTCTGGTCTAAGAAGAGCGCGGTGGCGGAGGAGAGCTGCTCCCCGAAAGACGAGCCCTACAAAATGCAGGAGAAGAGCATCCTGCGGGGCACTGAGAACAGTGAGCCCAGCGAGCACATCATTCCCAACGGGAAGTCGGAAGATAGCATTAAGGGCCTCCAGCAGGAAGATGTCAATCTCCTGGGCACCTGCAGAGAGGAGGGCCCCCCCGTGGCTTCCTTAGGCCACTCAGAGGCAGAAACCCCAGTGGATGCTTACTCCAATGGGCAGGCCGCTCTCATGGGGGAAAAGGAGAGAAAGAAAGAAGCAGAGGATGCAGGTCGCTGCTGCAAGCTAATAGATTGGTTCTGTGGCTTTAAAAGTAAGAGCCTGAGCAAGAGGAGCCTCAGAGACCTGATGGAGGAGGAGGCTGTCTGTTTACAGATGCTGGAAGAGCCTCCACATATTAAGCTAATACTGAACATTGGGCTTTTTGCTGTGTGTTCACTTGGAATTTTCATGTTTGTTTATTTTTCCTTATGAACTTTTAAGGATATGGTGAGACAGTAACTTAAGAAAATACTGGTCTTTGGGGGGAAAAAAAAACAAAAAACAACTTACGTAACTGTTGCATCTTTCAGGCATTGTTTACGCTGTAGGTTTTAGCCAATTTTTACTTAGCAGAACATCATCTATTTGCAAGACTATTTCTCCAGAGACGGATGAAAGTAAATTTTCAACCTAAATGAAGCAAAGCTTGTTTAATAGACTGAATTGTGCAAATGTGGTTTAAAGTTTTTCATACCAAAGTAAGACCAATCGTTCTCACAGAACAAGTAGAGCAGATACAAGCCGTCACAGAAAGTGAACTGTCTGCACTGCTGGGTCCTGGTAGTCTTAACCGGAAGAAGACTTGCTCATTTCCCAGCTTCTCCTGTCTCTGTAACCCCTACCACCAGTTTTTAAAAAGCTGCACTGTAGACATTGTATAATCAATGATGTACTGGAAATCTAACCTCTGTGCTAGTGAGGTACTTGTTTCAGGACAAGCCAGTCAGTTGCCAGGTTCATTTGGTTAGCAGGAGCCTATGGATTCTGATTGCCAAAAGGAAGGCAGAGGATCTTTCTGTGGCTGTTCTGGTACCACCGGTACTTGCAGTGCTGGGGGAGTTTGTTCAGTTTCTTTTCCCCACTTCGAATTTTAGTGAACCATACTCAGAGGACCACCAAGTCTGTCTGCATATGAAGTTCTATGTCATCATTGCATTTTTAAGTGGTTATGGGGGAAGATGAAGTAAACGTTGCTGATGACCTCCACATTCGTTGGCCAAATTCAGGTGGTTCCTGTTGTTGGGAATTGTGCAGCCCCTAAGCAGTGTTTGATCAGCGTGTGCTAAGCAGGCGATTGCTTGTACTCCACCACTTCTCTAGGCGTGTTCTTGGCGTTGGGTGACATTCTTTCCTGGCCAGATGCCTTCCCAAGTACATCCAGTTGGAAGTTATGTTCAGAAACGGGAAGAAAAGTTGACCCTGCCTTTGTGCCGGCTTGTCCCGCTTGATCAGATCACTGGTACACTGAGGCTGTCTAGGCTTTAGAGGGAAAATTTAATTATGAGATCATACCGCATTCTTGATAAGTGTTTTTCTTGATACAGCTTTTCAAAAGACTTACCATCCGTACCCGACCTCTACATTTTTGCTTAAAAAGTTAAGTGACTTAGAGCATGGGAGATGTTTGAATGCAAACTGGCCATGAGGGACAGGACACTCGGTGCATGCTTTGCCGTAGGTAGTTTGTCAGTAGAGTCCTCACAGGATGGACAGCATGTGTGCGTGCTGTGGGCAGGCGCTCCTGTTTCGCAGCGTGACTCCCGGAGGGTCACAGGACCTGTGTGATCATAGGACCTCTATCTGGACTTGGCCCACCGCTGCAGCCTCCAGGGTGGGACTCGGCCTCACGGGCCGATGGCCCCACGAGGACAAGGGGATGGAGGTGTCGGAGGGGCTTTGCAGGTTCTGGGTCTTGGTGCAGCACCGTCCCCTCCCTGCTCCGTGACAGGAAGGACACTGCCCGTGTATCTACTTTCTTTGACTTTTCTGTGCTCTCTGACACTTTTTAAATCGCATGGTTTTATTAAGCTTATATTTAGGCAAATTATTACTTTTTTAGGTACTTTTGTAGGTTTTGAATCAAAACTCAGTCCTAATGACATTAACTATTTTGTATTCTATAAACCAGTTGCATTAATGATGGGCTTGATTAGTCCAAAGTTGATTTAGAAATGATCGGGAAGTTCAGTGTCTTCCCACCACCGGAAGGCTTTCTGATGGACTGAGGCTGTAGCCGAGAAAGTACTTCCTCTGTGAATAGCATGGTTGTTGAGAGCTTACAGTGCCTTGTAGAATTTTTTCTCAATTTCATTCCTAAGGCTTATAAGTTGGGGGCCAAATAAATAGGGACCATCCTTTTCTGGTCTGGAGGCTGAGGCCGTGATGTCCAAGGTTATTGCCACCTCCACTGGAAGAACAGACGACCAGGTGTCCAGCTCTGGACTCGTGGTTTGTTCATGGCTCGTCCTTTTCTCAAAGGAAGTTCCTCCTTTGAGATAGCCTTCCGCATCTGAGAAATGACAGGATCTTGGACTTGTCACAATGCCACTCAGTTTAGGAATTAGCGCTTTGACTCCATTGCTGGTAGCTCGGCAGCGAGAACCGCCGTACTGGCTGGCAGCCTTCTCACCCTTCACACTCACAGCGTAAGTGAGTAGGTGGTGTTTGTGTAGACTCCCCCTTTATTTTATGTCGAGCCCTCACTTTTGGATTGTTAGGGTTCCCCTGCCTTCTCTGCTGTTGTCTTAGTATAATAGTGCAATGCATCATCTGTGTCTCTTCATGTGTGTATAGCAGTAGGTCAAGTTTAGAGTAGAAAGCCTGTACATAGGAATGACTATTAGCATACCATTAAGGTTGTTTGTTTTTTGCAGTGTAAACACCTCTTTGTTTAGAATGAAGGTCCTGCTGCTTCCCAGCAGTAGATAAGGTGCTTGTTTGAAGGATGCGGATTGCTGAGGGCAGCTTCATCGGGTCATGTCTCAGTCTAAGTTCACTAGAATAGTTGTTCATGGAATGACACGTGGTCTGTCTTAAGCTAGTGAAAATGTTCACCCTTCACACTAACTAAACGAGTTCTAAATGGTATTGATCTCTCTCTATAAACATGTACATGTTTTTAATTGGCTCAGGCTAAGGTTCAGAATTGGCTGTGAGGAATATGACTAAGTAGTTGGAGTCAGAATGAGGAGGGCGCCGGCCTTCCAAGGGAGGAGCTGGTCGAACCTGCGGTTAATGGCGGCCGCAGGGCCTGATTTGTCCTTCAGGCTGTCTTAGTCTCAAGGTCCGATGAGAGAGCTCACTACTCTGGTTTGCAGAGTAACTAGTTGTGGGACCTCTGATTCCTCTGGTCATCTGAGAGCATTTTGTCCTGCCAGCCGAGGTGTAAGCAGCTTTAGAAAGTTTCCCGGCTCCTCTTTCCTGCGCGGTCATCCCGCCGTCTCTGCGCCAGAGAGGCAGGAGCTCAGCGCTGTGTCCTGGGCCGGATCCCAGACCCCAGCTCCAACACGTCCTGCTCCCTGGCTCCGAGGGCCATTGTCTGCGCTGAGAGGAGTGGGCCGCTCCGGGTGAGCAGGGACCCAGCACCTTGTGGAAAGGCTGGTAACAGCTCTAGCCTGAGGCGGAGGGGCGCGAACTGCGGTGTGTCCTGGCTGTGGGGGCCAAGTCCCCGCTGTTCCAGGCACTCCATTGCTCCTCCCTCTTCTGGGCGTGGGGATCTCCATCCCCCCCCCCCCCCCCCCGGAATAACATTTGATGTAGGTGATGAGTTAGTCTCATTTTGACCACCCTGCAGAGTGGCTGTATTACCAGCCATTGAAAGAGCAGGCCTTCAGTGTTCCCCCGCTGGGAGTATCCGCTTTCCGCTGTTCTATCCGTTACTCCTCTCTGCATCGCCATCTGAGGTGCGGCGACTGGGAAGGACCACATGGCACCGGCAGTGACATCTCACCATGCCCAGGCTGGGTTGAGAGGTGTAGCCAGACCATTCCTGTCAATCATGTGACTAAGAGACTTGCCAGGACAGAACCCTCCGGAGGAGTCAGGAGAACCTCAGTGCGGAGCTGAGAAGCACCTGGAGGTGCTGTTCGCAGGTCGGTGAGGATAGACATGAGTTTCTGAGCGGGTAGGATCACAGTCCTGATTCTCAGCATCTTGACTCTCAGCCATTTTACCCCTCCCCGTACAGCTTAGGGCCCCAGTAAGTAAGATGCAGCCTATTCAGCCCGCTTTGATGTTAGGTGTTGAAAAATGAGTTTATTAACATAGTTGAGGTTAAAATGACTAACATTTGAATGGTTTTAGGCTTCAGTATTCATAAGGTTTCTTATTTGCTAAGTGTTAATGTTTTATCATTTCAGTGTTGAAGATTTGACTAGTAAGGGTGCATTTCTGTTTGCGAGAATCCCCACCCACCCTCCAGAGAGACACCCACCCACCCTCCAAAGAGACTGGTCTTCTCCCTGATTTCTCCTCCTTCAGATGCTTTAATTCTTCCCCTAGGCTTGGCCTGTTGTCCTCTTAGTTCATTTCCAGGGTGATTGCTATGGTGTGCAAAAGTGCTGCTCTTAAGTGTGAAAACTTGTATCCAAGTAATGATTCATTAACTATAGATGTGTCTAAAAATATCTCATTTCTATTAGCTTAACCTGTTAATTCTTAAGAATGATTTTCTCAGAGTTCGTGTTCACGAATAATAAAAGCCCTAATTCAGGGTTTTATTCTCAAAAAATTAGGGAGACAGCAATAATTAAATTCACGAGACCTTTTGAAATGACTGCCACAGTGCAGAGAGGAACGGCGTATTGATGCCAAAAAGCCTTGCCCTTGCATTAATTAAAGTCGGAGTAATCAGTTGGCATCTAGAGAAACCTTTGTACTGGTTAGGTATGAAGGTGGACTGCACGAGCAGTGGTCTCGGTTCCTACACTTGGCTAGGTTTGGTTGACTCCGCCCCTTTCCCTCCCTTCAAGTCCCACCTCTTCGTGGGCGTGCTGCTCGCCTGCCTCGCTGTGGCTGCGGATGGTGCTCAGCCACCTTGGCCCCGGATAATTACCAGGCGTGGCCAGCGCCGGGTCCCACACTCGATGCACTTACTCGTTTTTACGTGAGCTTCTCCCTCCACAGCCGGGAACAAGGCTTTCCACCGCGCACTGATTGCTAGAGGCATGCGGAGGCATCCGGGTTGGTTCCCATCTCAGCCCTTTCTGAAAGGCAGATTGCGTTTTCGGTGCTGGGTTAGACATTCCAGTCATGTGGTGACAGCCTTGACCATGGGCATGCAGCCTTCTGTTCACAAGTAAACAGCGTGGTGTGCCTGTCATTCCTCAGGCCACGAGCCTGACTTTTAGGGGAGCCCCATACTCGGAAGCTGTTGACGTAACCATGAGCCTCCCTCGGCAATGACTTTGCCGTTTGTGGTGGTTACCTGGTCGTACAGCGTGCTTGAAGGCAGAGATGCCAGAATAAATGACGCGCTGAGGAGCAAGTCCAGGCAAGCCCATGGTCTCAGCCTCCAGAGCGGAGCTCGGTGGCTTTGCTCTCCTCAGAAAGGCGCTGTAACCGTTGCCATGACATCCCCCTCGCACCCCCAGTTCAGACATTTGCAGTCAGGAGCTCTGTAAGTAAGGGAAATACATGTTTTAGTGACTTCGGCAACAGCACCCGTTTCAGTAGATAACCATAGCCTTATTGGAGACTGACTTATGGGGAAATCACCTCACTGCCCTCGTGCTGTGGATAAAGGAATGTTTCTTTTCTGTTAATGGCCTCTGGACTAACTAGTCTGGATAATTTTCCAGTATATCAGTGCGGCCTAGACTTCTTTAAGTGGAATGTTCTTTAATAGCTGGCTTTTTTGTTGTCATAGTTGGGAACAAATTAAACTCATTGCTATTACTGAAATCCCAGATTGTCACAGGCCGTCTAGAGTGCGTCTGTGACTGAATCCGCTCTGAGCTTTGCATTGTGACTAGTGCCTTCTGGTTCAGTGCTGACTGCCAGCTTACACCTTCCCTTTTCCTGACCAGAACTGGTTAGTTTCTCTTTTTAAACTTCGTTACTTATAGCTTTAGTGAGGGGAGTAAAAGTACATTATATTTACGTACCTTATATGCAGCCTTTATTTAGGTTCAAGGAAACCAGGTAGCTCCAATTGCTGTTGCAGCTTAAATGTTATTTATTGTACATGCTTATTTCCTTAATTAAAAAGTAAGATCACATATTAATTTTGTGAGTATATCTTAACTTTATCATTATCCAGTATAGGTTTGATAGATGTATCTGAGAACCTGTATGTGACAGCAGTTTCACATTCCATGATAGGGCAAAGGGCAAAGACCCATAGAAAGCACAAAATCCTGCCACACGTGTGTCTGCACATGTAGAAAGCACAAGAGTAACGGTTCTCAGTATCCCACAAGGGCCAGCCATGAAATCCGGTTTGGGGTTCGGCCGGGACCACCATGCTGACGGCCCTAGACAGTGACGTGTGGGTCCCAGGAGAAGCACCCAGCGATAGTCTGAGGAGGCCGGTGTGTCTTCGGTGGAGGGAGGGCACAGACGGCGGTGGTGCTGCAGTTTATTTGAGGGTTACCAGCTACAGTGGGTCTGTGGGCTCTTCCCACAATCGGGAAGCAAAGGAACAAGGACAGAGTTGGTTTTGGTGGGTGGGACGGTTTGACAAACTTGTGTGAAGAGCTGTTGGAGGCAGGATGGTTTGTTTTAATCTTAAAGCTTAAGGATATTTAATCTCCCATCAATAGCGCCCTGAAATGAGGAGAATTCCATGTTTTAACAGGGGCAGCTGCTACCAGCACTGAAGCAGTTCTGAGACCGACCACTGAGCTCCCTTGCTTTTCGCAGTGCTGTGGAATCGGCAGGATTCCTGGGCCTATCCCATTGCCCGCTGCCAGGCCAGAGAGCTGGAATCTGAATGAGTGTGTTTGGTTCTGCTTGGCATTGTTATCTTACCGTAACTTTCTCTGCCTGAACAGTTCCTGTTTATCAAGAGTGAGAAGGAGCCCGGCTGGCATAGCTCAGTGGCTGAGGGTCGACCTAGGAACCAGGAGGTCACAGTTCCTGATTGGGGCACAGGCCTGGATTGTGAGCTTGAGCCCCAGTGTAGGGTGTGCAGGAGGCAGCCGGTCTATGATTCATCATTGATGTTTCTCTCTCTCCACCTCTGAAATCAATAAGAATATTTAAAAAACGAAAAAAAGAAAAAAGAAAAAGAATGAACAAGGATATCTAGAAGGTAAAGCCTCAGGCTTCCGGCTGAGAGAGGGAGCACCAGGAAGGCAGGACAGAGGACGGGTCTGAGGAGCAGCAGCCGGTGGCCAGGCCGGGCAGCCAGACCCTGGTGGTCTCTTCTTGCAGACTGCGCTCTGCACCATTACATGTTGCTTTTCAATGCAGACGTGTGTAAGAACTTAATGCTGTGCAAGATTCTTTTGTCAGAATACCTTTGTTTATACTTCCATGAAGATTGCTTTAATTCGTCTAGGTGAAGGAGGCCTCGCCGTGTAAATATGTATCATAGCAATTCCTGATTTCACTGTGAGATCTCTAACCTTTGAGTGGCAAACAGATCAACAAGTCTTCTGCTCATGGACTCTTCTGTGGGGCTGTTACAATACAAAAGCTTTATTTTTTTTAATAATGACACGTTACGTTAGATGATGGTATGGAGTCCCTCCCTGCTTCCCCCACCAGGACTGCCTCCGTGTGGATTGCCAACAGCGTTCAGACCTAGAGCGGGATTTTCCCCTTCTCTGCTCGGACATCCTGCTTTCTGTTGCCCAGACACAGGGTGGCAATCACGTGACCCGCGTTGGCTTCTCAGTGCTTTCTGTGGTTTGATGAGGTGGATTTCAAACACAGTTGCTGTGCAAAGGTCAGTAGTCTTCTTCAAGAAGAAAACCAACTCCTGTTTCGTGTCCATAGAGACGCTTCACCCATCGCTTCCCTTTCAGGCCAGGGTCAGCAGGCACTGCCGCTCGGTCTGTGGCTGGCTGTGTGCGTAGTAACGCATTGTCAGAAGATGTCCCAGTGGAAAACGTCTTCCCAGTGGCCTGCCTTCATGCTTCCCTCAGACTTTCGTTGAGAGACCAGCTGTGCACTGGGTGTTGTGTGTGTTGTGTACATGTATCGATTCATCAGTTATTCATTGTAGACCAAATGTAATCATAAATGAAATTGCTGAATTATTGTGAGTTTTTTGAATTGTAAATAGATTTCCAGTGTACTCTTCATTGTCTGCAGCCTTTTTTTTTATTTTTATTTTTTAAAGGTATAGTTGGGTCCATCTCATACAATGTTTTCGTTACAAGCAGAAAGTAGAATTTGATTAAACCAGGTTATTTACATATTGAAAGGAATACAGTTGAGATTGTAGATTAGGATTGTTAACCATACGTGACAGTTCTAGCTTGACTATTTTAACCTATTGTATACAATCTGATTTTTAAAATTGTAGACATGTATGATCTTGGTTTAATGTGTTTTTAAAAGTGTTATTGTTAAAAAAAAAAAAAAAGAATAAAAAAAGAAGCAGATCTGCTAAAGAGCTGTCATTTCTCATCCCTGACTGTAGAATACACTGTTCTCTGTGTACTGTGTGTTATTTCCGCCAGCTGCTGCATTCGCCTTCAAAAGTATTTGGAAATTTAAGATGAATTACATTTCTTGCAAAGTATATGCCTTTCTGTGGTATTTTGTCCTGTAACTGAAGTATAGTAATTATTTTATGGAAATGTTAGCACATATGTACCAACTTTGAATAAAATGAGAAATGGACATTTCTGTGGCTGAGTGTTTTCGGTGTGAACATGTGTCATTTGCAGCGTGAGGGCTCAGGGGGGGTCTGTACGGGTTCCTGTCCTCGGCCCGGCCCGGCCCCAGGGAGCGCCGCCCTCCGGGGACCGCCGCGGACCGTGTGAACGTGGGCACTGACAGACTGAGGTGCGTGTGGCTCAGTGAGTAAGTGAAAATATCCTCCGTGTTCTCGACTTCTGGTGTGAAGTGATTTCACGTTGTAGGAAGCTGTGAGAAGAGTGTGAGGGAGCCAGGAGTCATCACCGAGGCTCCCAGGAGCTCATGCAGTGCTTGGCCATGTTAGCTCCGGCGTTTCTCCAGCCACACCGTTTCTGCGCCGTGAGCCTCAGTGCAAACATCAGCCCCTCTGTCACTCAGAACACGGGCATATTCCCTATGATAAGGACAGTCACCATCCAGAGGCTGTACAGGTACCAACATCTGGAAGGCAATAGTGATAGGTTTGAAATAGGTATTCCAAGTTGCTTTTCAATTAGGTCCTTTTATAGCACAGCTTTTTTTTTTTTAATTAATTTTTTTTTTAAGTTCAGAGGCCAGTCCATTGCATTTAGTGTTTTCATCTGTCTGATCTGGGTGGTTCCTCGGCCTCTGTCTCGGGCATTGAGGTGTTTGACGTTTGGAGGACGGTCCTGTGACCGCCCTCCGTTTGGATCTGTTTGCTTCCTCAGGATCAATCACTGAGTTTGGGCGGGAAGACAGCATAAGCACCGCGTCCTCCTGCTTCACACGGGGGTGGGGGCCGCGCTGTCCCGCGTGGGTGGCATCAGGCTTGATTCTTGGTTTAGATCAGCGTTGCCAACCTTTCGGACCTCAGGACCCACCAGTGGTCCACGGCTTCTCCGCTGTCACCTTCCTCCTTCCTTTTCGTAATAAGTCTTTGTGGGGAGCTCATTGGCGACTATAAGGAAAGTATTCCTCATTGAACTTGAATCCCTGCCTTTTGCATCCATTGGTAATTCTTGCTTATCTTATTATTATGATGGTGCCAAACTGAGTTTTTAAGGTTTTGGGGGGGATAATTTTGAGGCAATTGCTTTCCCCTTTTGCATGTGGCCTCCGAGTTGAATGTGGGCCCCAGGTGATGCTGCTGCTCTTAGAGACTGTGGGATGAGAAACAAACCAGGCAAAATGAGGGCGGCCACGCTGTCTTTCCTCCCAGTTCTGCTCAGGGTTCATGGTCATGGCCAGGGGCGGGGTCTCTGTGAAGGCCTCGTGTGTCTGCATGGAACTTGCTGACTCCGGTTCCAGAAGTCTTCGTGGCTCCCACAGTCCTGGTGTATTGTAATATTCCCTGCACACACACTCTAGGCGGTTGCACGTCCACTGTTGCACTTTTTTATTCTGGTCCAAGAACCCATTTAGATGTTTGGAGGCACCTTCATGAGTCTCGCCATGTCTTTTTTTCTGTTCTGTCTTTCACCTGCTTACTCCTGGTTCCTTAACTTGCAGCTGCTTTTGAATAAGAGGCTGTGTGCTAGCTTCCTTATGCACCTCTGCCTCTCTCCCACTCCCACCCCCACCCCCACCCTCACCCCAAAATGTCGCTGTTCCTCTGCAGCAGAGATCCTACTGTCCTCGGATCTCATGACTTGGCTCCATCCTGGCTTCCTGGCAGCTGGTTAGGTGCAGGGAGAGCCCGTACCTCTGTCTTCCCTTTCCCCTTGGCTCGTGTGTCCCTCAGACCTTATGGGGCACCTGTGCCTGCAGTGAGGGAGCAGGATGCCGCCTGGAGGGGCCTCTGAGGGAAGGAGGGGTGCTCCCCGTAGTCGCACTGCAGGCGGGGGGAACGGAAGGGACCCGTTGGGGTCGCAGAGGAGGGCACTGCAGAGAGGGGGTTGGGTTCCTGTAACGCACAGCCCCTCACCTGCCTTCCTCCACCACTTGAATGAAGGAAGCACCACTGGGCGGCCCAGCCGGTGGACACGCCTTCGGCCTGTTCAGCTCGTATGCAAATCCGACTTCACAGCCCGCGTCTCTGATTCTGCCCCTTTAAACCAGTCAGCTAACTGGTCTTTTTGCTAATCCCACACAGATGTTTAGAAGACTCACCAGATCTGAGTAGAATTTTCTTATAACCCTTTGGTCATGAGAGAGTCGGAGCCTTTGCTGACTCCTCCCTGGTCTCCTGTCACTCACTCCGAGTGTCCTCTTCCCGCTGCAGGAGGTGGGGAGCTCAGGCGCAGGCAGCTGAATTGTGCATGGAGAGCCGTCAGCAGGACAGGCAGCTGGGGTGTCCACCTGATGCCTGCTCTCCTATCCGTTTCACGGGCTCTGGCATTTCATTTACCCGCTGCCATAGTAACGGGCCTCCTGCCAATCTGTTCCTGGCTCCTGTGTTCATCTGTATGCGCATCTGGAGGGGCGTGGGGAGGGCGGAATGGAAATCTCCCGGGAACAGATGGCGGGTTCGGGAATGCCTTCCGATGAGGAAACGGGCTCCGTGGTCTGCCGTTGACTGCCGGGGAGGTGGTATCAGCCAGCAGTCACCCGCCGGGTTGTCATGGCTCTTGGTGCCGGGAGCAAAGGGGAGCACTGTGACCCTTCAGTCAGAGCTGGAGGAGATGGTTACTGAAAACCCTCCATAATCATTACCTCGGGGGGATGGAAGCCAAGCACCTTCCTTCCGGAACGTGCTTCTCACCTTGGTGTGCGCCTGGGCTGGAAACAACTCCATTGGCCAAGATTTTCTATCCAGGCCAACTGAGTAGAAACCTCCGAGGGTGGGCGCAGGCATGTGGTTTCCAGGGCTCCCTCGATGATCCCAGTGTGTGCGATGCCACGTGTCCTCGGACTTAGCAATCCTGACAGGAACCGGCCCCCAGACCTGACCGAGAATGACCTCCGATGGCACTCCAGACTGGAGAGCTCGGACACAGCGGGCTAAGAGGAAGACAGCTGTGTGGCTGAGCTACAGATTTGTGTCCATCCAGACACGGTGACTGGCAGCCGGTAGCTTCATGCCCACGCGGCCGGGACGTCCTTGCTCTGGGCTCCTTCTGGAAGTGTGTGTGCCAGCCTTTGGTGTGGCGCCGCATTCCCGTCTGAGCTCCTGGGCAGCAGGGCCCTCCAGTGCCCCTGCGTTGGGGAGGAGGCAAGCCCGCTCACCTCGGAGGCTTCTGCCTGCCTTGCAGCTGGGGCCACGGCACGGCCATCGGCTGCCTGTGCGCCCGCGCCCTCAGCGGCTGGCGTGAGCTTGGCATTGATCTGCGCTGGGCTCCTGCTCTCGGATCTTTCTCTTCTCCCAGCCTGCTCTGGGCCCCTATTGCCATTACTGTCCTTGAAGTGGCCTAAAATGACGCTTTAATGTTAGGTTTCCTGGGTCTCCGGACACTCAGTCCTGGTCACGTGGCCTCTGAACGAACAAGCTCCTCTTACTTCCTCCTCACCTCGTTCCGTTGGCTGCCTGACTCCAGGGCGAGGGGTGCCCAGCCCTGACTCAGACTCGTTTCCTCAATTCCCGAGCGATGGAGCCGCCGCAGTGGCAGCCCCCCGGTGCCAGAGCACAGCCACGAGGCTCTCTGTAACCACTGGGCCGCCCGCCCTCTGGTCGGTGCACCTCCCGCAGCGGGGGCGCAGCCGGCCAGGGGGGCCGCGGTGCTGAGGCGGGGGTCGGGCCCCAGCGCAGAGTGCCTGTTGGCATCTGCTGTAAGGGCACTTGGCTCGGGTGGGGGGGAAGCAGTCCTTAAAGCAAGACGCTGCCCACAACAAGTTTGTCCCTGAAGTGCCTTCTCATTGCTCGCTGCAGAGTAAATCAGATAAAGTGTTAAAAAGAATACTTGCTACCTAGAGAAAGCTGATAACGTTTGGTGCGTGTTCACCCAGACTTCCTCCTTGGTGTGCACACCATTAACACTCTCCTTTGGAGAATAAAGGAGGTGGACTCACATGCTGATTGTTTATTGTAGAAGTGTTTTCATGTCAGCACGTCAGCCTCAACGCCCTGTGTTAATGGCTGCGCAGGACGGTCCCGTCAGTGAAAATAGGGCACTGAGCCGGCTCCTGTTAGCGGACGGCTGCCTGTGTTTCCGCTTCCTCCCCGTCCCAGTGACATTGCACAGTTAAATCCTGTGCCGGGGCCCGGGCCCGTTCAGAGTGAATCTAGGAGTGAGTGGGATTGAAGGTGCACGTGTTTAAACTAATCTTTATTGGTAAATTGCCCTCCAGAGTTTGTTTTCACCAGTGCAGTGACCTGCCGATGGAGGAAACCCAATAGCTAGCTTCAACCATCCGCAGGGTCACTATGCAAAAACATATTTTACTGGATCCCAGGGTTAAAGTGGGATCGAAGGGTAGAATTGGAGGGACACGAGCCTTCCTGTAACGAGCACACCTCTCTGGACCCCGCAGCACAGACAGCCACCACCACTGGGTCCCCCTCAGTGGGCAGGCGCGGGCCCGGGACTTCCAGCTGCAGTCCCGCCCAGACTGGCTTCCAGGCCCGCCCCGCCACCACCACTCATCCCGGAGCCGCTCTGAAACGGGACGCTTTTGTGGGAGGACGGGCTGCGTGGCAGTGGGGACGCCTGGCTGCAGTCGGGAGAGGTCTGCCCCAGCCTGTCAGTGCAGACAGCCTTAGGAACACTCTGTTCCGGCAGCTCCCGGCCACGGTGCCTGCTGACACGTCCCCGAGAGCCCACGGGGCCAGCAGCCTCAGCTGGGTCACTACCTGCCCCCTTCGCTGTGTCCCTGTGCGGAGTCTTCTCTCCCTGGGTGATGGGCTTATGGCGGGAAGTGTCTTCCTCTCAGTCCCCATCCTGACCTCCGCCCTGGGACGCCTGGCCCTTTCCTCGGGCATCTCACCCTCTGCGCCTCCCCCCACCTCCCCAGCCTGGTCGCTCGTCCTCCGCGTCTCCCTCTGTCTGAGCCAGCCCGCCTCCCCTGCCCGGGTGCTGCCCCTGTGCTGCCCGTGTGCTGCCCGCCGCGGGCCCTGCCCAGTGTCTGCCCTCCCGCCCAGAGTGCGCCCGGGAGGGCGGGGGGCTCCATCGGCCTCCTGGGGTCGCAGTCTCCCCGCGCTTCTCGGGGAACGCCTGCCCGGGGCCGAGGTTTTGGTGGGATGGGCTGTGTCCTGCCAAAAGGAGGCTCGCCCCTGGAGCTGGATTGGGAGCCGTGGGACCAGGCCCGACCGTGGCCGGCGCTGCTGCATCCCGGCCATGGCGCCCGGAGGAGCCACCGCGAGCTCCTGCCTCCGACCCGGAGCTGCTCTCCCCGAACCCCACCGGCCACGCTGATCCCCTTCGCCCCTGTGAGCTCTCGCTTTCCTCACAGCAGCGTCTCTCCCTCCTGCTCTCTCCTCTCCCTCTTTTTAATTTAAGATAGCCCACGTTTCTGTAGCTCTGACCCAAGGTTTCTCCCAGTAGAGCTGTTCGGATTAGAGCTGACAGACCCGGTCCTTTCAGCCCTTACGTTGGTTCTGATGTGTTTTTTCCTTCTTTTTAAAAACAAACGAAACAGCCTGAGACTGCTGCTGCGCTGAAGCGGACGATAGAAGCCCTGATGGACAGGGGCGCGGTCGTGCGGAGCCTGGAGAACCTGGGGGAGCGGGCGCTGCCCTACCGGATCTCCGCCCACAGCCAGCGGCACACCAGAGGAGGGTGAGTCCTCGCTGCCGGAGGGGGTCGGGCCTCTGAGAAAGGGCCGGGCCTGCCCCCGGTGCGTGCAGCTGCCTGGCCGAGCCGGGGTGGGGAGGCCGGCCCATCCCTGTGATCAGTACAGACACAGGTCGGGCTGGGAGCACGGGCGTCCAAGCTTCCGATTGGGGAATGTCTCCTTGTCACCCTCTGCGTCGCTGTTCCATGGGCCTCGAAAAGGCCTGGCGAGCAGTGTGTCACGCACGTGCTCAGTGCATCCTCCGTGGACGTGCAGATTGCAGACAACAAGCCCAAGGTGCCCCCGACTGCGCCTCACCCAGCGCCCAGCCCCAGCATGCGCTCCGCCACTGGCACAGCTCCTGGTGAGGACTGTGGTCACACAGCACAGGGCGTCCCAGAAAGTGCACGCACAGCCTGGCAGCGAGAGCGCCGTCTCGGAAATGAGATGTACTTGGATAAACATGCCTTGTTAATTGCTCAGAGTGTGTGTACATTTTTGGGGCACCCTATATATAACCACTTCCTCACACAGGCCGAGGCTGAGAGTCTGCAGTAGGAGAGCAGTGCTGGGGAATTCTCTGAGCCCAGTCGGCGGAGCTGGTACGAAGCTTTCTGAGCCCTGGTTGCGGGCTGGAGGGGGGCAGCTCGAATGCTGGCTCCCTGGAGGAGGGCGGGGAAGGCGGAGGCGGACGTCCATGCGATGGAGGGTCCGGCCGCTCCCTGAGGCGCTCACTGCGTTACCCCTGCCGAGCGGCTGCCCGCTCCCTGGCGGCCGCACCTGGGTGCCGTGCTCTGCTGCCCACACACACCTCTGCGGAGCGCCTGAGGCGTTGCTAGGCAACGTGCGTGCACAGTGGCTGTTCCTCCTGCTCCGTCATAGTAACGTGTGGGTGGAGGTTGTGCGTGCAACGTTAAAAACACGGTCACCGCCAAGGGGTTCGGCTTGAACAGCAAGGCTACTGCGTGTGGCTCCTCTGCCTCCGTTAGAGAGGGGACCTCAGTGTGGGGGGAGGGGCCGGGTTCTCTGGGGAAGGCACTGCCCGGGAGTCGGGGTGTGTGTGTGTGTGTGTGTGTGTGTGTGTGTGTGTGTTCCGGGTGTGCAGCGGCGCTCCCCTCTGCCCTTTGGGGAGGACACGGGAGGGTGTCACGGGGAGGCCGGTGTGACCAGCTCTCCGGGCACCGCACCCTGGCAGCTGTGTCCACGCGGCGCTGCCTCCTCGTGGGTGGCACAGGTTCCGGTCCTGGAAAACCCCTGGGCCGGAGCCGGAGCCGAGAAGGCAGCATCGCCGTCCCTGGTCCTGCGTGGCGCCCGCAGCCCGAGCTCCTGCTGCGGCCCCTGGCCTTGCCTGTGGCTGAGCAAAGCGGCTGACAGGAGCACAAACCTGGGGGCTCTCCTCCCTGTCGTCCCGCTTCTCGTCTGCTCTTGTCTGACCTGTGTGACAGCGAAGCCTGGCTGCACGCAGAGCTGCCCTCTGCACGGTCACGGTGATCGAAGGAGCTGCTCTGGGGAGCACTGCGATCCGGCTGACTCCTCCCCACTGTCTGCAGCCGCTCCCAGAGCTGGCACCAGCCCCGGAGACGGACACCCTGCTGTGGTCTCCCCAGCGGCCCCGTGTTCCTGTGCATTCCCGTGTGTCCCATGTCCCACCGTTCCCATGTTGCCATTCATTCCTGTGTCCCGGGCACACCCATGTCCTGGGCATTTCCGTGTCTTGTGCATTCCCATGTCCCATGACGGCCTGCAGCCCCGGCCCGTGTGCAGGCTCCCGGGCTCGCACAGCCGGCTGCAGGCCCCGGTGCTCCGGGCGGCCAGGTGTGCGGAGCCTGCAGCCGGCGTGCTTTCCGCGGGGCCGCAGACGTGAAGGAGCGGCTCTCCGGGCGGAGCCTGGCCCTGAGGGGGGCTCTGCGCGGGGGAGCTGGCTTCGCGGCCTGACCCACAGATCCAGGACTGGCACCCAGACAGTCTGTTCTGTCTCCAAAGGCTCCGAGATGCTTTGGCTCCAAACTCCTCCCCCCTCCCCCCTCTCCCCTCTCCTCCCTCTCTCCCTCTCTCCCCTCCCCTCCCCTCCCTCCCCTCCCCTCTCCTCCCTCCCCTCCCCTCCCTCCCACCGTGAGCCACCGAGAGTTCAGTGGAAATTTCCACCGTCTGCTGGGGGAAGGGAGGCGGTGAGTGAGTGTGTGACTGTTTGACAGACAAAGAACCCAACTCATCCAGGCGGCGCTCGCTCTGGAAACCTGTAAACACGGCGTTGGTTGGAGTGAAAGGCCAGCACCGCCTGGACCGGGAGCTGTGCAGGGAGACCTCCCTCCCTCAGCACGGGCCGGGGACCGGGGGCCGGGAGCCGGGGGCAGGGGCTCGTGTCCGATCGGGGTCGGGGTGAGGCCCCAGGGGAGAGGGCAGAGGCCGCGGGGGCGTGTTCGCGGTGGCCTGTCCACTTGGGCTCACGGGCCCGGGGAAGCCAGTCGGGCCGTGGGCCTCGGTGTGAGGCTGAGAAATAGAAAGGTGGGGAGGTGTCATCGCGGCCCGGGGCAGGCGCCTGTGACCGGCTGTCCCCCCGCGGGGGCACGGCGTCTGGTGAGAAAGCGCTGGGTCCGAGCCCCTGTCCTTCCTTCCTCCCCGAACAGCCTCCTTGTGCCAGTGCCAGTGCCAGTGCCAGTGCCAGTGCCCAGGCGGTGCTGCCGGAGCTCGGTGCTGCCCACGGCTCCCCGTGGGTGGGTGGCACATGGACAGCGCCCTTCGCGCCCCGCCACCCGTGCCGGCCGGCGCCTTGCCCGTCCGCCGCGCGGTGGTGAGGGCTGGGCGGGCAGCAGCAGGTCTTAGGTGCCACGCTGGCCGCTGGCCGAGGGGAGGAGGGAGCGGCTGTCGGGAGAGCTTGATTACTTGTTGGGTTGGAAGGCCAGTTTCGGGGGGGGACGGGGGGCGGTAATTCAGACTGCTCCCTGGAGTGGGAGCGGGTGTGAGGAGGGAGGGAGGAGGGTCCACGGTGGTGACCTGGGTCTGGGTGGCCGTGCGCCTGCTCGGTGCCATGATGAAGCACGTGGGGCTGCATGTGGTCTCGGACCCTGGATCCTCCCTTTCCGGGCGGAGGAGGGGGCAAAGGGCTCGAGCCTCTGGAAACACCAGGCCCCTGCGGCCCCCGAACAGCAGCTCGTGTGCATGCAGAGTGGTTTCTCCACGGCGACCCTCCGCAGCCCGCGGGAGCGGTGCCAGGGCAGTGCCAAGGCCATCGCTCCACCCTGACTCCTGCGGCCTGCGCTTCCTGGGAAGGCAGCGGGCTGGCCCGCCGCCGCCGGGGCCTCCCAGGCCACTCTCCGCGTGAAAGGGAGAGGCAGGCCGCCGGGCCTCGTGTCTGGAGTCTCGGGCCCCTCAGGCCGCTGCAGGGGAGGGGCGGTGGCGGGGAGCACTGTCCTGGCGGAGGCCGCGGGGGGTCGGCCTAGGTTCCCGCCAGCCCGGCACCGGGCCCTCTCCCAGCACCTCAGGTGCCTCCGCGGGCTGTCTGGGTTTGCTCAGGAGGTGGGAGTGACCAGGCCCGTTGTCCCAGACACACCATGAGGACAGCGTGCACACCGGCAGCTGCAGGCGTGCGGCTCTCCTGCGTGGGAAAGCCCCGTGGGCCACCGAGGCCGGCGGAGGCTGGCCGGCCGACGGGCTGTCCTGGGCATTTGTCCTGGACGTCTGCCTGCTCCCCTCCCGGGGAGGACTGGGCTCCGGGGGAGGAGGCAGGCCGCGGGCGGGTGTGACCGGGCCTTCCCCGCTCGGCCGGTGGCGGTGCTCTGTGGAAATTTCCATGGTGCAGGCCGTGGCAGTTCCTGCTCCTTTGCCCGGAGCCCCGGGCACAGATGAGCAGTGATAGCGTGTAGGGGCTGTCCCTGCCGGACTGCGGCCCTTCCCTGTTGGGGTTGGGGAGCAGGGAGGGTAGGAGGGGAGGCTGCAGGGCTGTGTAGTAACAGGAGCTTCCGAAGCCTCGCCTGGGGTCCCAGGCCTTTTCCTAGAAGTTCCCAGAAGGCGCCGGGCCGGGCCGGGGTGCACTGGGAACTGGGGTGGGGCTCCTCGCACTCCGTGGCCCGGCAGACGTCCCTGAGCAGCAGGAGGGCCGCACGGCAGGTCTGCAGGGCCGTCCAGCATTTGCTTCTGTGATTCCGTGACCCACGGCCCAGGCCCGGCGCTGCCTGAGCTCCCTGTCCTGAGGCACGGCCCTGTCCTGCCCTGAGGCATCCTGGCCATGGCCACTCCAGCCGAGTGACCGTGACTGACCATGGGAAGCTCAGGGCGGCGGCGGGGGAGACGGGGAGACGTGGAAGCTGCTGGAGCCGCAGCATCGCCGGGAGAGGCCCCTGGACCCACCTGCCCACCCCGCCCCTCCCCTCCTCCCGCCGCCCCGGCCCTCGGCTGTTGAGGTGAAGGCACTGTGCACACTGGGAGTCCTGGGAGCTACGCTTCCTGTCGGTTCCCAGCCGGGAGTGCGGGTTTCCTGGCCTCTGGCTTCCGTCTTGGCCGCCTCTGCTGCTGCTCAGGCGTGTGAAGCACTGGGGTGGCCCTCGGCCCTGTGAGGCCGTGAGCGGGGAGGGTCCCGGTGGTCCGGGTGGCCGGCTGGGGACGGGTCTGTGGGCCGCTGTGAGCACTTTCTCTCAGAACCCGTGTCCTCGGGGCCGGCCACCTGCAGTGAGATGGCCATCATTGTGGCTTCCAGTTTGGGGTCGTTGGCAGTAAAGCTGCTTTGAACGTCACGTAGTTGATCTGTGGACACGACTTGAACCTTTCCTGGGTAAGCACCTGGGAAAGGAGGCTCCATCCTAATGACGGGCTTCTAGTGTACAGGCCTTCTTATCTTTCGTGAGATTAATTCCTGAGTGTCTTAATTTCAAGGTCTGGCTAATTGTAATATATAGAAATACCACTGGTTTTATTTTTGGTATATTAACATTGTATCTTGTAAGCTTTCTAAGTCAGTTATTAGTTCCAATATCTTTTTGTAAATTCCTTCAGATTTTTATATGCCCAGCCATGACCTCCGCAGCTGAAGAGCGTTTTGCTGCCTGTTGACCAATCGGATGCTTTTACTTCCTCTTCTCCTGCCTCATGGCCCGGCAGACCTGCCATGAAACGCTAAGTGGTGAGGGCGGACCCCGTGTGTTCCCGGTCTCAGAGGAAAGCATTCGGACGCTCCCCAGTTAGTCTGCTGTTCATTGTCGCTGTTCAGGGACGCCCTGTAGAGATTGCAGAAGGTCCTGTGGCTTGTGAGTGTTTATCGGGATGGGTACGGGGTTTGTTAATGCTCGTCACTAGGACAGGATGTAGCATCGTCCTGCACAGCCAGCCCCGAGGCGTGCACACTCTGAAGCTGGGCGGCCCTGCCGCTGTGAGCTGTGAGCTGTGAGCTGTGAGCTGTGAGCTGTGAGCTGTGTGAGCTGTGAGCTGTGTGAGCTGTGAGCTGTGAGCTGTGTGAGCTGTGAGCTGTGTGAGCTGTGTGAGCTGTGAGCTGTGTGAGCTGTGAGCTGTGTGAGCTGTGTGAGCTGTGAGCTGTGTGAGCTGTGAGCTGTGTGAGCTGTGTGAGCTGTGAGCTGTGTGAGCTGTGTGAGCTGTGTGAGCTGTGAGCTGTGTGAGCTGTGAGCTGTGAGCTGTGAGCTGTGAGCTGTGTGAGCTGTGTGAGCTGTGAGCTGTGAGCTGTGAGCTGTGTGAGCTGTGAGCTGTGAGCTGTGAGCTGTGAGCTGTGAGCTGTGTGAGCTGTGAGCTGTGAGCTGTGAGCTGTGTGAGCTGTGAGCTGTGAGCTGTGAGCTGTGAGCTGTGAGCTGTGTGAGCTGTGAGCTGTGAGCTGTGAGCTGTGTGAGCTGTGAGCTGTGAGCTGTGAGCTGTGTGAGCTGTGTGAGCTGTGAGCTGTGAGCTGTGAGCTGTGAGCTGTGAGCTGTGTGAGCTGTGAGCTGTGAGCTGTGTGAGCTGTGTGAGCTGTGAGCTGTGAGCTGTGAGCTGTGAGCTGTGTGAGCTGTGAGCTGTGTGAGCTGTGAGCTGTGTGAGCTGTGAGCTGTGAGCTGTGTGAGCTGTGAGCTGTGAGCTGTGTGAGCTGTGAGCTGTGTGAGCTGTGAGCTGTGTGAGCTGTGAGCTGTGAGCTGTGTGAGCTGTGAGCTGTGTGAGCTGTGTGAGCTGTGTGAGCTGTGAGCTGTGAGCTGTGAGCTGTGTGAGCTGTGAGCTGTGAGCTGTGAGCTGTGTGAGCTGTGAGCTGTGAGCTGTGTGAGCTGTGTGAGCTGTGAGCTGTGAGCTGTGAGCTGTGAGCTGTGAGCTGTGTGAGCTGTGAGCTGTGAGCTGTGTGAGCTGTGTGAGCTGTGAGCTGTGAGCTGTGTGAGCTGTGAGCTGTGTGAGCTGTGAGCTGTGTGAGCTGTGAGCTGTGAGCTGTGTGAGCTGTGAGCTGTGAGCTGTGTGAGCTGTGAGCTGTGTGAGCTGTGTGATCTGTGAGCTGTGAGCTGTGAGCTGTGTGAGCTGTGTGAGCTGTGTGAGCTGTGAGCTGTGAGCTGTGTGAGCTGTGAGCTGTGTGAGCTGTGAGCTGTGTGAGCTGTGAGCTGTGAGCTGTGTGAGCTGTGAGCTGTGAGCTGTGTGAGCTGTGTGAGCTGTGTGAGCTGTGAGCTGTGAGCTGTGAGCTGTGAGCTGTGAGCTGTGAGCTGTGAGCTGTGAGCTGTGTGAGCTGTGTGAGCTGTGAGCTGTGAGCTGTGAGCTGTGTGAGCTGTGAGCTGTGTGAGCTGTGAGCTGTGTGAGCTGTGTGAGCTGTGAGCTGTGAGCTGTGAGCTGTGTGAGCTGAGAGCTGTGTGAGCTGTGAGCTGTGAGCTGTGTGAGCTGTGTGAGCTGTGTGAGCTGTGAGCTGTGAGCTGTGAGCTGTGAGCTGTGAGCTGTGTCCGGGCCTCTGTGCTGGACCTGCGCCTGCTGCTGGTTGTGTGTCTGTACGGCCTGCGAGCGCTCGGAGGGTGTCACTCCGCGTAGCACGGGTGGAATGAGAGTCTGAGTGTGGGATGAAATGAAAACATTGCATGTGCATTACATTGTGGGTCTGGGAACGTTAAATTTTTTTCATATAAATTAATAATTGCTTCTTCACTTGGTCCGTTTCGGCTTCCGAAAGACTTCACAGGCATGGTCTGCTTTTGGGCGGTGAGGGAAACCTGCATGTTCATTTTCATCATCTCAAGGTATTTTTACATTTTATTTCTCCTTCAATTTCTTCTTTGACCCATTGGTTGCTCAGTAGCATGTTATTTAATCTCCCCATATTTATGAATTGTCCAGATTTCCACGTGTAATTGATTTCTAGTTTCATACCATTATAGTCAGAAAAGATGCTTGGCATTATTTTAACTTTTTAAAATATATTAAGACTTGTTTTGTGGCCTAGCCAGTTTGGCTCAGTGGAATGAGCATCGGCTTGCGAATTGAAGGGTCCCGGGTTCGATTCCAGTCAAGGGCACGTGCCTGGGTTGCAGGCTTAATCCCTGTAGGGGGTGTGCAGGCAGGAGGCAGCTGATCAGTGATTCATCTCTCATCATTGATGTTTCAATCTCTCCCTCTCCCTTCCTCTCTGAAATTAATAATAATTTTTTTTTTAAAAAGACTTGTTTTGTGGCTTAACATATGATATAACCAAAAAATATTCCACGTACACTTAACTAGAATGTGTGTTTTGTTGCTTTGGCTGTTACGTCTTTGTGTACCTGTTAAGTCCAGCTGGTGTCATGTGTCAGTTAAGGCAGCTGTTTCCTTCCTGGTTTTTGGTCTGGATGTTCAGTAGTACATCAGTAAGTGGGGTGTTAAAACCCCCCACTATTGTGTTGCTGTCTGTTTCTGCCTTTAGGTCTCTGAATGTTTGCTGTACATAAGGAGGTGCTCCGATGCTGGGTGCACACACGTTTAAAGTGTTCCATCCTCTGGTGGATTAGCCCCTTTATTATCCTGTAATGCCCTTCTCTGTTATAAGTATAGCCATCTTAGCATTTAGTTTTTCCATTGGCACCAACGCCTTTCCATCCCACCACCTTCAGTCTGCATATAAAGGGGCTTTAGTTTTATCCATTCAGCTCTCTGTCTGACTGAAGAACTCAGTCCGTTTACATTCACAGTAGTTATTGATGGGGAAGTGCTGATGGTCCTTTTGTTGATGGTTCACAGGCTGTTTGCAGTTTCTCGGTCCCTTCTTCTCTGGCTCTCTCCCTGAGTAGTTGATGATTGATTAGTGGCTTACTTTCATCCCTCCTCTTCCCCTGTGTGTGTTTACTGAAGGGTTTTGCTTGGTGGTTATGACGAGGCTTACATGTGACAGCTGACACCCATAACCGTCCGCTTTAGGTTGGTAGCAACTCGTTTGCTCCTGTCCTACAGCTCAGCATTCCTACTCTCCCCCCAGTTTATGTCACTCTTTACATCTCTTACCTGGTATGTCCCTTAACTAATTATCATAACCGCATTTATTGTTACTGTGTTAGCTTTTAACCTTCTTTAGCTTTAGCTTTATAAGCGATGAATCTACTACCTTTATTACATACCCACCTTTCCAGTGAGATTTATTGTATTTCACGTGTTTTTTTTTTGTTTTGTTATTAATTAGCACTCTTACTTTTCAGCTGAAAGAAGTCCCTGTCTTGTAAGGCTGGTTTAGTAATGATGAACTCCCTTAGTTTTTGCTTATCTGGGAAACCTTTTCTCCTACAATTCTGATTAATAACTTTGCCATAAAGTGCTCTTTTTCTTTTTTTTAATCTTCAACTGAGGATATGTTTTACTGATTGATTTATTTTTAGAGAGAGGAAAAGAGAGAAGAGAAGAGAAGAGAAGAGAGAGAGAGAGAGAGAGAGAGGTATGAGAGAAACATGGGTCAGCTGCCTCCTGTACATGTCCTAGCCAGGGATCACACCCACAACCTGGGCATGTCCCCTGACCGGGAATCACCCAGTAAGTAGCCTTTCGGTGCATGGGATGGCGCTAAACCAACTGAGCCACACTGGCCAGTGGGGCCGTGCAGTATTCTCGGTTGGAAGTTTTTCTTTCTGCATTTTGTGGTGCTCCCTTCTGGCTGCAACATGTCTGCTGGTAGCCTTATGGGAGTTCCCTGTATGTAACAAGTTGTTTTCCCCTTGCTGCTTTTAATATTCTCTCCTCGCCTTTAACTCTGGTCATTTCAATTATAATGCGTCTCGGTGTAGGTCCCAGTGGGCTCTTATTTGGAACGCTCTGGGCTTCCAGGATCTGGAAGTTTGTTTCCTTTCCCGCGATGGGGAAGTATTTTTTTTTGTCCGTGGTCAGTTTTTGAATGTGCACTTGTCTTAGACAAGTCCCAGGCCGGTCTTAATCCTTTTCCTTGTTTGTGAAGGATAGCTGATGGTCTCACTATGTCTCTTCGGTGCATTAAGTCACTTGTAAAATCGTTTGGAGAATTAGATGTTTTCACAAAAAAATCAACTAATGGTTTGTTGAAAAGTTCAGTCTTGATGAACAGCATATTCTGTTTGCACCCATAACTTCAGTTTCCCACTGCATGTAATGTCACAAGGCTTTTTGCTGCCGTAAAGTTTGTTTGGACTCCACTGTTCACCACAGGGTAATGGGAAAGGACACGGGGACAGGGAGCTGGGCCTGCCAGCACACTGTTCAGCCGGGCGGCTGTAGGACGCATTGTGTGTGGGCGATGTTTTTATCTGGGGGGCAGGGTGAAGGCATTGGCCCTGAGAGTGGGAGTGTTGTATTTCAGAAGGCAGGATTCATGAGTTTCTGTTTGATTGCAGGTACTTCTTGGTGGATTTTTATTCACCAACAACCACTGTGGAAAGCATGATGGAGCACTTGTCTCGAGACATTGACGTCATCAGACGGAATATTGTGAGACACCCTCTGACCCAGGAAGTGAAGGCGTGCGAAGGGATTGTCCCGGTCCCACTGGAAGAAAAGCTGTATTCTACAAAGAAGAAGAAGTGAGGGTTCTGTTCAGCTCTCTCACCTTTGAGCATCCGGAGAATAATTCACACGCCTGACCTTCACATGAAAGTGTGTCAGGTGCCACGTGAGGGTCCGGGTGCGGTTAGCTCTCGATCCCCTTTGCTGGGAGCCACTGTCCCAGTCAAATACATCGCTCGTGACCTTGTCACAGTAAATGTAATATGTTTGCCCTAAACACCAACAGCATTTGGAAGACCAGAACTTAGCAAACTGACTTGGATTGTGAGCTGATCATTCACACTGTGTAACCATGCAGAATAAAACATGCGGCGTGTGCAGTCATGTTGATCTGAGTAGTAAACGGTCACGGGTTGGTGTGGGCGAGGCTTTTCTTGCCTCCTGTGAGCTGTGGGGACACTGACGAGCAGGGAGCAGCGCCAGCCTGGCTCAGCTGTCGCTTTGCTCAGTCTTCAGGGCCCGGATCAGCTCCCTCCTGCAGAGGCAGACGCTGCGTTCTGAAGGGCAGCCGGGGAGGAGGGTCTTGGCACTGCGTGGAGAGGAGGTCACCGGGAGATGGCCGCTCCCTGTTTCCCGAGGAGCTTCCTGGTGGCGGGCCCTCGGCCAGGGCTCTCAAGGGGACACTCACCACCACGGTTTGGTCCTGCGTGTGTTCACCCAGCACGGCCGCCTTTGTGAGAGGAGCGGGCAGACAGAATGTGTGTGTGTGGGGGGGTGCTGAGGGGCCAGAAGGACGTGTGTGTGGGGGGGTGATGGGGCCAGGAGGACGTGGGGGGGTGCTGATGGGGCGCGGGGGAGCCAGGCCTGCTTTTGCGGAGGGGAGCTCCCTGGGTGCAGGCCTGGCCTGTGCCGGCGGCGGGGAGGGGACTCTTACGCTGGTCCTGGCCCAGGGGGACCCAGAGGCGCAGGAAGCACCGCTAATAGGATTAGGAGACGATGAAGACGGTGACACTGGGATCGCTCAGCCTGAGAGGACTCTGGGTGAAAGTGCCCTGAGGAAGCAGAGGCTTTAGGGGAAGACACTGGTCGATGGGGAGCCATTGTCCCAGAGGAAAGGAGCGGGAGCAGCCTTAAACCGGTTCAGAGCTCCCGGAAGCTATCCTTCCGCCGCCTGGGCTCGCTCTGGCCCAGGAGGGCCAAGCACAGGACCCGCCATCTGTCCTGGGAAGCCCAGGCACTCTCCGGAAGGTTCTGTGGTGTGCCCATCCCATGAGCTGTTGATGAAGGTGCAGACCCGCCTCACTCGCTCCTGAGCGGCCTCCGGAGCGGAGTGTCGGGCTCTTGGCCGACGGACGGCGGGAGCCGCGGGGCCAGGCCGCCCGCCGCGCCTGATGGGGTGTGCGGGATGCACTCGGCCTCGCTGAAGTGCAGGAGTGAGTGGCTGGTTCAGAATCTCTCCCTCAGGGTTCGTTCAGACAAACCATTTAAAATGTGAAAATAAGGCCGGAGGCATGTCCCTCAGTTCCCCTAGGCGGGGCCCCCTGATTTCCGGAGAGTGTGCCACCTGCAGCGGACCGCCTGCGGGTGCCGAAGCCGCCCGGGGTGCGGCGGGGGCTCTGTCCCCCAGGAGAGGGGCCGCCGGGCGCCGGCCATGCCCGGGCCGCTCGTGTGTCTGACAAATGGGCCCACACCGCGCTCATGTTTTTAGGAGCCAGCGAAGTCCACGTGTGCGCTCTGATCCGCCTTCCCTGCCCTGCCAGCCAGCTCTGTGATGAGTTACATGCATGTTACATACATGTTGGACACGTGCTCACTTCGTGTTTGTGTGAGAGGCGGGTTTAGCTTTGGGAGTGAACGCGGACGCCGCACAGCCGCCGAGGCCCTTTGCTCCTGAGATGGGCGGTCTCTGTGGGCTCCTGATGGACACGCTGGCCCTTGTTGGTCAGACCCCCTGCAGCCCTCACCCCCGCAGCCGGGGCGTGGTGGTGGAGCCCGGTCACGGCCCCTGGGCTTGGCTCTCCGGCCTGGAAAGAGGACAAGGGAAACCTCTCCTTGGAACCAAGGAGCTTCCTCAGCCCTCGAGCAGCTGGAGCTTGTGTCGTGTCCTCAATTCTTGACTTTGAACCCGAATTTCTTACCGGTTTCTCACCCTAAACCCAACGCCAGCCCTAATCCTTATCTAGACAGAAGTCCCTGCCCTGCCCCCTGATTGGCCTGTCTGTATGCAAATAAGGGCTCCTCACCCGTTTGTCCAAAAGGACTGTCTTGAATGGTCAGAGTGGAGCTGCTCTGATTGGCCGATGAAGATGTTGAGGATCTAGCTCTGCAGCTCCGATTGAACAGGATTCCAGGAACTGCTCTAGAAGGGCTGCTCAGATGGCCAGCAAGCAGCCGGCCCTCCTCCCCTGCAGGCCTGGTGGCCAGCGTGGCTCTGCCAGGCCTGCTGGGCGAGCACCTGTAACATGTAAGACCCAGACTTTGTTTGCTGGATCTCCATTTTGCGTCCCACAGCCGACAGTGCTCACGACCAGGAGTAAGTCCATTCCCAGAACTCACACTTGACCCTGTGAAACCCTGGAGACCGGCTTCCTGGGAACACTTCTCCGCACAGACTCGCCCGCGGGTCAGCCGGCCCTTCCCGCGGGCCCCGGGGCTCCCGCCAAGGTGCCTGGATGCTCTCTTCCCACTCGGTCCGCCGGCCGCTGGCCTCGTTCCCTTTGTTTTCCGGCGGAAGGAAGGCAGGTTTACAAACCACCTTAGAAGCAGCGCTGAGGAGCAGTGGGACCAATGACCCCCCCAGGTTCCCGGGGGGCAGTGTGTCATTGAGACCCGCCCGCCCTCATTCCCGGCTGCGATCGCTGTCCACAGGCTCCCTCCCAGCAGGACAGGCCGGGTCCCAGGGAACAGGACTGTCAGTGATTTGTTCGGCTCTTCTCTCTGCATGACCACCTTTGAGACGGTCGACACCGATCTGGACAGAAAGCATCTCAAATCCCGCTCCGTCCCAAACGCGGTCAGTGCGCTCGCTGCCTCTACCGTCCGAAGACCCAGTCGGTGAGGTCAGCTCTCCGAGGCTCCGTTTCTCCAGACGGCAGACAGCGGGGCCTGTCCGTGTCCGGGAGAGTGCTGAGTGTCCCACAGTGACGGGACTCACGCGTCTCCCGTGTGTGGAGCAGGTTGGCCCGTGTGTCCGGGAACAGTGCCACTGAGGACTGATTCATGACCGTGTTCTCGCTGGAGCGGGTGCTGTCATGCTGACGTGTTCCGGTCTGCTCTGCTTAACGTGCCTGCTCTCCAGGCCGTCGGAGCCGCGCTGCCAGCCCCGCGGTGTTTGCTCTGGCTGACGTCTCCGCCTCTTCTTCTCAGGCTCACTCTGGGGGCTGTTAGTCTTTTCTCATAAGGAGGCATGACCAGTCGTGCTTGCTAGCTCTGCTTCAGAGTGCGTATCGGTCATGGGAGGGATTGGGTCACGTTTATTGAGATGCCTCATATCTTTGGTCTTATATCTTCATTTTATGTGTTTTTTTGTTTGTTTTTAACTATTTTTTATAGTTTCTCCTTGCCTATTTTTTTTACTCTTCTTCTTTTTCTCTGTTGGTCAAGTTTTTTTTTCTTTTCTTCTTTTTTTTTCTTTCTTTTTTCCCCCCCCCTGTCCATCTTGTCCCCATTCTTTGGTAACTGGCAGTTCACCTGAGTATCTTGTTTTCAGTTTGATTTTCCTTAATGCAGCGTACCCGTGTCTTTTTTCCAGATCAGAACAGGGCAGTTTACGTTTTTAAACCTTACACATCCCTCAGCCCCTCCCCGGCCTCCCATGGCATGGTTTTGGCCGAGCTGAGGAATCGCTCAGAGCCTTCTCTCTCCAAGGCCCCAGGCCGGCTCCGGAGCCTGCACTGTGCATGCGCCCAGGCTCTCATTTCCTGAGGGCTAGAGTTGGGAATGTCACTAGATAGTGTCCAGATGTGATTCTTGTTTTGCGTTCGAATTACTGTTATTAACGTTGCTTGGTACTTAGAGCCCACATTCTGGTCACGGGCTGGTCTCTATTTATGAAGGAGCCTTTCCTTCTGTTTGCTTTTCAGGCTTGTTTCTCCTCACAGTCTTTCTCTTCTTGAACTCTAATGTTCAGGAGGCAGCTTTCCCACCGTGCACCCTTCCTCACTCTTAGGTTTTATTCCCGACTTTCATTCCGTTGCATTGTTGCTCTGTGCTCTGATCCCTGACCATTCAGAGCCGTTTCTTTACCAGAACCTGCGACACATTCAGGCTGAGGGACGGCTGTGAGCCGTTGGCAATGGCACTCTCATGCTCACGGTTTGGGGCGGTCCACACCTGGCAGCAGAGGCCCCAGACCTTCGCCGGGAGACCCGGGGTAAGGGGGCCGCTGCGGGCGCGGGGACAGCCGCGGTGGCTGTTCGGTCCGGCCGGGAGCGAAGCCAGTTTCCGGAGGGGCGGCGGGGCGGTTGGGGGCGGCGTGCTGTGACCTTGAGGGCCTTTGTGGAGTCACTTCTGTTCGCTTTGTGCTCATTGGTGGTCCACGTGCTGGCCGTGGCCGCCATGCTCCGGGCGGTGTTGCCATGGCCCCTGGGCGAGCTTCTGCCTGCGCCAGGAGCCCTCACCTTCCCACCTGCTGGCCACCGCGGGGCTGTCACGGCGGACGTGGCTGCAAGTCCAAGGTGAAGGTGCCGGCAGGTTTGGTTTCTCCCGAGGCCTCCTGGCTCTGCGCGCACATTCCTGGGGTCTGTGTCCACGTTTCCTCCTCCTGTGAGGACACCGCCAGCTCGGGTTAGGGCCGCCCCAGGAACCTCGTCCCACCGTCCCCCCCCTCGAAAGGCCACATCTCCGGAGACAGGCCCTTCCGGGCCCTGCAAGGTGGGGCTTTCCCATTGAACGGGGGACACAGCTCAGCCCCAGCAACGTCCGAGCTCAGTGCAGGCGTGGCCGATAGCAGGTGCTCCGTGAAGCTAGGAGCTACCTGAGTGGAGACCACGCTTTGTCCTCTCTTCCGCTTTGACTTGGAAGCCAGTTGTGCTGCACGGGATGGCACCAAAGCTTTCTTAGAGAAATTAGGTGTTCACGACTTTTAAGTGTGTATTTTACCCTTAGCCAGTCATGTTTTGTGTAAAAACCCCTCTGTTTCGGTGTGAATTCGGGTCTTTCTTTCTTCCTTTCTTCCTTTCTTCCTTTCTCCTCGCCCCTCACCCTCCTCCTGCTCGGGAAGGAAATGTGTTCCAGGCCGGAGCC
>CM072923.1:1696835-1706835 GCA_036971965.1 Nyctalus aviator
TAATGACGTAGATAGGCTAAAAGTAAAAGATGGAAAATCTGTTTTCCTACTCAGAAGAAAGCTGGAGTAATATCTGACAAAGCAAACTTCAAAGCACTGGAAATTATCAGGATAAAAATGAACAATTCGGAGGGATAAAAGCATCAGTTCATCAAGAACAGATAATGTCCTAAATGGGACTATGCGCTCAGCATCTGACCCAGCACCCCACTCCCAGCTACTTTCCCAAGTGGATGGAAACTCATGTCACACCAAAGCCTTACCGGAACGTGCACAGCAGTGCTATTCACATCTTCAGTAACTCACAACTATCGGTGTCCTGCGGGCGAGTGGGTATGTCCCTGTGGAATACTACTCAACTCGGCAGTAAAAGGGGATGAACGATTGCCCGCCTGGTGTGGCTCAGCGGTTGAGCTTTTACCTACTCTTATGAACCAGGAATTCTCAGTTCGAGTCCCTGATGGGACACATGCCCAGGTTGCGGGCTCAATCCCCAGTGTGGGGGGGGGGCATGCATGTAGCAGCCGATCAATGATTCTCTCTCATCATGGATGTTTCTATCTTTTTCTTTTTTTTTCTTTTTTTTTTTTTTTTAATATATTTTATTGATTTTGTACAGAGAGGAAGGGAGAGAGATAGAGAGTTAGAAACATCGATGAGAGAGAGTCATCGATCAGCTGCCTCTTGCACACCCCCTACTGGGGATATGCCCGCAACCAAGGTACATGCCCTTGACCGGAATCGAACCCGGGACCCTTCAGTCCCCAAGCCGACGCTCTATCCATTGAGCCAAACCGGTCTCGGCTGTTTCTATCTTTTTCTCCCTCTCCCTTCCCCTCTGACATCAATAAAGAAAAACATTTTTAAAACAAGGGATGAACACAAGTTGGATGGATCTTGAAGGATGAGCGGACTGAGAGAAGCCAATCTTGGAAGCTCTACGTACTGTATGCTCCTGTTTATATAGAAAAAAACGGAAGTACAGGACAGACAGGTCAGCGGAGACCAGGGGGGAGGGGTCAGTGAAGACAGTGTTGTAATTCCTCACTCAAGTTCGTGGACCACTTGGGAGAAGGTCCGTGGGCCCCAGGTTACATCCCTGCCCTATGCTGTCTCCTGTGTGGGAACTGAGTCTTTTTTGTTTATCCTTCAGCCTCGTAGATGGACTGGCATATAATGGGCACTTGGTTACCTGGCGAATCAAAGAATGAATGCAAGAACAAACCAACAGATAACAATGCACTGGGAGACTCTGAAGACATGAAGAAAAATGGACACATCTTGTTTAACCCCAATATCGTGTATGGTCACTGTTGATAATGACGAACTGAGCTCTTTTTTTTTTTTTTTTTTAATGTTTTATTGATTTTTTACAGAGAGGGAGAGAGAGGGAGAGAGAGTTAGAAACATCGATGAGAGAGAAACACCGATCAGCTGCCTCCTGCACACTCCCTATTGGGGATGTGCCCACAACCAAGGTACACACGCCTTTGACCGGAATCGAACCTGGGACCCTTCAGTCCGCAGGCCGACGCTCCATCCACTGAGCCACACCAGTCAGGGCTGGACTCTTTCTAACGACCCTCCTAACGGTGCTTCTGTGGTTGGGCCGTTCTGTCTGGTGCTGAGGAGCCCGCTCTGCCTGACATCTCCAGCTCCCCCTAGAGCAGAGGCAGCGGAACACGCGTCCCTTTCTCCGCAGCCCCCGCTGTGTCAGCGGAGATGGCGCCCGCCGGCCATCAGAGCCTCATGGACCGTCTGAGGCGTCCGGGCCCTGCAGGCGGGCCCGGGGTGCCGTGCGGGGCCGGGGGTGAGACCGCAGCGGGTCACGCGGGCAGCGGCAGAGCCGGCATGCACAGCGAGGTGCTCTGCGTAAGGGCGCCTGGAGCTCAGAGGCCGGGCACTGCCGTCGGCATTGGGACCGGAGAGCCTCCCGTGAGCGGCCGGTGGCAGGGCCGGTCGGTAACGCGGTCGCTGGCCGGGGGCCGGGGCAGCGTATGGACCTGGGGGCCGTGCGCTGACTGCCCTCGGGGAGCAGCCCGGTCCGGGGCACGGGGAGCGGGGAGCGGGGCGCGGGGCTGAGACAGAAGGAAGGACCGGACGGCTAATTCCGGGATCCCCGGTCCCGCACTGTGTTCTGCCTGGGGCCGCGTGCCCTCCGCCCGCGGGACGAGCCTTTTCCTGCTTCCCCTCCTGCTTCCCCGGAGCGGGTCACGGCGGTGTGACTGAGGCTCCGCTCGCTCTGCCGGCTCAGCGCTGACGGCTCCGGCACCGAGGGGGGGTGCAGGGGGTGCGGCGGGGGGCGGGCGTGGGAGCCTGCCCCTGGCCCTTGGCACTCAGAGGAGGCGGTGATCCTAACCCAGAGGCGGGGATGGCGGGGGAAGCACCTTCCTTCCTTCCTTCCTTCCTTCCTTCCTTCCTTCCTTCCTTCCTTCCTTCCTTCCTTCTTTCCTCTCTCTCTCTCTCTCTTTCTCTCTCTCTCTCTCTTTCTTCTTTTTAAAGAGCTTTTTATTGATTTCAGAGAGGAAGGGAGAGGGAGAGAGGGATGGAAACATCCATGATGAGAGGGAAGCATCAATCACTGCCTCCTGCACGCCCCACCCTGGGGACGGAGCCCACAGCCCGGGCCTGTGCCCCGACCGGGGATCGAACCCTGACCCCCTGGCTCAGAGGCCCACGCTCAGCCACGGAGCCCCGTGGCCGGGCGGAAGCTGCTTTTTTCGTTTCGTTTTCCTCGGGTGAACAGTCAGAGCCCGGTTTTCCTTGTCTTTGAAGTGAGCTGAGTGAGGCAGCTCAGCCCTCCTTTCTCGCTGGGCGTCCCCTGGCCAGACGCTGGGCTTGCTTTTCGGACCGCGTGGCCCCAGAAACAGGACGTTCCTCTGAGGAGCAGGCGTGTCCTCGGCTTCCCCTCCAGGCCGGCCCGCGGGGAGAAGCCGTCCTCGTGCGCGTGCGGCCGTGGCGGCTAGCTGTCCGGGGCCTTAGGTTCTGCTCGTTTTCGGGAGCCGCGGGGGCTGCACTCTGAGCTCTGCCTTCGGCAGGGGTGGGGGTGGGGGTGCTGGTCCTCGGCTCACACCACCGCACCCCTCCCGAGCGCTGTGCACCCTCCTGCTCCGTCCCGGCCACTCCCCATCGGCCGGGCCGGCTCCCGCTCCAGTGACCATGTGCTGACCACACGGCCGCCTTACAGCGCTGAGTCCAACGAAGCCACCGGCCTCCCCACCGGTCACCCTTTAACCCTCCGCCTAGTGCAAACGTTAGCTCACACAGGCCCGGAGCGGAGCGAGTGTGTGTGTGTGTGTGTGTGTGTGTGTGCATGTCCGCGCGCGTGTGTCCATGTGTGTGCGTTGTGTGTGTGCATTTGCATGCATGTCTCGCTGTGTGCTCACATGTGAGTATTGTGTGTGTGTGTATGTGTGTGTGTGTGTGTGCGTGCATGTCCGTGTGTGTGTGAGAGAGCAGAAGAGGAAGGGCCCCAAAGCCTCCCGGTGCAGTGGGTTGGGGTGGGCACAGCTGGTGCTCCCTGGCGGTGCGACTGGAAGCTCCGCTGGTGTCACACGGACGCGCCCCGCCCCGAAGTGTGGGGACAGAGCCGCCGCCCGGACCCGCCCCGCACCGGGCTTCTCTCGTGGCCGCACCAGCAGCCCCGCCGGGAGCCGGGCTGGCCGCCGTGGCTCTGGGAGCCGGCGTGGGGCCCGGGTAGCTGGATGGAGGCGGGAAAGCTGACCGGCCTGGCTCAGGCTCATGTGGACACGGACAGGGCAGTGCTGCCCACTGCGCTCTGTTTGGGGGAAGGTCCTGGCAGCCCTGGCGGGGTGCCCCCGGGACACACCGGCCCCTTCGCTCCGCCTCGGGCGCAGCCATGTGCGAAGAGCTGAGCCCGGTCAGCCCCGCCTGTGCAGCCGGAGGTGGGGGGGGGCTGGGAGCTAGGACAGTCCCTCCATTGTCAGGTTTTCTCCCTTTCCTCCAGATGCTGGCTGCCCGGTGCAGGGGGAGCCGCAGGGGAGCCGGGAGCCTCTGCTCCGGCCTTTCCTCGGCTCCCAGCGGCTCCTTCATGGAAAATTCCACCCGTTAGCTGACTGGATGTCACCGCGGAAACCCTAGCCGAGCCCACTGCCTGTGGTGGGGAGGATGCCAGCCAAGGGGAGGGAGACAGCCCGCACAGAGGGGACTGAGCGGGAGGGAGCCAGCCCGCACAGAGGGGACTGAGCGGGAGGGAGCCAGCAGAGGGGAGGGAGGGAGACAGGGCCCGCACAGAGGGGACTGAGCGGGAGGGAGCCGGGGGAGGGAGGGAGGGAGACAGGGCCCGCACAGAGGGGACTGAGCGGGAGGGAGCCAGCAGAGGGGAGGGAGGGAGACAGGGCCCGCACAGAGGGGACTGAGCGGGAGGGAGCCAGCAGAGGGGAGGGAGGGAGACAGGGCCCGCACAGAGGGGACTGAGCGGGAGGGAGCCAGCAGAGGGGAGGGAGGGAGACAGGGCCCGCACAGAGGGGACTGAGCGGGAGGGAGCCAGCAGAGGGGAGGGAGGGAGACAGCCCGCACAGAGGGGACTGAGCGGGAGGGAGCCGGGGGAGGGAGACAGGGCCCCGCACAGAGGGGACTGAGCGGGAGGGAGCCAGCAGAGGGGAGGGAGGGAGACAGGGCCCGCACAGAGGGGACTGAGCGGGAGGGAGCCAGCAGAGGGGAGGGAGGGAGACAGGGCCCGCACAGAGGGGACTGAGCGGGAGGGAGCCAGCAGAGGGGAGGGAGGGAGACAGGGCCCGCACAGAGGGGACTGAGCGGGAGGGAGCCAGCAGAGGGGAGGGAGGGAGACAGGGCCCGCACAGAGGGGACTGAGCGGGAGGGAGCCAGCAGAGGGGAGGGAGGGAGACAGCCCGCACAGAGGGGACTGAGCGGGAGGGAGCCAGCCCGCACAGAGGGGACTGAGCGGGATGGAGCCAGCAGAGGGGAGGGAGGGAGACAGGGCCCGCACAGAGGGGACTGAGCGGGAGGGAGCCAGCAGAGGGGAGGGAGGGAGACAGGGCCCGCACAGAGGGGACTGAGCGGGAGGGAGCCAGCAGAGGGGAGGGAGGGAGACAGGGCCCGCACAGAGGGGACTGAGCGGGAGGGAGCCAGCGGAGGGGAGGGAGGGAGACAGGGCCCGCACAGAGGGGACTGAGCGGGAGGGAGCCAGCGGAGGGGAGGGAGGGAGACAGGGCCCGCACAGAGGGGACTGAGCGGGAGGGAGCCGGGGGAGGGAGACAGGGCCTGCACAGAGAGGACTGAGCGGAATGGAGCCAGCGGAGGGAGGGAGACAGCCCGCACAGAGGGGACTGAGCGGGAGGGAGCCGGGGGAGGGAGACAGGGCCCGCACAGAGGGGACTGAGCGGGAGGGAGCCAGCAGAGGGGAGGGAGGGAGACAGGGCCCGCACAGAGGGGACTGAGCGGGAGGGAGCCAGCGGAGGGGAGGGAGGGAGACAGGGCCCGCACAGAGGGGACTGAGCGGGAGGGAGCCGGGGGAGGGAGACAGGGCCTGCACAGAGAGGACTGAGCGGAATGGAGCCAGCGGAGGGAGGGAGACAGGGCCCGCACAGAGGGGACTGATCGGGGGCAGTGACCCGGAGCCGCCGGGCACTGGCCCCGGGGTCAGAGTGCTCTGTGTTTCCGTCTGTCGGAGCAGAAGGACCCCGGTGACCGTGTTTAAAACGGTAAAACAATGACGGAGCCGGGCGAGGCATTGGAGGCTTATTGTCCGGTGTCTGCTCTACAGCTCGTGGGACACTGTAAGACCCGAGTTTGTCAGAGTGTTTCCTTCTCTTTCAGGCCCAGTCCCCTGAGGGATCCACACACATGCGTGAAGGGGGGCTGCTGAACGGGGTGGGGGTGCTCCGCTGGGCTCGCGCCTGCGCTGAGTGGAAGCCTCGTTGGGTGGGGGTCACACAGCCCCGCCGCCCGTCCTTTTGCCTGCGTCTCCGTCCGGGCCGGAGGGGGTTGTAAAGACTCGGAGCGTGAACCGCAGGACACTGGGCTTCTCAGTCACACAGCACTGTCGCCCGGTGACAGCGGCACCTTCTCTCATAAAATCAGACACCGGAGGCCTGAGAGATGGTCTTTGTCCTCAAAACCTGCCCCAGGGGCGCCCGGACTCGGACAGGGCGGCGGACAGGAAGGGAGTGACGATTGTCCAGTGCTGGGTTCATTTACAAGGAAGGAAGATTCCCACAGGTTTCCTCTCAGACGTGATGCTGGCCATGCCCAGCCCTTTCGGAGGCTCGTACCCCGGAGGGAGGTGGGTGCAGAGCCGCCGGCGGGAGCGGACGGGGAGGGAGGTGGGTGCAGAGCCGCTGGCAGGAGCGGACTGAGGGGGAGCAGACGGGAGGACGGGGAGGGAGTGGGAACGTGGGTTCGGTGCTGGTTGTGAGCAGGGAGAGGTGAGGGGCTGGGAGAGGGTCAGGCCCGTGATGAGGGGGAGGATGAACAGCAGCAGCACTGGCCGCGGGTTTGGGAGCTGCTGTCCCGCCCCTCCTTGCCCCTCGTATTGGACACATTGCCCTTGGACTCGGACCCGCGACCCCCATTTCATGTGGCCTGTCCCTCCTCGGGCCGGGTGGCAGCTGACCGGAGACCTCACGGTGACCTCGGGGACTGGCTGGGAGCGACCACTTACACCGTGCTCGGCACACTCACCAGTCCACAGAGCCAACCATCACAGGACAGAGACTGACATGTCTTTTGAGCGTCGAGAACTGGCTTCTGCCTGTGGGCCACGAGGTTCCGATCGTGCTGTATGCGCGCCCCACGTGGTGTTTTGTGGAAGAGCCACCCTCGAGGGGGCAAAGAGCCGCATGTGGCTCCCGAGCCGCAGTTTGCCGACCACTGTTCTAGGCTAGGGCTCAGGGGCCAGTCAGGGCCTCCGACTCCGGGGCTGACCGGCGCCTCATTGGCCGGGAGCAGGTGCCTGGGGCCGGCCTCCATCCGGCCACGGTAACCGGTAACCGCGGGGCTGGCCCGCATCCGGGCGCTGGAAACGGTGAACCACCTGCAGCCGGACGGCTCGTCCTCGGACTCAGCTGGGCCGCGTATAGACAGGCCGGCCGGGGACACAGACGGGGAGGGGGTGGGGGCAGCTGCTGGCGGGGGGTGGGGGGGGCACCTCCGTCCCCGGGGCCGGTCGGGCGGTCCTGTCTGTGCCCGCTGTCCCTGAAGGCAGTGGCAGTGCCCCTCATCCCCAGAACAGTCCCCAGCGGCTGTGCGTCCAGCGGCTGCTGTGTTCAGTGCTGGTTGTAAGGCGCCTTTAAGAACGTACTCGAGCTGAAACCAGTTTGGCTCAGTGGATAGAGCGTCGGCCTGCGGACTGAAGGGTCCCAGGTTCGATTCCGGTCAAGGGCATGTACCTTGGTTGCGGGCACATCCCCAGTGGGGGGTGTGCAGGAGGCAGCTGATCGGTGATTCTCTCTCATCGATGTTTCTAACTCTCTATCCCTCTCCCTTCCTCTCTGTGAAAAATCAATAAAAAAATATATTAAAAAAAAAAAAGAAGAAGAATGTACTCGAGCGGCAGTGCCGAGCCGTGTGTACCCAGAGACGCCCGGTCCCAGCCGGGAGCTGGGCGTGACCTTGCTGAAAGGAGGGACCTTGCAGATGGTGAAGTTCACCTGAGGTCATCACGGTGGCCCTGCCACGGTGGCCGGCGCCTTAAACACGGGGCATCGGACATGGACGTGCACACAGGACGGCGTGCGTGATGGTGGAGGCGGAGACGGGATGCTTCCGCAAGCCAAGTGGCCGAGGGTCTCTCAGTGAGCAGAACCTTCCAGAGCCTTCCGGATCTTTCCGGATCCTTCCGGATCCTGCCTCCCAGCCCCGGGAGGAACCAGCCCACAGACACCCTGACCTCGGACCTCTGCCTCCGGACAGTGAGCGAACCGTTCCTATGGTTTTAAGCCTTGTCCACTGGTGGGGTCTGTTATGGCAGCTCCGGCCAATGAGGTCACGTGGGTGCTGGACCCAGAGCGGCTGGACACCCACGGCCCGTTTGCACCGTCCCGGGTTCCCAGGATGGAGCCATCGGGCGCGGGAGGGGGGCGTTAGGGGGGGCCTGACCTGGTACCCCTTCTCATTCCAGGGAGAAGGGGGGGGTCAGAGGTGGTTCCCGGGCTCCAGGGCCTGTGGTTTGAGGGAGGGAGGCAGGCGCGGGCCTGGCACCTGGCGGCTCCCAGTGGCTCTGTGGGGTGGGGAGGGTGGGGCCCCCATAAGCACGGGTGACCTGGATAATGGGGGTGGGCGCTGGGAGGGCCAGCGGTGCACAGGCTCCCACAGGAGTCAGGGAAGGGGGAGGGCGGGGCTGAGGGGCTCCAGCCCTTTCTTGGCCTCCTCCATCCCGGGGTGAAGGGGTGAGGTACACTGCCGGGCCAGGCTGAGCTGGGAGGCGGGCTCCAGGGGCGGCCATTGGGATGCAAACGCCAATCAAGCAGCTGAGGGCCCAGGGCCGGAAAGGGGGTGTGAGTGAGGAGAACAGGGCCCCAATCCTCCTGAGGGAAAGCCCCCCGTTGTGGCTGTGTGTGTGTGTGTGCGCACACACGTGTGTGTGTGTGCACATGTGTGTGCGTGTGCGTGCACATGTGTGTGTGGGGGGGTTGGGAGGCTCGGAGAGTGCATCCTCAGTAAGAAGAGAGCCCGTTGGTCCCGGTCTCTGGCGGGGTGCCCAGGGGCCCGGCTGGGGGAGGCCACCTGGGGGAAGCCGGGCCTTCCTGCCTGTGCTGGCTGCTGGGCCCCTGGCAGCTGGGCGGGTGAACCTGGCTGCTGTTGGCTTCCCAGGCGCACGCAGACCTTCCAGAACCTTCTGTGCAGCTCCTCTGTGAGGGCTGCTCTCTCGTGTGTTTAAACTTCTCTCGAGGCCCATGTTCCGCACCTCAGACCTGTTCCTGGGCCAGCCCTGGGCGCCACCTTGAATTTGGGCTTCGCCCCTGAGCCAGGGATCTGAGGAAATAGAGATCAATAATCAATAGGCTCAGTCGAGCCGGGCAGGGTGGCTCAGTGGTTGAGTGTTGACCTCAGGAACCGGGGGTCAGGATCCATTCCCGGTCTGGGCACAGCCGGGCGGCGGGCTCGGTCCCCGCGGGGGGCGTGAGGGAGGAGCCACGCACACGGCCGCACCCAGCTCCGTCCTCGGTGCCTTCAGAGGGGCGCTGGGCGGCCCGGGTGCTCAGGCCGCGGCCCGCCTTCCCGGCTCTGCGGGCTCCACGGCCTGGGCAGGCGCCGTTATGTAAGCGGGCAGGTCTGTGTTTCAACTGAAAAACCATCACCGTTAGCGTTCCCCGCGGCTCCTCGGGCCCAAACGGCTCTTGCCAAACCACCTTCAGAGGAGCTGCGAGTGTCAGCAAAATCAGAAACACATGGTGTAATTTCCCCTGAAATACTCCAGGCAGGGGAGCCGGAGGCAGCGGGCCTTGGCACCGGCGGCCGGGGTTTGCCAAACCCCAGTCTGCCACCCGTGGGGGCCCTGTGCCGGCCAGCAGCGCGGGCCAGCTGGCCGCCGAGCTTCTCCCTCCCTCCTGACGTAAGGTGACCAGACGTCCTGCTTTTGGCGGGTCAGTCCCGATGTTTAACAATTTGTCCCGCGTCCCTCGGTGTTTTGAAACAGTCCGGATCTTTCCAGACATCGAAAATCCAGGCGCCTCAGTCTCGATGCCGCTCCGGCCTGGTGGCTGCTGGGGTGCAGGGACGCCTGCCCGCGCAGGGGGAGGGGAGGGGAGGGTGCTGCGGAGACACGAGGCAGGCAGGCAGCCCCCTTACAGGCTCCCGGCCTCTCGCACCGACCGCCAAGCCCTCTTCCCCCCGGGCGAGCCCCTGGGTGCCCCGGCCCCGTCGCCGGCCCCAGCGGCTCCCCGTACCCTGTGCACACGTGCTCTGCGTGTGAGCGCCCTTAGAACATGCCGATTGGAATGCAGGGGTGGTTTCTGAGTGTGTGAGACGGGGCTGCCTAACGGTTTAGAAAGATGTTCTTGCTGCATCGTGTGTTTAA
>CM072923.1:1709335-1879335 GCA_036971965.1 Nyctalus aviator
GTGCGTTTGTGGGTTTTCTGGGGGAGGGCACTGGGCACAGTGGATGCGGCTTTGAGAGCAGACGTCCCGGTGCCCGTGGAGAACAAGATGCCACAGCGAGGAGGGCCTCTGTGCCCGGAGAGCGAATCCTGTCCTCCCCCTCCGGTGCCCACGCCTCCTCCCTTAGGGCCTGCAGTGCCGCACTGGCTTAAAGCGGCTTCAAAACCGACGTCAGTGCCCCCTTTGGCCTTCAGCGCTCTGAGGGTCCTCCTCCCCCTCCAGCCCCTCCCCCCGAGCACCAACCACCGTGTTCTTCCTCATCACTCACCGGGTCCAATGCCGCCCGGCAGCACCTGCTGCTGAGCTGTCCTCGCCAGCACCTGTGCCCGGAGGGCCCTCTGTCTGCCCTTTTGGGCGAGGGAGGCGACACGGCCAGAGCCCTCGGGAGCCCACTCCCCGCACTGCCCCGCACTGTCCTCCGAGAACCTCCACCTCCGTGCGCAGGCTCGGTGGCCCTCTGGCCGCTCTGCCTGTGGGCAGGCCCCGGCCGACCCCTGGGGCGGGGCTTGTGGCCCCCCCGCCCCCCGTCTGCAGGCCCTGCCTCCCCCCCATGCCCAGGGAACGGAGACGGGGCCGCCCTTGCTCAGAAGCTCTACTCACAATCCCCACTCAGGTGCCTCTACCAGGAGCCCATCGAGTTTTCAAAAACCCTTATTGTTGGAAGTATTTCCTAGGCCCTCCTTCCCCCATTAGCTCTCCCAGCCCCCCCCGCCCCCCACCCCCTCCCCACTGCCTGTCCCATGGCCATACCAGCTGCACACACACGTTCCTGGCTGATCCCTTCCCACCGCCCTCCCCGCCCGCCCCTGCGGTGCCACGGCCCTGCGCCTGGCGTTCTGGAGGGAACCGGAGGGACATAAAGGAAGCACCTGGAAGGGAACGTCCTGGTGGCATTTGGTGTCCTGCAGCCACGTTCCCATTTGGTTCTAAGACACTCCCCGCCCCCCAGAAAGCCCCAGGGACGCAGAGGGGAGGGGGCAGGACTGGGCCGGAAGCTGTTCTCCCAGGAAGTCTGCTCTGTGGGGCCAGTGCTAATTCTGCCCGGACTTCCCGCTCACTGGGCGCCTTCCGTGCGGGAGGGCACAGATAAAGGCATGCCAGCTGGGTTTGGACACAGATGTGGCTCCTCCCAGCCTCCCCCTGCCCCTCCCTGCCCCTCCCAGCCTCCCCCTGCCCCTCCCTGCCCCTCCCTGCCCCTCGGACTTCATTAGCTGGAACACTCGGCTCCCGGCTAATCTAATCTGCATCCCACGCGGGGCATGGCACCCTGGTCCGGGAGGAGACACTGGGCGCAGGTGGAAAATTCCGCTCTGGCGGCACCGCTCTGCATCCGGCACTCACACCGGGGCCATCGATCCACCAAATCCCCAAACCCCGCTCCCGCCACCGGCCATTCTGAGAGAAAACCCATCCAAGGAGAGCTGGTGACATCTGTATGACATGGCGGTGGGGTGGGGAGGGGGGACAGCTACGGTGACATCCTCCCCCAGACTGGGCTTTGGGGTCCCCCAGCTCCTGCCTGGGCTTGGCGACCCCAGGTGTCCAGAGAGTGAGTGACCCGGGCACGTTAGACCCGCCCCCCTCACCCCAGCCCTCTTAGCCGGCGTCCCACAGGCGCAGGGTGAGCTTCCCCATCGCCCGTGCAGAGGGGCCATCAGCACCCACGAGGAGAGGGCGGGTGCTGGGAGGGGAGGAGGGGGTGGTGAGGGAGAAGAGGTGCTGGGAGGAGGGGGCAGGGCAGGAGGGAAGGGGGGACGGGGAGGAGGGGAGCGAGGAGCTAGCCAGGCCAGGAGCACAGTGCTGGCGGCAGGCGCTGTGCTTCCACGAAGCTAGACGCTGTTACCAGATCCTATCGCTCTGAGCCCACGTGAAGCTGCAATAAATCCCTGAGGTCCGGGATCCGGGCCCGTTCCTGCTCCTCGGATCTGAAAGAACCCGTGAACCCAGGCCAAGCGGGAGGCAGCCGGCCCGGGAGGCCCTGCCCGGGAGACCCCTGTCCGGGAGGCCCATGTCCGGGAGGTCCATGTCCGGGAGGGCCATGCCCGGGAGGCCCATGTCCGGGAGGCCCATGCCCGGGAGCCATGTCTGGGAGGCCCATGTCCGGGAGGCCCTGCCCGGGAGGGCCCTGCCCGGGAGGCCCTGCCCGGGAGGCCCATGCCCGGGAGGGCCATGCCCAGGAGGCCCATGCCCGGGAGGTCCCTGCCCGGGAGGGCCATGCCCGGAAGGCCCATGCCCGGGAGGGCCATGTCCGGGAGGGCCATGTCCGGGAGGGCCATGTCCGGGAGGGCCCTGCCCGGGAGGGCCCTGCCCGGGAGGGCCATGTCCGGGAGGGCCATGTCCGGGAGGCCCATGCCTGGGAGGTCCCTGCCCGGGAGGCCCATGCCCGGGAGGTCCCTGCCCCGGAGGGCCATGCCCGGGAGGCCCATGTCCGGGAGGGCCATGTCCGGGAGGGCCATGCCCGGGAGGGCCCTGCCCGGGAGGGCCATGTCCGGGAGGCCCATGTCCGGGAGGTCCATGTCCGGGAGGGCCATGTCCGGGAGGGCCCTGCCCGGGAGGGCCATGTCCGGGAGGGCCATGTCCGGGAGGGCCATGTCCGGGAGGGCCCTGCCCGGGAGGGCCATGTCCGGGAGGGCCATGTCCGGGAGGCCCATGCCCGGGAGGTCCCTGCCCGGGAGGCCCATGCCCGGGAGGGCCATGCCCGGGAGGGCCATGCCCGGAAGGCCCATGCCCGGGAGGGCCATGTCCGGGAGGGCCATGCCCGGGAGGTCCCTGCCCGGGAGGGCCATGCCCGGGAGGCCCATGTCCGGGAGGGCCATGTCCGGGAGGGCCATGTCCGGGAGGGCCATGCCCGGGAGGTCCCTGCCCGGGAGGGCCATGCCCGGAAGGCCCATGCCCGGGAGGGCCATGTCCGGGAGGGCCATGCCCGGGAGGTCCCTGCCCGGGAGGGCCATGCCCGGAAGGCCCATGCCCGGGAGGGCCATGTCCGGGAGGGCCATGCCCGGGAGGTCCCTGCCCGGGAGGGCCATGCCCGGGAGGCCCATGTCCGGGAGGGCCATGTCCGGGAGGGCCATGCCCGGGAGGGCCCTGCCCGGGAGAGCCATGTCCGGGAGGGCCATGTCCGGGAGGCCCATGCCCGGGAGGCCCTGCCCGGGAGGCCCATGTCCGGGAGAGCCATGTCCGGGAGGGCCATGTCCGGGAGGGCCATGCCCGGGAGGGCCCTGCCCGGGAGGGCCATGCCCGGAAGGCCCATGCCCGGGAGGCCCTGCCCGGGAGGCCCATGTCCGGGAGAGCCATGTCCGGGAGGGCCATGTCCGGGAGGGCCATGCCCGGGAGGGCCCTGCCCGGGAGGGCCATGTCCGGGAGGCCCATGCCCGGGAGGCCCTGCCCGGGAGGCCCATGTCCGGGAGAGCCATGTCCGGGAGAGCCATGTCCGGGAGGGCCATGTCCGGGAGGGCCATGCCCGGAAGGCCCATGCCCGGGAGGGCCATGTCCGGGAGGGCCATGTCTGGGAGGGCCATGCCCGGGAGGTCTCTGCCCGGGAGGGCCATGCCCGGGAGGTCCCTGCCTGGGAGGGCCATGCCCGGGAGGCCCATGTCCGGGAGGGCCATGCACGGGAGGGCCATGTCCGGGAGGGCCATGCACGGGAGGGCCATGTCCGGGAGGCCCATGTCCGGGAGGGCCATGCCCGGGAGGCCCATGTCCGGGAGGGCCATGCCCGGGAGGCCCATGTCTGGGAGGGCCATGTCCGGGAGGGCCCTGCCAGGAGCCATGGGTTGTGAACAGGACACATCCAGGCCTCTTTACCTGAATTAACTCGGAGAACAACCTGTGCTGAGGCACTCAGTCAGCACACGCTGCCCGTGCTGATCTGCTGAGCGCCCACTGTGTGCCTGGCACTGCGAGACTCAGCCGAACCAGCCCGCAGCCCTGCCCGGAGCCCACTGCCATAGGGCAGCGATCGGATAGAACATGGTGCTTCAGGTGGAGGGGCGCTCCGGTGGAGTGAGGAGAGGCCTGGGGAAGGGGGCTCCGAGCCGGCTCCCACCGAGGGGAGGAGAGGGTGAGACCCCGGTTTCTGGGGTGCCAGCCAGGAGGGTGGGCCTGCGATGGGACCGTGGCCCTCCCCCCGGAGGGGGGGTGAGGGAGCGGGCAGACAGGGTGAAGGGGATGAGGTCAAGGCCTGCTGGCCAGTGGAGGTGAGGCAGGGGTCAGCGGGGCTGGGAGGGCCTTGAGGGTGGCCGTGAGGACTGGCGTTCCCGGTGGCATTGGGTGGCCCTGAGTGGTATTGGGTGGCCCTGAGTGGCATTGGGTGGTACTGAGTGGCATTGGGTGGCACTGAGTGGCATTGGGTGGCCCTGAGTGGCATTGGGTGGCCCTGAGTGGCATTGGGTGGTACTGAGTGGCACTGGGTGGCCCTGAGTGGCATTGGGTGGCATTGGGTGGCCCTGAGTGGCATTGGGTGGCCCTGAGTGGCATTGGGTGGCATTGGGTGGCCCTGAGTGGCATTGGGTGGCATTGGGTGGCACTGAGTGGCATTGGGTGGTACTGAGTGGCACTGGGTGGCCCTGAGTGGCACAGGGTGGCCCTGAGTGGCATTGGGTGGCCCTGAGTGGCACAGGGTGGCCCTGAGTGGCATTGGGTGGCCCTGAGTGGCATTGGGTGGCCCTGAGTGGCACAGGGTGGCCCTGAGTGGCATTGGGTGGCCCTGAGTGGCATTGGGTGGCATTGGGTGGCCCTGAGTGGCACAGGGTGGCACTGAGTGGCATTGGGTGGCACTGAGTGGCATTGGGTGGCCCTGAGTGGCATTGGGTGGCATTGGGTGGCCCTGAGTGGCATTGGGTGGCCCTGAATGGCACAGGGTGGCCCTGAATGGCACAGGGTGGCCCTGAGTGGCATTGGGTGGCCCTGAATGGCACAGGGTGGCACTGAGTGGCATTGGGTGGCCCTGAGTGGCATTGGGTGGCATTGGGTGGCCCTGAGTGGCACTGGGTGGCATTGGGTGGCCCTGAGTGGCACTGGGTGGCATTGGGTGGCCCTGAATGGCATTGGGTGGCATTGGGTGGCCCTGAGTGGCATTGGGTGGTACTGAGTGGCATTGGGTAGCATTGGGTGGCCCTGAGTGGCATTGGGTGGCCCTGAGTGGCACTGGGTGGCCCTGAGTGGCATTGGGTGGCCCTGAGTGGCATTGGGTGGCACTGAGTGGCACTGGGTGGCATTGGGTGGCCCTGAGTGGCATTGGGTGGCATTGGGTGGCCCTGAGTGGCATTGGGTGGCCCTGAGTGGCACTGGGTGGCCCTGAGTGGCATTGGGTGGCCCTGAGTGGCATTGGGTGGCACTGAGTGGCACTGGGTGGCATTGGGTGGCCCTGAGTGGCACTGGGTGGCATTGGGTGGCCCTGAATGGCACAGGGTGGCCCTGAGTGGCACTGGGTGGCATTGGTTGGCCCTGAGTGGCATTGGGTGGCCCTGAATGGCACAGGGTGGCCCTGAGTGGCACTGGGTGGCATTGGGTGGCCCTGAGTGGCATTGGGTGGCATTGGGTGGCCCTGAGTGGCACTGGGTGGCACAGGGTGGCCCTGAGTGGCACTGGGTGGCATTGGTTGGCCCTGAGTGGCATTGGGTGGCATTGGGTGGCCCTGAATGGCACAGGGTGGCCCTGAGTGGCACTGGGTGGCATTGGTTGGCCCTGAGTGGCACTGGGTGGCATTGGGTGGCCCTGAATGGCACAGGGTGGCCCTGAGTGGCACTGGGTGGCATTGGGTGGCCCTGAATGGCACAGGGTGGCCCTGAGTGGCACTGGGTGGCATTGGGTGGCCCTGAATGGCACAGGGTGGCCCTGAGTGGCACTGGGTGGCATTGGGTGGCCCTGAGTGGCACTGGGTGGCATTGGGTGGCCCTGAATGGCACAGGGTGGCCCTGAGTGGCATTGGGTGGCCCTGAATGGCACAGGGTGGCCCTGAATGGCACAGGGTGGCCCTGAGTGGCATTGGGTGGCCCTGAGTGGCACTGGGTGGCCCTGAGTGGCATTGGGTGGCCCTGAGTGGCCCTGAGTGGCATTGGGTGGCCCTGAGTGGCATTGGGTGGCACTGAGTGGCATTGGGTGGCACCACTGAGGACCCACCTTGGGTCTCACCTTGCCGTCCCGTGACTCCCTGGCGCTGGGAGGCTGGCGGCACCAGCCAGCCCCCACAGAAGCCCATGTGCTCACACGTGTGCTGGGGCTCTGGGCCCACGAGGACACGGAGCACAGACCACACTTGCAGGCCTCAGCCTCGTGGGGAGCAAAGTTCATGCAAAAGCCATTAGGGAGCGATGCCGGCCCGGCTCTCATACCGGCCGAGCTGCGGGGGGCCCTGCAGGCGGGATGGGGAGCACGGAGAGCCAGGGGCGCCCCAGGATGGTGCTCGGTGACTTTCAGGGGCTGAGGGAGCGCCTGACCTTGAGGAGCAGAGCTGAGGGCTGCCTGAGTCTCCTCTCGGGCCGGGACCGCAGCTCGGGCAGCGCCTCAGCGGGCCAGGCTGTGGTGGACGGTCCCTCCACCCGCTAGGGACAGGGGCCCGCAGCCGGGAGGAAGCCGGCCATGCTGGCTGCCGCTGGAGCGTGGCCCGGGAAGTGACCGTGTGGGTCCTGAGTGCAGCCTCCGCCTCGTCCTACCGGGCACCTGGCATTGGGCGGGGCCGGGCCCCCTCCGGCCGCTGGTCCTCCCTATTTGCAGCCGTGCCCGAGGCCTCCCGCCGGGAGAGAGGAGACGTTAGACGAGTCGGTTCAGAGGGGCCGTGCTGCTCGGTGCCCGCGCAGAGGGACTGGTCAGCGGCCGGCAGCCGCCCTCTCCCGGGGGGCCGGGCCCCTCCTGAAGTCAAGGACCCGTCACCGCCTCTCCCCGCCGGCGCCCGCGCTAGGAGGCCTAGGCCTTGGGACAGGCCCCAACAGGTCTGAGCGGCGGGGACCGGGCTCCGACGCCAGGGCAGCCCCCTGCGCTCCCGCCCGGCCCAGCCCCACGGGGCCAGCGCTCTGGGGCGGAGACGCGAGGGGCCCTGTCCTCCCTGCCTGCTCACAGTGCGTGCCTGACCGTCTGAGCAGTTCCTCCAGCTCCCGCCCCAGAGCCGACAGTCACCTGTGGGAAGTGTCTTTTCCCGCCTGCTCAGCCCGAAGGTGCCCAGCCACACCCGCGCTGTTTATCTGTCCGGGGAGTGTTTTCCTTCCGTTGTGGGCACATACAAGCACATTGAGCATGCCCCCTCCCACCCCAACTCTTGTTCCACTCGCTGGACGGACGGCACACGCAGGCGCTCTGGCCTCGTGGCGCCCAGCCGCAGCCCCCGCGAGGGCGGCCGCACGGCACCGGGGGCATCGCCGGTCTGTCCGGCCGGTGCCCCGACAGGAGGCAGGCGCAGCCCCCGTGGAGGGACGTGGAAGCCGTGCGCAGGCTTTGCCTTCAGACAGCCGCCGTGGACGGCTCCCGGCCGCACAGGGCGGTGGTCATGCAGAAGGGCCTGCTGGGACCGAGGGCAGAGGCGCCCTCAGGGGACAGGTGTCGCCGGTGCCCCCTGCAGGCGGGCAGCCTGCGCTCCCAGCGGCCGCGGAGGAGCCGGTGCCCTGTCTCCAGGGCCCGCCCAACAGTTCGTGTTCAAACTTCCGCTGACAGCATCGCTCAGAGCCAGCGCGGTTTAACCTGTGTATTCTGATGATCGGCCCAGCACGTTTTCCGTAGGTTCAGGAACCAAGGCTTGGTGATGGTTTAGAGGTGGGTGTCTATGACTTTGAAAAGCCAAGAAGGGATTGTGAAATGCTGACGAATTCTGCGTGCGCGTGCACAGAGGTGACGGCGTCGGCTTTCCTTAGCGTGAAGGCACTTCCTGTGCTGAACCAGCCGTGCACGCTGGGGATGAGCCCACGGTGTGCATCGCCGTTTCCACCTGCCGATGAGTTCTGGTGGCTAAAATACCTGTTAACACCTTTTATTGCTGGTAACATGTGCAAAACTTAAGGGTACACAAACAGCATCCATCTAAAGGGTACAAGTACACATGCCTGTGTGTACCTATGTATACATATGCAACACATCCTGTGTAAGAATATGCACATGTAAAAAGTATTATCAAAAGGCTAATCGATGAGAACCTGGGATAGAAAAATACGCGATTAATCCTCGGAAAGGCAGACAACGGGGAGCCAGGGGGTGGAACAGATGGAACAAACGGGGAGTAAACAGCAGCATCAGAGGGTTTCTCTGTGAAATCAAACACAGAGCACTCCGAGGAAGAGAATCGAGGAGGCAGACTGAACACGGAGAACGGAGACCCCGGTGTAGACTGTTTGCCGCGGGCACGCCTCAAATGCCAGGACAGAGTTAGGATGAGAGTAAAAGGGTGAGGACATTAAACCTTCCATCCTAGCAAAAATACATCGGGGCGGCTGTCTGAGGCTCAGACGACGCCCAAAGGCAAGAGCTATTTATTACTAGAGAGTGAAGGAGGCGTTTCGTTGTGAGAACAGGCTATTGACTCAGCAAGAAAACCCGAGACTCAGGTCCGTGTGCACCTCACCGCAGCATTTCAACGTAGAAAGTAACAGAATTAAAGGGAGAGGTAAGTCAATAGTCACAGCTGAGAATTAATCGTGTGTTTTCCTGCTCTGTCTTCTCATTGTTCGCTTTTTGTGAGTGGCTGCATCCCTGACATCGCCCTCTGGCCTCCTAAATGATGCAGAGCAGCCTTACAGCGGTTTGCGTTGATCCCACCCGCATGTGGGGATGCTGTGTGATGTCACCCTGGCTTATGGCATAAAGCTGAGAAGACGCTGTTATTGTTGGGGCTGCACACAGAAAACCATCTTGCCTCCGTTCCCCGCCGTTCTGTGCGGGGCGGCTGGTTCCTCCCGAAGTCCTGTGCTTCCATCTGGGGACACTTCCTTTGCTCCAAGAAACGTGCTTTCATGTTCCACATGGCGCCGCTCACAGGCTGTGCGGGCTCAGGCTTGTTGGCTTTTCCTGAAAGTTTTCCTTTTGCCTCCATAGCTGAAGGACCTTGGGTAGTTTTTTCCTTCCAGCAGTTTAAACATGGCATTGCACTGTCTTGTGGCTTCCACGGTTTCTGGCGAAAAAGTCAACAGTCTGACTGTTGCTGCATTGACGTGGGATTTTCTTCTTGTTTATCTCCTTTGGGTTCACTGAGACTTTGGATCAATGAGTTGATGTCTTTCATCAGTATTCGACAGGTCTCGGCCATTATCTCTTTAAATATTGCTTCTGCCCTTAAGTCTTTATCCTCTTGACTCCAATTATACATACATTAGACCTTTGGCTATGTCCCATCTCTCTTGTGAAGCCAGTTTTAACATATTATGCCTCTATTACAGCACTGTCCAACATAAGTATAATACACGCTCATATGTAATTTGAAATTATCCAGTGGCTTTATTTAAAGAATAAGAAAAGCAGGTAAAATTACTTGAAATAATTTAACTAAAAAATCTAAATATCATATCAATATTATCAACGTGATCAATAACAATTATTAATGCAATATCCTTCTTTTGCTTTATACGTGTTCAAAGTCCAGTGTGCATTTCACACTCACAGCACCTCTCTGTTAAGATGAGCCATGTTTTGTTTTTTAAATATACTTTTATTGATTTCAGAGAGGAAGGGAGAGAGAGAGAGAGACAGAAACATTAATGATGAGCGAGAGCCATTGATTGGCTGCCTCCTGCACGCCCCCTCCTGAGGATCTAGCCCACAACCCAGGCACGTGCCCAGACCAGTAATCCAACCTCCTGGTACATAGGTCAACACTCAACCACTGAGACACGCCGGCCAGGCAAGAGAACATTATTTTTAAAGAATAGTAAGTCAGATGACTTTATTCCAGAAAAAAATCAAAAATTTCCTGGATTTTTAAGGCCGTCTGCACACTAAGGAAATTGTGCTGGAGGAGTATGGGCCAGCTTCCTCCCCCGTGGAGGTCCCCTGTGGGTCTGTTTGGCCCCCGAGGCGCTCCTGTGGGGAGCCGGAGGACTCTGTCCTGAGGTGACCCGGACGGCTGGAGTGGAGCTCACTGTGGGCAGGTCCCCGCATGGCAGTGAGCACCCCAAACCGAGAGCCCTGGCTGCTCAGTGTGCCCGGGCCTGCCTGCCAGCATCAGGGAGCTGCTACCCGCCACCACTCAGGACGAAGGGGAACACTGCAAAAGGCTGCGACCTGGAAAGAAAGAGCCCAAGTCACCGAAACCGGTGTGGCTCAGTGGATAGAGCGTCGGCCTGCGGACTGAAGGGTCCTGGGTTCGATTCCGGTCAAGGGCATGGACCTTGGTTGCGGGCACATCCCCAGTGGGGAGCATGGAAGAGGCAGCTGATCGATGTTTCTCTCTCATCGATGTTCCTAACTCTCTATCCCTCTCCCTTCCTCTCTGTAAAAAATCCATAAAATATATTTTTTAATAAAAAAAAAGAAAGAGCCAGGTCACCCCCGCTCCCCCCACAGCCTCCCGCCAGGAGCTCACAGATCCCCAGAAGAGCCCCGTGTCTTTCCTTCCAGCGCCCGCGGGATTGTAGTCTGCAGTCAGACTCGGTTCCCCAAGGTCTCTCATTTCCAACAACTCGGTTTTCAACCAACTTGGTCACAGAAGAAAGGTCTCGCTCGTCGACTGAAACTTCACTTTCGACCCGACAGCCCTTCCGTGCCGATACCTCAGCGAGATGGACGGCGTCTCTCGGCAGCGGACGGGGGGCGATGCCCTGTCGCTGGGAAGTCCACGGTGACCGGCGTTAAACCAGGAAGAGGTCGCCGAGAGCTCGTGGGGCAGAGGGTGGAAGCCCCGCGGGACAGCGGCCACGGCGCTGGCCGCGGGCAGGGCGCCGATGGGCGGAGCGGCAGCATTCCGAGGGCGCTCTGCCCAGCAGCAGCTGTGCAGGAGCCGGTTCAGGCCGGCGGGTGGGCCATCCATTATGAAAAGAGCTGGTTCTTTATACGTTAAACCTGCACACACAGGCCCTGTGCGTCAGAAAGGCTGAGGTGGGATCCCCCTGGGGGTCGGGAGCAGGTTAATTCCATTTACATCATTCTGATGGGAAATGACCTGGCTTCGAACAAATCGCTTCTCGAACAGCCTCTGGGGAAAATGAAGCTGGAGAAGTGGCGTTCCCCCTGCTTGTTCCTGTGCCTTGTCATCTCCTGTCCTGTGGGCGGTGCGGTGTTCCCAGGGACTCAGCGACCGGAATGGGTTTATCACTGTGTCTCCCCTCTTTCCTACCGCACCTGAGCGAGACCCCGTGTGAGTGTGAGCAGCTCCCTGTGCAGACGCCCGTGTGTGTGAGTGTGAGCAGCTCCGTGTGCATACCCCCCATGTGTGTGAGTGTGAGCAGCTCCCTGTGCAGACCCCCGTGTGTGAGTGTGAGCAGCTCCGTGTGCATACCCCCCATGTGTGTGAGTGTGAGCAGCCGCCTGTGCAGACCCATGTGTGTGAGTGTGAGCAGCTCCCTGTGCAGACCCCCATGTGTGTGAGTGTGAGCAGCCCCCTGTGCAGACCCCCATGTGTTTGAGTGTGAGCAGCCCCCTGTGCAGACCCCCATGTGTGTGAGTGTGAGCAGCTCTGTGTGCAGACCCCGTGTGTGTGAGTGTGACCAGCTCCCTGTGCAGACCCCCATGTGTGTGAGTGTGAGCAGCTGCCTGTGCAGACCCCCGTGTGTGTGAGTGTGAGCAGCCGCCTGTGCAGACCCCATGTGTGTGAGTGTGAGCAGCCGCCTGTGCAGACCCCCGTGTGTGAGTGTGAGCAGCTCTGTGCGTAGACCCCCATGTGTGTGAGTGTGAGCAGCTCTGTGCGTAGACCCCCATGTGTGTGAGTGTGAGCAGCCCCCTGTGCAGACCCCCATGTGTGTGAGTGTGAGCAGCTCCGTGTGCAGACCCCCATGTGTGTGAGTGTGAGCAGCTCCCTGTGCAGACCCCCATGTGTGTGAGTGTGAGCAGCTCCCTGTGCAGACCCCCATGTGTGTGAGTGTGAGCAGCTCTGTGTGCAGAGCCCCATGTGTGTGAGTATGAGCAGCTCCCTGTGCAGACCCCCATGTGTGTGTGAGCAGCCCCCTGTGCAGACCCCCTTGTGTGTGAGTGTGAGCAGCTCTGTGTGGAGACCCCCATGTGTGTGAGTATGAGCAGCTCCCTGTGCAGACCCCCATGTGTGTGAGTGTGAGCAGCTCCCTGTGCAGATCCCGTGTGTGTGAGTGTGAGCAGCTCCCTGTGCAGAGCCCCATGTGTGTGAGTGTGAGCAGCCCCCTGTGCAGACCCCCATGTGTGTGAGTGCGAGCAGCTCTGTGTGCAGACCCCCATGTGTGTGAGTGTGAGCAGCTCCCTGTGCAGACCCCCATGTGTGTGAGTGTGAGCAGCCGCCTGTGCAGACCCACATGTGTGTGAGTGTGAGCAGCCCACTGTGCAGACCCCTATGTGTGTGAGTGTGAGCAGCCGCCTGTGCAGACCCCCATGTGTGTGAGTGTGAGCAGCTCTGTGTGCAGACCCCCATGTGTGTGAGTGTGAGCAGCCGCCTGTGCAGACCCCCGTGTGTGAGTGTGAGCAGCTCTGTGCGTAGACCCCCATGTGTGTGAGTGTGAGCAGCCCCCTGTGCAGACCCCCATGTGTGTGAGTGTGAGCAGCTCCGTGTGCAGACCCCCATGTGTGTGAGTGTGAGCAGCTCTGTGTGCAGACCCCCATGTGTGTGAGTGTGAGCAGCCCTCTTTGCAGACCCCCATGTGTGTGAGTGTGAGCAGCTCCCGGTGCAGACCCCCATGTGTGTGAGTGTGAGCAGCTCCCTGTGCAGACCCCCATGTGTGTGAGTGTGAGCAGCTCCCTGTGCAGACCCCCATGTGTGTGAGTGTGAGCAGCCGCCTGTGCAGACCCCCATGTGTGTGAGTGTGAGCAGCTGCCTGTGCAGACCCCCGTGTGTGAGTGTGAGCAGCTCCGTGTGCAGACCCCCATTTGTGTGAGTGTGAGCAGCTCTGTGTGCAGACCCCCATGTGTGTGAGTGTGAGCAGCCGCCTGTGCAGACCCCTGTGTGTGAGTGTGAGCAGCTCCCTGTGCGGACCACCATGTGTGTGAGTGTGAGTAGCTCCCTGTGCAGAGCCCCATGTGTGTGAGTGTGAGCAGCCCCCTGTGCAGACCCCGTGTGTGAGTGTGAGCAGCCGCCTGTGCAGACCCCATGTGTGTGAGTGTGAGCAGCCGCCTGTGCAGACCCCCATGTGTGTGAGTGTGAGCTGCTCTGTGTGCAGACCCCCATGTGTGTGAGTGTGAGCAGCCGCCTGTGCAGACCCCCGTTTGTGAGTGTGAGCAGCTCTGTGTGCAGACCCCCATGTGTGTGATTGTGAGCAGCCCCCTGTGCAGACCCCCATGTGTGTGAGTGTGAGCAGCTCCCTGTGCAGACCCCCATGTGTGTGAGTGTGAGCAGCTCCCTGTGCAGACCCCCATGTGTGTGTGTGAGCAGCCCCCTGTGCAGAGCCCCATGTGTGTGAGTGTGAGCAGCTCCCTGTGCAGACCCCCATGTGTGTGAGTGTGAGCAGCTCCGTGTGCAGACCCCCATGTGTGTGAGTGTGAGCAGCTCCCTGTGCAGACCCCCATGTGTGTGAGTGTGAGCAGCCGCCTGTGCAGACCCCCATGTGTGTGAGTGTGAGCAGCTGCCTGTGCAGACCCCCGTGTGTGAGTGTGAGCAGCTCCGTGTGCAGACCCCCATGTGTGTGAGTGTGAGCAGCTCCCTGTGCAGACCCCGTGTGTGAGTGTGAGCAGCCGCCTGTGCAGACCCCTGTGTGTGAGTGTGAGCAGCTCCCTGTGCGGACCACCATGTGTGTGAGTGTGAGCAGCTCCCTGTGCGGACCACCATGTGTGTGAGTGTGAGCAGCCCCCTGTGCAGACCCCCATGTGTGTGAGTGTGAGCAGCTCCCTGTGCAGACTCATGTGTGTGAGTGTGAGCAGCCCCCTGTGCAGACCCCCATGTGTGTGAGTGTGAGCAGCCCACTGTGCAGACCCCTATGTGTGTGAGTGTGAGCAGCCGCCTGTGCAGACCCCCATGTGTGTGAGTGTGAGCAGCTCTGTGTGCAGACCCCCATGTGTGTGAGTGTGAGCAGCCTCCTGTGCAGACCCCCATGTGTGTGAGTGTGAGCAGCTCTGTGCGCAGACCCCCATGTGTGTGAGTGTGAGCAGCTCCCTGTGCAGACCCCCATGTGTGTGAGTGTGAGCAGCTCCCTGTGCAGACCCCCATGTGTGTGTGAGCAGCCCCCTGTGCAGAGCCCCATGTGTGTGAGTGTGAGCAGCTCCCTGTGCAGACCCCCATGTGTGTGAGTGTGAGCAGCTCCCTGTGCAGACCCCCATGTGTGTGAGTGTGAGCAGCCCCCTGTGCAGACCCCCATGTGTGTGAGTGTGAGCAGCTCCCTGTGCAGACCCCCATGTGTGTGAGTGTGAGCAGCCCCCTGTGCAGACCCCCATGTGTGTGAGTGTGAGCAGCCCCCTGTGCAGACCCCCATGTGTGTGAGTGTGAGCAGCTCTGTGTGCAGACCCCGTGTGTGTGAGTGTGACCAGCTCCCTGTGCAGACCCCCATGTGTGTGAGTTTGAGCAGCTGCCTGTGCAGACCCCCGTGTGTGTGAGTGTGAGAAGCCGCCTGTGCAGACCCCATGTGTGTGAGTGTGATCAGCCACCTGTGCAGACCCCATGTGTGTGAGTGTGAGCAGCCGCCTGTGCAGACCCCCGTGTGTGAGTGTGAGCAGCTCCGTGTGCAGACCCCCATGTGTGTGAGTGTGAGCAGCTCTGTGTGCAGACCCCCATGTGTGTGTGAGCAGCCCCCTGTGCAGACCCCCATGTGTGTGAGTGTGAGCAGCTCCCTGTGCAGAGCCCCATGTGTGTGAGTGTGAGCAGCCCCCTGTGCAGACCCCCATGTGTGTGAGTGTGAGCAGCCGCCTGTGCAGACCCCATGTGTGTGAGTGTGAGCAGCCGCCAGTGCAGACCCCCATGTGTGTGAGTGTGAGCAGCTCTGTGTGCAGACCCCCATGTGTGTGAGTGTGAGCAGCCCCCTGTGCAGACCCCCATGTGTGTGAGTGTGAGCAGCTCCCTGTGCAGAGCCCCATGTGTGTGAGTGTGAGCAGCCGCCTGTGCAGACCCCCATGTGTGTGAGTGTGAGCAGCTGCCTGTGCAGACCCCCGTGTGTGAGTGTGAGCAGCTCCGTGTGCAGACCCCCATGTGTGTGAGTGTGAGCAGCCGCCTGTGCAGACCCCGTGTGTGAGTGTGAGCAGCCGCCTGTGCAGACCCCTGTGTGTGAATGTGAGCAGCTCCCTGTGCGGACCACCATGTGTGTGAGTGTGAGCAGCTCCCTGTGCGGACCACCATGTGTGTGAGTGTGAGCAGCTCCCTGTGCAGACCCCCATGTGTGTGAGTGTGAGCAGCTCTGTGTGCAGACCCCCATGTGTGTGAGTGTGAGCAGCCGCCTGTGCAGACCCCCGTGTGTGAGTGTGAGCAGCTCCGTGTGCAGACCCCCATGTGTGTGAGTGTGAGCAGCCCCCTGTGCAGACCCCCATGTGTGTGAGTGTGAGCAGCTCCCTGTGCAGACCCCCATGTGTGTGAGTGTGAGCAGCTCCCTGTGCAGACCCCCATGTGTGTGTGAGCAGCCCCCTGTGCAGAGCCCCATGTGTGTGAGTGTGAGCAGCTCCCTGTGCAGACCCCCATGTGTGTGAGTGTGAGCAGCTCCCTGTGCAGACCCCATGTGTGTGAGTGTGAGCAGCCCCCTGTGCAGACCCCCATGTGTGTGTGTGTGAGCAGCTCCCTGTGCAGACCCCCATGTGTGTGAGTGTGAGCAGCCCCCTGTGCAGACCCCCATGTGTTTGAGTGTGAGCAGCCCCCTGTGCAGACCCCCATGTGTGTGAGTGTGAGCAGCCCCCTGTGCAGACCCCCATGTGTGTGAGTGTGAGCAGCTGTGTGTGCAGACCCCGTGTGTGTGAGTGTGAGCAGCTCCCTGTGCAGACCCCCATGTGTGTGAGTGTGAGCAGCCGCCTGTGCAGACCCCCGTGTGTGTGAGTGTGAGCAGCTCCCTGTGCGGACCCCGTGTGTGAGTGTGAGCAGCCGCCTGTGCAGACCCCTGTGTGTGAGTGTGAGCAGCTCCCTGTGCCGACCCCCATGTGTGTGAGTGTGAGCAGCCCCCTGTGCAGAGCCCCATGTGTGTGAGTGTGAGCAGCTCTGTGTGCAGACCCCCATGTGTGTGAGTGTGAGCAGCCCCCTGTGCAGACCCCCATGTGTGTGAGTGTGAGCAGCTCCCTGTGCAGACCCCCATGTGTGTGAGTGTGAGCAGCCGCCTGTGCAGACCCCCATGTGTGTGAGTGTGAGCAGCCCCCTGTGCAGACCCCCATGTGTGTGAGTGTGAGCAGCTCCCTGTGCAGACCCCCATGTGTGTGAGTGTGAGCAGCTCCCTGTGCAGACCCCCATGTGTGTGAGTGTGAGCAGCTCCCTGTGCAGACCCCTGTGTGTGAGTGTGAGCAGCTCCCTGTGCGGACCACCATGTGTGTGAGTGTGAGCAGCTCCCTGTGCGGACCACCATGTGTGTGAGTGTGAGCAGCTCTGTGTGCAGAGCCCCATGTGTGTGTGAGCAGCCCCCTGTGCAGAGCCCCATGTGTGTGAGTGTGAGCAGCTCCCTGTGCAGACCCCCATGTGTGTGAGTGTGAGCAGCCCCCTGTGCAGACCCCCATGTGTGTGAGTGTGAGCAGCCCCCTGTGCAGACCCCCATGTGTGTGAGTGTGAGCAGCTCTGTGTGCAGACCCCGTGTGTGTGAGTGTGACCAGCTCCCTGTGCAGACCCCCATGTGTGTGAGTGTGAGCAGCCGCCTGTGCAGACCCCCGTGTGTGTGAGTGTGAGCAGCTGCCTGTGCAGACCCCCGTGTGTGTGAGTGTGAGCAGCCGCCTGTGCAGACCCCGTGTGTGTGTGAGCAGCTCTGTGTGCAGACCCCCATGTGTGTGAGTGTGAGCAGCCGCCTGTGCAGACCCCCGTGTGTGAGTGTGAGCAGTTCCGTGTGCAGACCCCCATGTGTGTGAGTGTGAGCAGCCCCCTGTGCAGACCCCGGGCGTGAGTGTGAGCAGCTCTGGGGTGACGCTGGGCGCAGGCTTGGTGTCCGGGGCGGCAGGAGCCCAGGCGCGTCTCCTGCTTGCACCCGGGCGCAGGGAGGGCCCCGGACACCTGCGGGCAGAGGCCGGGCGCGGGGCGAAGATCCGTGCTCCTGGCTCTTGAGGAGAGTAGCTGCTGGAATGGCTTTTAAACTCCAAATGGACGGCGGCGGAATAAAGGGCAGCGAGTGGGAAATACCCCCCACCGAGCTCCAGGCCCCGGGCTGTGCTTTGATAGCAGGGCAGCCCGTTCCCAGTGGAAAACACACACAGAAGTTAACAGAGCTGCTCATTGGGTGATCACATACTTCTAATTGTTTGGGCAGTTAAATCATTTAAGTACGGTTAAGGAATACTAATTATTTAAACCATTATTTAATGGTTAGGGTTAGGGTATTATTAAATAAAACTGCTTTGTGTGGAGGTAGTGAACACTCACGGTGTTGTATTGTAAATCATCGAATGAGGTATAAGCCGCCTTCCGGAGCCAATTAATTAGGAGTCATTTATTGCTCTCGGCCAGAGGGAGGTGTTTCCTTCAAATCTCTCAGCCCTGAAGTGAGGAAGTCTCCGTATTTATACTTTCTGAGCCTCTTTGTTTGCAGATATGACAAAGGGCTCTGTGTGGGTTACTGTTACAGACCGTACAACCTTGAATACATAATGAGTTAGTACTTGGCATAAGAATATGGGAATTATTATCAGTAGTAAGTCTATTTTAGTCTTATTACATTGGATGGCTAGCTTGCAAGGTCAGACAGTTAAGTTTGTCTTTTTCTCATATTTGAACTAAAAACAAAGTTATTTTACAGAATGGCAGACTGTCTTAAGATGACAGAGTGTACAGGACTAGGGACTATCTAACAATAGCAGAGAATTTAAAACAGCAGTTTTATACAAGACGGAGGTCCCTATGCTTCAATGGCAGTCAATAAAAATAACTCCAGCACTGAGACAAACACACACTCTGTTCTTTTGTTGTTGCTATTAATCCTCACCTGGAGATATTTTTCCATTGATTGTTAGAGAGAGTGCAAGAGAGAGAGAAAGACAGACATGAAACCTAACCCTAGCCCTAGCCCTAACCCAACCCTAAAACCTAACCCTAACCCTAGCTCTATTCCTAGCCCTATCCCTAACCCCTTAACCCTATCCCTAACTATATCACTAACCTTAACCCTAACCCTAACCAAAAAAAAAACCACAAAAAACCGGAAAGAAGCATCAGAGTGAGAGAGCCATTGATTGGTTACCTCCTGCGTGCACGCCGGATGCCGGCAATAATAAACCGCAGCTGTTTGACCGGAATCGAACCTGGGACCTTTCAGTCCACAGCCGACGCTCTATCCACTGAGCCAGACCAACAAGGGCCCCTTATTCTTGACAACCAGGCGCTGAGGAACTCGGAGTGCCTCCGTGTGAACTGAAGCCAGGTCTGAGAGGAAGGAAGGACGGTGCAGCACACGATCAGCACCCAAACGCACACGGCCAGGACGGCCCGCAGCTCTCTCCAGCCACACCGCCCTCCGGTGCACATGTGCTTCGGCATGATCCTGGTGACTGCACATGAGGACAGGGACGTGCCGTCGCCAAGGTCACACCAATGCCACCAGGCGGTAAGCCCGCCTTTCCGCCGGAGAGCCGGGCCGGGCTGAGCTCAGGCTGGCACCCCGCGGCACGCGGGCCTGTGTTTGGACGCGGAGGCGCCCGGTCAGAGGCGCGGCTCCTGTCCCCGCGCTGTTTTGGGCGAGGTGCCCCCCAGAAGGCCGCCGGGCTCCCGCAGCCGATGGCGCCGGCAGTGCCAGCACCGCCCTGCCCGCGGCACCTCCCGGCTCAGGACAGGCCGGCGCGGTGAGGTGAGGCATCTGCTCGCCGGGATCCGCCGGCACCAGCCGTGGGCGGCGTGTTCGGGGTTCCGCAGCCGTGCTGTGACTACACGCGTGTCCGTGTTTAAGGGGATCTGTGAGAGCTCACGGGAAGACCGGGGTGTCCCCGGGCCGTGCGGTGGTGACATCTCCCGTCCCCCCAGAACGTCCGGTCCGTTTGCTGAGAAAGAGGAGTGACACGGACGGAGTCAGTCCGTCTGCCCTCTCCAGAGGCTCGTTGTCTGTGGTCTGGTTTGCCTCAGTGAAGAGCGTTAACAAGCAGGAAGGCTGGTCTTCGTCTCTGAGACCGGAGGCCACGAGGACGGTCACCGCAGGCGGCTCAGGAGGCCTGTGGGGCCAGCGGCACCCGAGGGCGCCCAGGGGCCCGCAGTGTCCCCCAGCGCCACGCGGGCCTGGGCCGCCCACCGTGGCAGGACCGTCCCCCTCCCGGGAGCACTGTCCACAGACAGAAGCGCGGACAGAAGCGTGGCCTGTCCCCCTCCCGGGAGCACTGTCCACGGACAGAAGCGCGGACAGAAGCGCGGCCTGTCCCCCTCCCGGGAGCACTGTCCTGGGGAGGCCCCGGGTGGACAGTGAGAGGCGTCACTTCAGCGAGGAGGGGTCCGCAGGCCGCACGTCTGGCGAAGGACGCGGGCGGAGAGCTCTCGGGCTCGGCGCTGACCCCGGTCCGGCCGAGGGCGCAGGGGCACGGCGGGCTGCCCCGGGGGAGCGGCAGGAGACAGGGAGCGTGCGGGTGTCAGCGCCGCCGGCCGCCGGGTGATGCGGATCCGATGGCCGCCACGGACCGCACAGCTGGGCCGGCGCGGGACTCGGCTCTCCGCGGGGCCGGGGCCGGTCGTCCGGAGGTGCCGGGCGGTTTCTTACCCGGCGCAGCGCGCTCACCGCGTGACGCCGGGGCCGGGCTCCTGGACGGTCGTTACCCAGAGAAACGAGGACTTCCGTTCACAAAGCAAACGAGACGCACAAGCCCTCTGCAGACGCGTGCCGGCGGCTCGCGTGGTGACGCCGCGTGGCACTGCCCCAGGTCCCCGCGGCGGACGGTGACCCGGCCGCCCTGTGGCTGGGTTCCTGGCCTGCCTCGGCGTGCAAGGCGGCGCTGGGCGTGCGAACCGGTGAGGGGCTCCGTGAGTGACCCGGGCAGCAGCCCGGGCAGCGGTCCGGATCGCAAACCAGCCGCTCTCCCAGCCGTGTGAGCGGCCAAGCCAGCCAGACGCTCGCACCCGGGCATGAGGGGCGGGGGAGATGGGGGCCGTGGCCGGGGATTGGGGTGTGACGCCCTCCCGAGGCCGCCCCCCCCCCCCAATTGGGAGCCCAGCTGTGGGAGCCTCTGGAGAAAAGTGAACTGGGTGGGAGCCCGCCGCAGCCACACCCACAGCGATCCCGCTCCGGGGGCCCTCAAAGGGTTGAACGCTGACACCCACGAAACCTGCACCCAGTGTCATGGCGGTTCCCTCCCCGCTGCCCGAGGGCCCGGCCTCTGAGCCCCACGCAGCCATGAGCGTGGCTGTGACTGCCCTGACCCTGAGCTGAGGGCACCCAGCTGAAGGCACCCAGCTGAGGGCACCCAGCTGAGAGCACCCAGCTGAGAGCACCCAGCTGAGGGCACCCAGCTGAGAGCACCCAGCTGAGAGCACCCAGCTAAGGACACCCAGCTGAGAGCACCGAGCTGAGAGCACTGAGCTGAGGGCACCCAGTTGAGGGCACCCAGTTGAGGGCACCCAGCTGAGGGCACCCAGCTGAGAGCACCGAGCTTAGGGCACCCAGCTGAGAGCACCGAGCTGAAGGCACCCAGCTGAGGGCACCCAGCTGAGGGCACCGAGCTGAGGGCATCCAGCTGAGGGCACCCAGCTGAGGGATCCCAGCTGAGGACACCCAGCTGAGAGCACCCAGCTGAGGACACCCAGCTGAGAACACCCAGCTGAGGGCACCCAGCTGAGGGCACCCAGCTGAGGGCACCCAGCTGAGAGCACCGAGCTGAGGACAGCCAGCTGAGAGCACCCAGCTGAGGGCACCCAGCTGAGGGCACCCAGCTGAGAGCACCCAGCTGAGGACACCCAGCTGAGAGCACCCAGCTGAGGGCACCCAGCTGAGGGTACCCAGCTGAGGGCACCCAGCTGAGGGCACCCAGCTGAGGGCACCCAGCTGAGGACACCCAGCTGAGGGCACCGAGCAGTTACCGATAAGGCTCTCGGGCCCAGTGACAGGAGCCGCCGCCCCCGGCGCAGTGTGAGCAGCAGAGAGAGCGGTAATTGGTGGGGTGGGGGGTGTGGGGGCAGGTTTCCCAGGGGCTCCTGCCTGGGGTTTCCCCGGGGTTCCCACAGGGGCTCGGGGGCTCGGGGGACGCGGAGGGGCGTCCTTGCCGTCCCCGTCTGTGGGCGCTGGGGTGAGCGGGGAGCAGGGCCGGGACAGCGGCTCCCGACGGGGGTCGTCCCGCGGGGCTGGCTCCGGTGGGAAACAGGGGAGCGGTGACGCCCCCTCCATGCCGGCAGCTCTGAGCTCGGAGTCAAACGTCCATCACCCTGAGGCCCCACCTGGGCAGCAGAGCTGTGGGCCCCCGAAGAGACGGCCGGCAGCCGGCCCGCGGGCTGGCTCTCCCCAGCCGGTGAGGTTAGAGCGGACGGGGGACCCCGGAGAGACCCCCACTCCGAGAGGCACCCCGATTCCGGGGGTTCATTGTGGGGAGGGTCAGAGGCCCTGGGGGGCGTGGCGTGCACACTCATCCACCACACCGAGAACGAAGGTGTCTGTGAGCTGTGGTGCATCCCGCTTCCAGAAGGTTCTAGACGTTTGCACAACCAGGGTCTCTTTCCGGGCTCTCCCCTCTCCTGCCCCGTTGCTGGCTGGTCCGGTCTCGCCTTGGACCAGCGCAGTCATGTCTGGGCCACGCCCGGAGCCAAGCTTAGAATCAGAAACAGCCGAGCCTGGCCCCGGGTCCGAGGCCGCTCCCCTCACAGCGTGGGAGCCGGCTGCGGACGGCCAGCGGCCTCCCAGGGAGAGGCCTGTGGGCGGAGCAGCGCGGCTCCCTGGGGCAGGCGCCGCGCACAGCGGGGAATTGTCCGTGGGTTTATTTATGGCTGCTCCCCCTGTTCTCAGTCCTGCATGTGTTTCCATTTAGAAGGCATTAAGAAACTTGGCACCGCGGCTTGGCTCCCGGAGGCCCTGCAACAGCTCAATCGCGTTTTATTATTCCGGCTCCGATCGCCCGCCGCAGGGGAGCCGCTGGGGGCGGGAGGGGCGGGGGGGGGGGCGGTGAGGGAAGGTGGATGCTGACTGTGAACTTAACCCTTCGGGGCCTCGCAGCCATTCACGGAGCGTCTGTGGGTGGACTTCATGTTTTCCAAATGTTGCCATGGTGACAGCAAGCCCCCCTGAGGCGGGCTGGGGGCCGGGGGGCGGGTGGCTCTCAGAGTCGGGGCCGGGGGCCGTGGTTGTCATGGCGAGGCCTGTCTGTGAGGCCCTCCCGGGCAGCCCCGCCCCCTCTGAGCCCAGGACCTCACCTCTGACCGCCTCACCTGGACACATGGGCCCTCGACACCCCTGCCCCCAACTGCCCCTCAAATGCCCCCCAACTGCCCCACCCCTGTGCTCCCTCCTGCAAGCAGCCACCATCGCAACTCTCGCCCCTCGGTCATCACCAGCGCACTGGCCCAGCTCCTCAGTCCCTCTGCACCGTCCGCCGGCCCGCCCAGCGCTCTCCCCCGGGGTCCCCGGGGCCGCCTCCTGTCCCCCACGCCCGGCTGGGACCCTGCCCTCCTGTGGGGCCGCACAGCCACGTGTTCCCCTTTAAGAAGAAACGGAACCGCCCGCGTCCTGCCCCGGCCGCTGCTGCCCGCGCTCCGTGTCCTCAGGTCCTGTGTGCGCCGTCCCTTCCCGCGCCTCCTCCCCTCCCGGTCTCGCCTCTCTCTGGCTCCAACTTCGCCTCCGCCAGCCCTGGCCCGCCCCTCGGCTCTTAGCGGACTCCCCATGGCCTCTCCTGACCCCCTCCCGGCCGGGCGCCATGGCCTCTCTCGGGCGCCTGCGCTCCGCCAGGGTCCAGGTCAGGTGCGCGTTTACGTTTGTTGTACCGCGGGCTCGGCTCCTGTCCCCCCCGCCTCCCCCTGGGGCCTCTGTGTCCAGCGGGTCGGGCTCTGACTGTCTGCTCGCCCTGTGAATCCAGCGCCAGACGGGCCTGGGGCAGCCCGAGTCCGGCAGCTGGGGGCTGAGTCCACAGACGCAGCCTTCGAGGGAGGCGCTGGCTGGTCACAGACACTGCTGGGCTCCGCCGGGCCCGGCGGGCGCTGAGACACGGAAATCCCCCCCCTGCCCCCCCCCGGAGGACTCCGGAGGCCGCTCGGGCGGGAAGCCACGCCGACCGCGTGTGGACGTCCCTGGCGCTCGGGCAGAATCCGCGGAGTGGACACGGAAAGGTCGTGACCTGGAGGCGGGGGTCGGAGGGTGGGGGTGAGAGTGTCCGACCCCAGGGCTCCCGCCGCGGCTCGGCTCTCGCAGTCCCCCTCAGTGCCAGGGCGTGGAGCCGGCGGGCACAGAAAGCCACAGCGAGTGTGTCAGGGCACAGCCAGGCTCCCCGTCCTGCTCTAGTCCTCCGTTCACCCACCTGCCTGCACGTGTGGGGCCCAGACCGTCTCCCGGGCCCCAGCACGCCCCGTGGGGAGCCGGTCTGCCCCGGCCCCTGTGCTCCCGGGACGCCTGGAGGCGGGCGGGGCAGGAGCCTGTCCCAGGCTGAGGCCGCAGCGGAGAGACGCGGGCTCCTTTCCCCGGAGATAAACCGGCCTCGTTCTCAGCCGGCTGTGCTCACGGACGCGCTTCCGTGTCTGGTGTGCAGAGCGTGTGAGTGTGTGCATGTGTGTGAGAGTGTGCATGTATGTATGTGTGCGTGAGTGTGTGTATGTATGTGTGTGTGAGTGTACGACTGTGTGTGTATATGTGTATGTGTGTGTGCGTGAGTGTGTGTATGTGTGTGTGAGTGTATGACTGTGTGTATATGTGTATGTGTGTGTGTGTGAGTGTGTGTGTGAGTGTGTGTGTGTGCGTGTGTGTGTGTGTGTGCGTGTGAGTGTGTGTGAGTGTGTGAGTGTGTGTGTGTATGTATGTATGCGTATGTGAGTGTGTATGTATGTGTGTGAGAGTGTGCATGTATGTATGTGTGCGTGAGTGTGTGTATGTATGTGTGTGTGAGTGTACGACTGTGTGTATATGTGTATGTGTGTGAGTGTGTGTGTGTGTGAGAGTGTGTATGTATGTATGTATGTGTGAGTGTGTATGTATGTGTGTGAGTGTGTGTATGTGTGTGAGTGTGTGAGTGTGTGGGTGAGTGTGTGTGAGTGTGTGTGTGTGAGTGTGTGTGAGTGTGTGAGTGTGTGTGTGTGAGTGTGTGTGAGTGTGTGTGTGTGTGTGAGTGTGTGTGTGAGTGTGTGTATGTGTGTGTGTGAGTGTGTGGGTGAGTGTGTGTGAGTGTGTGTGTGTGAGTGTGTGTGAGTGTGTGAGTGTGTGTGTGTGAGTGTGTGTGAGTGTGTGTGTGAGTGTGTGTGAGTGTGTGAGTGTGTGTGTGTGAGTGTGTGTGAGTGTGTGTGTGTGTGTGAGTGTGTGTGTGTGAGTGTGTGTATGTGTGTGTGTGTGTGTGTGTGAGTGTGTGTGTGTATATGTGAGTGTGTGTGTGTATGTATGAGTGTGAGTGTGTGAGTGTGTCTGTGAGTGTGTGTGTGAATGTGTGTGTGAGTGTGTGTGTGTGAGTGTGTGTGTGTGTGTGTGTGAGTGTGTGTGTGAGTGTGAGTGTGTGTGAGTGTGTGTGTGTGTGAGTGTGTGTGTGTGAGTGTGTGTGAGTGTGTGTGAGTGTGTGTGAGTGTGTGTGAGTGTGTGTGTGAGTGTGTGTGTGAGTGTGTGAGTGTGTGTGTGTGTGTGAGTGTGTGTGAGTGTGTGTGTGTGTGAGTGTGTGTGTGTGAGTGTGTGTGAGTGTGTGTGAGTGTGTGTGTGTGAGTGTGTGTGTGTGAGTGTGTGTGAGTGTGTGTGTGTGTGTGAGTGTGTGTGAGTGTGTGTGAGTGTGTGTGTGTGAGTGTGTGTGTGTGTGTGTGAGTGTGTGTGTGTGAGTGTGTGTGTGTGAGTGTGTGTGAGTGTGTGTGTGTGTGAGTGTGTGTGTGAGTGTGTGTGAGTGTGTGTGAGTGTGTGTGTGAGTGTGTGTGTGTGAGTGTGTGAGTGTGTGTGAGTGTGTGTGTGTGAGTGTGTGAGTGTGTAACACCCCTCGGGCGGGAGGTCTGCGCCCCCAGGCTGAGGAGGGAAAGCATTGGGGCCTCGCCCTGCTCACCGCACAGAAAGGGATTCCCTTGCATGTTCTTTTGTGCAAAGTGCGCCTGAGCCTAGGAGCGATCTCCTGGCTCCGGAGAGCCGGGGCCGCGGCCGGCCGGGCGCTGTTTGGTTCGGGGCGTCGGCGCCCCCACAGGAGGATCTCATTATGCCCCAGAGTCCGGGGGAGGGGGGGAAGGGGCAGCAGCCGTCCTCTCGCTCAGGGCAGACCGGAGGGAGATACCCTCTCCCCGCCCCCCGCACAGTCTCAGCACCAGGCACCTGGTGGTCTCCCGCGTCACGTCCCTCAGACGTCCGCCCGCGGCACGCGTGGGAACTGAGCCCGCGGGCACACGCGGTGCCGGGCCAGCCACAGACCGGCCGGTCGTGCTCCCGGCACTCCGTGGGCTGGTTCGGCAGCAGGAGCACACGCGGTGAGTGAGCAAACAGCCTGGGAGCGGGCCGCGGCGCGAACAGAGCCGCTGACAGGAGATTCTCTCTCATCGATGTTTCTAGCTCTCCATCCCTCTGCCTCCGCTCTGTGAAAAATCAATTAAAAGTGTTTTTTAAAAATTCATCTGTTTTCCTGGAGTTAATTCTGGGGACACCGCCCCCCGAGGCCCCGCCGGTCACAGGGCAGAATGCGTCCCGTGACGGCCACATGCTGCACAATTGCTCTTTCATGTTCCTTCCCGGTTTACGGTGCCACCAGCAAGCGCCCCCGGGTTCACAGTCACCCACACGCCGTCTGCGGTGTGTGTGCGTTCCCCCCGGTGTCCGGACGGCAGCGCGGCTCCCGGGCCGGGAATGGAAGCCGGAGCTCAGAGGAGGCGGTCTGCCTGGGTCGTAAAGACTAAGAGGGATGTTTATCATTCCAGCACAAACAGGGAAAGCACACGGAGGGACCCGGGTGGCCTGAGGGCTGGGGAAGAGGCGGCCATAAGGAGGGTCCCGGCGGGAGGGCGGGGTGTGTCTGCACTGGACGGGAGGTAACGTGCTCCGCTCTGACCCTCCGCCTGGAGGAGGCAGGAATCGCAGGAATCCGAGCGTGGGGAGAGACCGGGGAGATCCGTGTGCTCTCGCTGGGAAACACGTTAGACACACGCGTGGGAGGCTGGCGGCCCTCTGGGTGGCAGGAGGCCTGGCTTCTCTCTCGGAAGCCGCACGCGGAGGGAGGGCAGGGGGGGCCAGGCAGCTGGCCGCCGTGTGGTCAGGGCGCTGGTCAGTGACGGCGTTTACCCAGCAGTCCCTGTGGCTGGCGGGCATGGGTCCGGCTTCCAGCAGACAGTGGTAGGCACAGCACAGCCCCGTAGGGAGACGCTGCACTTAGACTGGAGTTTGTTCTAGGAAGGGAGAGGCGGGGAGAGAAGCATCAATGATGAGAGAATCATGGTCGGCTGCCTTCTGCACGCCCCCCACTGGGGGTCATGCCTGCAACCCAGCATCGTCTGGCCTTCTCTCTCTGCCTCTCTCTTCTCTCCCTCCCTCCTTCTCTCTCTCTCTCTCTCTCTCTCTCTCTCTCTCTCATATCTCTTCTCTCTGTCTCTCTCTCTGTCTCTCTCTCTGAAAGGACAGCAGTTGTCCTCGGAGTGTCTGTGGGGTCTGAGTGCCTGTCTCGCTGGCTGCGGGGCGTTGAGTGGGTGGCCCCTCAGGAGAGGGGTGCAGGGAGGGCAGGTAACTGACGGGTGGAGCCCCAAGAGGTGGGCTCGGGACGCTGTGGGGCGGGTGCATTCTGTCCCCTGAGGAGCCGGACACTGTTCTCAGCTGAGCACACACCACGGCCCCTCTGCTCCCGGCTCCAGGGGAGACAGGCTGTCTGTCCTGCGGGGCCTGGGCCTGGGCCAGCCCCGGGTGAGCAGGGGGGGGGGCAGGGGGGGCAGGCCCTGCAGGGAGGGGGCAGGGTGAGCAGGGGGCGGGCAGGGGGTGGGCAGGTCCGGCAGGGGGCGGGCAGGGTGAGCAGGGGGCAGGCAGGGGGCGGGCAGGGAGTGCGCAGGGGGCGGGCAGGGGGCGGGCAGGGGTGGGCAGAGGGCGGGCAGGCTGCTCTGGGGGGGTGGGCAATGGTTCTATCCGTTTGCCGGGAGCGCGATGGGCTGCGGGGCACCTCTTGGCCAAAGTCCTTGGAAAACAGGCCATTCCTGGAAAGCAGCCCTGCTGACAGCGAGCCGGGCCGCCAAACGCCGAGCAGGCGGGTCTCCCCCATCCCCCGCACCCCCCTGCCTCCCCCTCCGCCACAGGCCGGTCTCCGCGGCCCGGGCCCCCCATCCCCCGCACCCCCCCCTCCCCCCTCCGCCTCCCCCTCCGCCACAGGCCAGTCTCCAGCCCGGGCCCCCCATCCCCCGCACCCCCCCCCCCTCTCCCCCCCGCCTCCCCGTCCACCACAGGCCGGTCTCCGCGGCCCGGGCCCCCCATCCCCCGCACCCCCCCCTCTCTCCCTCCCGCCTCCCCCTCCGCCACAGGCCGGTCTCCGCGGCCCGGGCCCCCCATCCCCCCCAACTCCCCCCGCCTGCCCCCTCCGCCACAGGCCGGTCTCCGCGGCCAGGGCCCCTGTCTCCCCTATCCTCCCCCCACCCCGGCCTCCCCCTCCGCCTCAGGCCGGTCTCCGCCAGCAGCTCCTGGCCTTCCTGGAAGCGGCCGCCCCGCAGCGCCCCGGGTCTGCGTTTGGGAAGCTGGCTCCCAGCCTGAGCCGACCCGAACCTGGTCCCGTGGGGGCTGTGTCCCCCCCGCTGGGCCCACCCGCAGGCGGAGCCCGGCCACCCCCGGCCCCCCTCCCCCAGCAGCACCCACAGGCCCGGGCAGGGCTCTCGTCTGCAGGGAGGTGCTGTCTCTCCCTTTCCCGCAGGTTCCCCCAAAGCCCTGCACCGTCCGTCCGTCCGTCCGCCCGCTGTGACGCCCGACAGCGCCCTCCGCCCGCCGCTCAGCGCCCTCCGCTCTGCAGGCTGGCGTCTCCGTGGGGACCTGCTGGGCTTCGTCCTGGGGACCCGGACCGGGCGCCTGCGGGGGGCGTGCTCCCGGCCCCGTGTAACTGGAGGCTGTGCCGCTGCCCGGCCGGCGTATGTGTGTGTGCGTGCATGTGCATGTGCATGTGCTCGGGTGCATGTGCTCGTGTGCATGTGCTCGGGTGCATGTGCTCATGTGCATGTGCATGTGCATGTGCATGTGCTCGGGTGCATGTGCTCCTGTGCATGTGCATGTGCATGTGCTCGGGTGCATGTGCTCGTGTGCATGTGCATGTGCTCCTGTGCATGTGCTCCTGTGCATGTGCTCATGTGCATGTGCTCGGGTGCATGTGCTCCTGTGCATGTGCTCCTGTGCATGTGCTCCTGTGCATGTGCTCATGTGCATGTGCTCGGGTGCATGTGCTCGGGTGCATGTGCTGGCCTCGCTTCATGGGTGGCGCCTCAGGCCTGGCCAGCCTCCCGGCGGGAGCCCTGGGTCCCGGCTGGCCCGGGGGCTGGGGCCGCACTCGAATGCACCCTCACGTCCGCACGGACGGAGCTGAGCGAGCGGCCTCTGCACAGCCCGGCCGCAGTGAGACCGCACGGTGCTGGCGCGGACGGGCTGTGGGGATGGGACAAACGGGGGAAACGTGGCCCTGCCCCCCCTGCGGGCCCTGCCCCCCCCCCTCGGGCTCTGCCCCCCCCTCGGGCCCTGCCCCCTCCATGGGCCCTGCTCCCCCCTCGGGCCCTGCCCCTTCCATGAGCCCTGCTCCTCCTCTGCGGGCCCTGCCCCCCCCTCGGGCCCTGCCCCCTCCATGGGCCCTGCTCCCCCTCTGCGGGCCCCGCCCCCCCCTCGGCCCGGAGGCCTGCGGACACTCCCAGCCGCCCCTGCTCGCGAGGCGGGCGGCCGCTGCCTGGAGCCGGAGGGAGGCTGCCAGGAGCAATAAGCCTCCTGGGGAGGCCTCGCCATCTGCTCAGCTTCTTACGCTGCAGAAGGAGAACACGCGTGCATGCGTGATCCAAAGAGCTGTCACATGCAATTACCTGCCCGGGAGAGACACACAGGCCCCGCTTCGTGGGGGAGTTCCCGGGTGGCCGGGGCTGGGGGAGGCGGGGGACAGGGGCGCAGGCGGCCTCCCGGGCTGGAGGCCCCACCTCACCGCTTCCAGCTTATGTTGCTCAACCTCGGCGCCGGCGGGGCCCTGGCTCCGGCCTCCAGCAGGGCCCTTCCTGGGGGGTCCGTCTGCCCCGCTGGCCACCCCTCTCCCGCTCCTCCACACTGTCCACAGATGAGATCCGCGGGAGGGAGCGTCCCGCCTGAGAAGCAGGGAGCTGAGGGCTCAGGGCGGCCTGTCCTGAGGAGGTGCCGGGGCCGGGGGGGGGGGGGCTTGTGCTGGGTGCCCACGCCAGCCCTCATGCTCTTTGGCACCCATCGCCCTCAGCAGCTCCCAGCCTCCCGGGGCGCTCTCCCTGTGGGAGCGCACTGACCACCAGGAGCAGCACCTGCACTGAGCGTCTGCCCCCTGGTGGTCAGTGCATGTTATAGCAACCGGTCATTCCGCCATTTGGTCAATTTGCATATTACCCTTTAATTATAAAGGACATTTATTGTTGGCAGTATTACAGATGTCTCCCATTCCCCCCTCCCCCCCGGCCTCCACCACCCATCGCTGTGTCTGCGGAGAAATCTCTTTAGGAACCTAAAGCAGGAGGACCTTTGATGTTGCTGACATTCTGTGTGGGAAATAGCGCTGGTCCCACACGAGGCCCCCATGCCCGTGTCTCACGTCGCATCCTCCACGTGTGCGTTACCGTGGGGAGCCGCGGGCGGCCCAGGGTGTGGGGACATCCGTCCGCTCCCGTTCAGACAGAGGAGTGTGTCAGCTCCCTTAGGGGGTGCGGTGCCCACGATCCTGTTCTAACAGAGCCACCCCACCGGCAGTGTGGGCCTGGGGCTGGGACGAGCCTGCAGGGAAACGGCCGGTCTCAGACGTGACCGGGCGGAGCAGTGAGGCCCCTGGGAGACGCCGGCGCCAGCTCCCTGCGCACTCTGCCACGGCCGAGCCCGCGCACAGGCCACACGGCGACGATCTGGTGCACCCGGCGGCAGGCCACGGGGAGGCACAGTGACACGGCCGCACCACGGCTCCCGGGGGGTTGCGTGGCCGGCCGTGGCCGCGGGGCTCGGCTGCGTGTCCTGGTCACCGGCCTCAGCTCGCCGGGGCGGAGCCAGCGCTGTTCGCACGGCGTTGGAGAGCCTGTTCTCCGGAGCGGGCGGGGCGCCCTGGGATCGGGGAGGGTGTGCGGCCGTTCAGGACTCGGCGTTGACGGAGTCGCAGTCGGTGGGGGAGACGGGCTCACCGATCGGACCAGGAGGCAGCTCCGTCCGGCGGAGACACGTCACTCCCTGAGTGGCAGCGCGTTCCTCCGTCGGCAGATGCCGCCCGCTCGTCCCCGGGCCGCTGGGCCGCGTGGGGGCCACGCTGCACACGGCTCGGCCTGGAACGTGCTGAGTCCGCGCGGCGGCGGCGAGGGCGCCAGGCCCAGGCCTGGGGGCGGGCGGCTGGGGAAGACCTTCCTGGCGCAAAGTGACTTCTGTAAAAACCCGCTGCCCGGGGGGACGGGGCGGGCCTGCCGGCCGCGGGGCCAGCACAGGGACGGGAGCTCCAGGTGGCGGCAGGGCACACCCGGAGGTGACGCCGGCTGGGCTCTCCGCCGGGAGCGGTTGTCCTAGGGGCGCGGGGGGACTAGGTTTAGGGGTGACACTGACAGGCTCACTCTCTGGAGGGGATCATGCTGCGTGGAATAAGCCAGTCAGAGGGAGGTGCCGGTCAGTATCACAGGATCTCACTCCCACGTGGAATCTAATGAACCGAATGAACAGAAGATCAAAACTAGACCCAGAGCCATGCAGCATGGAGACCGTGGAGCCTCAGAGGAAGGCAGGGGCGGCTGGGAAGAGATCCACCCGTGAGCGTGTGTGGACACAGACCATGGGGTGGAGGGGCCTCGGGGGGAGCAGCTGGGGGAGGTGAATGGGGAAAAAGGGGGGACCTATGTCCTACTTTCAACAATAAAGGATTTTTAAGGGCATTAGTAGAACAAACAAAAACCGTTAAAATACACAAGACTCTTCAGAGTATTCTGTAACAGGAGGAAAGTCCTGTGAACCTATCTCTTATCACACGGGGTCACCGCTTATGGGATTGTTTTTGGTAAAAGATTTAAAAGGGCGTCTAACTTAGAGCTGTGGCATCCGCTGCCACCCGTGCGTGTGGCAAACTCACAGGGTCCGTGGCATGTGGCTGCCTGTGGCGCGCTCGCTGCTGATGTCTTTTTTAAAAATATGTATTTTATTGTTTTTTTTACAGAGAGGAACGGGGAGGGGGATAGAGAGCTAGAAACATCGATGGGAGAGAAACATCGACCAGCTGCCTCTTGCACACCCCCTCCTGGGGATGTGCCTGCAACCAAGGCACATGCCCTTGACTGGAATTGAACCCGGGACCTTTCAGTCCGCAGGCCGACGCTCTACCACTGAGCCACACCGGTCAGGGCTGCTGATGTCTTTGAAGTTGAACGTACACATAAACTGTGAGGGTGAAGAGGGTGTTTGAACTTTGAGGGAGAGAGAGCCCTGCCTCGGAGAAGGCCCGCTGAGCACGGTGTTTGGAACATTCCGCCGCTGGGCAGGCTGGTGGGTGGCATGGCCTGTTACCCATAAGGAGTCGTGTGGAAACTTTCAACAATCTGCTCAGAAATCTCCCGGAGGAAGCACCTCTGAGCGTTTTGAACCTATTGTTAAACGTATTGAAGCCGTGCCCTCTGGCTTGCGGGGAAATTCCGTCAAATCCGGGAAAAGAGCAGGTTACTTACTGGGCCATTTCAAGACAAAGGTCAGTCAAGGTCGCTCTGCTGGACCCGCCGTCCACCCAGACGCCCCTCCGCTCCGCCCTCACCGGCCCCCACAGCCGGGTCAGGCCCTAAGAGCAGGCTTTGCCGCTTCACAAGCTCACCGCTGAGGGGACCGGGTGGGTGAGCCCCTCTCATGTTCAGTCCCTTCTCATGACCAGCTCACGGTCTGCGGAAGACAACGTGCTGCTGACCCTCCCTGTGTCCACCCCTGACTGCGACTTCCCAGCAGTGACCGTCCTTGCCAGGAGCCCTGGGGTCCCCTCTTCCAGCCGCCCCTCTGCGGACTGCAGCTTGAATGCTCTATTGCCCATCTGGCCCCCCTGACCCCACTCTGCCCCCACACCCCACTCTGCCCCACCCCACGCCCCACTCTGCCCCCACACCCTTCTCTGCACCGCCCACGCCCCACTCTGCCCCACCCACACCCCACTCTGCCCCGCCCACGCCCCACTCTGCCCCGCCCACAGCCCGCTCTGCCCCGCCCACGCCCCGCCCTGCCCCGCCCACGCCCCACTCTGCCCCGCCCATGCCCCACTCTGCCCCGCCCCACGCCCCACTCTGCCCCGCCCACGCCCCACTCTGCCCCCACACCCTTCTCTGCCCCACCCCACACCCTTCTCTGCCCCACCCCACACCCCACTCTGCCCCGCCCACACCCCACTCTGCCCCGCCCACGCCCCACTCTGCCCCGTCCACGCCCCACTCTGCCCCGCCCACGCCCCACTCTGCCCCGCCCCACACCCCACTCTGCCCCGCCCATGCCCCACTCTGCCCCGCCCACGCCCCACTCTGCCCCACCCCACGCCCCACTCTGCCCCCCACACCCCTCTCTGCCCCACCCCACACCCCACTCTGCCCCGCCCACGCCCCACTCTGCCCCGCCCACGCCCCACTCTGCCCCACCCCACACCCCACTCTGCCCCGCCCACGCCCCACTCTGCCCCACCCCACACCCCACTCTGCCCCACCCCACACCCCATTCTGCCCCCCACACCCTTCTCTGCCCCGCCCCACCCCACTCTGCCCCGCCCCACGCCCCACTCTGCCCCGCCCCACACCCTTCTCTGCCCGCCCCACGCCCCACTCTGCCCCGCCCCCCGCCACACTCTGCCCCCCCCCCCCCCCCACTCTGCCCCGCCCACGCCCCACTCTGCCCACTCTGCCCCACACCCTTCTCTGCCCCACCCCACACCCCACTCTGCCCCGCCCACACCCCACTCTGCCCCGCCCACGCCCCACTCTGCCCTGCCCACGCCCCACTCTGCCCCGCCCACGCCCCACTCTGCCCCGCCCCACACCCCACTCTGCCCTGTCCATGCCCCACTCTGCCCTGCCCACGCCCCACTCTGCCCCACCCCACGCCCCACTCCTGCCCCGCCCCACGCCCCACTCTGCCCTGCCCACGCCCCACTCTGCCCTGCCCCACACCCCACTCTGCCCCGCCCCACGCCCCACTCTGCCCCGCCCCACGCCACCCTCTGCCCCCCCCCACCCCACACTCTGCCCCGCCCCACGCCCCACTCTGCCCCGCCCCACGCCCCACTCTGCCCCGCCCCACGCCCCACTCTGCCCCGCCCACGCCCCACTCTGCCCCGCCCACACCCCACTCTGCCCCGCCCCACGCCCCACTCTGCCCCACCCCACACCCCACTCTGCCCCGCCCATGCCCCACTCTGCCCCGCCCCACGCCCCACTCTGCCCCCCCCACGCCCCACTCTGCCCCCACACCCTTCTCTGCCCCGCCCCACACCCTTCTCTGCCCCGCCCCACGCCCCACTATGCCCCGCCCCACGCCCCACTCTGCCCCGCCCACGCCCCACTCTGCCCCGCCCGCCCCACCCCGTTTGGACTAAGGCTTGCTAACTCACGGAGTCCCCGCTCGGCCGTCCCTCGCCGGTGTGGGGGGCACCACTCAAACCCTCGCCCCAGTGTCGCTCACACAAGTCCGTCCGGGAAGTTCGCTTGAGTGGCCTGGTGTCCGGCTGTCTCATATGGACAGGCCTTCCTCCGGAGCGGGGCGGGGGGCGCGGAGGGGGGCGCGGAGGGGGGCGCGGAGGGGGACGGAGGGGGGCGCGGAGGGGGGCGCGGAGGGGGGCGCGGAGGGGGCGCGGAGGGGGAGGGAGGGGGCGCGGAGGGGGACGGAGGGGGAGGGAGGGGGGCGCGGAGGGGGGCGCGGAGGGGGAGGGAGGGGGGCGCGGAGGGGGAGGGAGGGGGGCGCGGAGGGGGAGAGAGGGGGGCGCGGAGGGGGGCGCGGAGGGGGGCGCGGAGGGGGCGCGGAGGGGGCGCGGAGGGGGGCGCGGAGGGGGGCGCGGAGGGAGCGCGGGGAGACGTCCCGGCCCCTTGGGGAGGTTCAGGGAGGTCAGCACAGCCGTCCACAGAGCGCCGGGCCCAGCGGGCGTGTGAGCGCGGAGCCCGCCGATGACCACCGTCGGGAAGCGCCCTCGGCGGCGGAGAAAACGCTCGGAGCGGCCGTGTCCAGGCGTTTACCCCGGAATGCAGGGGGCGGTGGGGTTACGGAGACCCACCGGGCAGGGCCCGGGGAAGGCCAGGCAGACGGGGCGCAGAGGGAGAGCCACCGCGCCCGGACCGGCGTGAGCAGCGCCACGGGGCAGTCTGGGTCTGGGTCTGGGTCTGGGTCTGGGACTGGGTCTGGGTCTGGGTCTGGGTCTGGGACTGGGTCTGGGTCTGGGTCTGGGACTGGGTCTGGGTCAGGGTCTGGGTCTGGGACTGGGACTGGGTCTGGGTCTGGGTCTGGGACTGGGTCTGGGTCAGGGTCTGGGTCTGGGACTGGGACTGGGTCTGGGTCTGGGTCTGGGACTGGGTCTGGGTCAGGGTCTGGGTCTGGGTCTGGGTCTGGGACTGGGACTGGGTCTGGGTCTGGGTCTGGGACTGGGTCTGGGTCTGGGTCTGGGCTGGGCCTGGGCCTGGGCCTGGGCCTGGGACTGGGTCTGGGACTGGGTCTGGGTCTGGGTCTGGGCCTGGGCCTGGGTCTGGGTCTGGGTCTGGGACTGGGTCTGGGACTGGATCTGGGACTGGGTCTGGGCCTGGGACTGGGCCTGGGACTGGGTCTGGGACTGGGTCTGGGACTGGGTCTGGGTCTGGGTCTGGGCCTGGGCCTGGGTCTGGGTCTGGGTCTGGGACTGGGTCTGGGACTGGATCTGGGACTGGGTCTGGGACTGGGTCTGGGTCTGGGTCTGGGTCAGGGTCTGGGTCTGGGTCTGGGTCTGGGACTGGGTCTGGGCTGGGCCTGGGTCTGGGTCTGGGTCTGGGTCTGGGTCTGGGACTGGGTCTGGGACTGGGTCTGGGACTGGGTCTGGGTCAGGGTCTGGGTCTGGGACTGGGTCTGGGACTGGGTCTGGGACTGGGTCTGGGTCTGGGTCTGGGTCTGGGTCTGGGTCTGGGTCTGGGTCAGGGTCTGGGTCTGGGTCAGGGTCTGGGTCTGGGTCTGGGTCTGGGACTGGGTCTGGGCTGGGCCTGGGGGCCGCGGCCGCTGCGCGGGGGCCCTGAGGTGGGGACATGGCGCGGACCGTTAAGGCAGTCCCCGCGACGCAGACACGGACGGCTCCGCAGGTGGCCTGCAGCCGGGGTGTCTGCAGACCCTCCGGGGGGACTGCGTCCCCCGTTTGTGGCCGCCAGGCAGGCCTCCGGAGCGGGCGGGGTGAGCATGGGAGCGTCCCCACCCCGGGCGCCCTGCGGCCCCGTGAACCCCGGCGAGGCCTCCGCGCCCCCCGCACTCTTCCTCTGGGGGGGGCCCTCTGGGGTGTCCCTCTGGGGTGTCCCCCTGGGGTGTCCCTCTGGGGGGTCCCTCTGAGGGGTCCCTCTGGGCGGGCCCTCTGGGGGGTCCCTCTGGGGTGACCCTCTGGGGGTGTCCCTCTGGGGGGGCCCTGGGGGTGTCCCTCTGGGGGTCCTTCTGGGGGGTTCCTCTGGGGGGGAACCTCTGGGGGGTCCCTCTCGGGTGTCCCTCTGGGGTGTCCCTCTGGGGGGTCCCTCTGGGGGTGTCCCTCTGGGGGTGTCCCTCTGGGGGGTCCCCCTAGGGGGTCCCTCTGGGGTGACCCTTTGGGGTGTCCCTCTGGGGGGCCCCCTGGGGGGTCCCTCTGGGGTGTCCCTCTGGGGATGTCCCTCTGGGGGGGCCTCCTCACGCCTCGGCCTCCAGGGGAGGCCCCGTGTTTTGTAGCCGCGTCCCCAGCGGTGTCAGGGCCTGGCTGGGAGCGGGTGACCACGTTCCCGGGGCACCAGCAGGGGGCGCTTCTCATCTCCGCTTCCCTCTCTGAAAAGCAGCGTCGCCTCTGTGCCCGGGTACGTGACCAGGGCGCCCGCTGGAGCGGGTACCAGAGGCGCCCGCCAGGGGGGAAAGGCACCTGCTCTGACCGTCACCGCAGGGCGTCCTCCCCCCCGGGCCCTGCACTGTTCTGTTGGCTGTCCCTCCAGACCGGAGGACTGTGCCGATGGCCGAGAGGCCGAGGGAACCAGGCTCCACCCGTGCTTCACAGCGAACGGGCAGTGAATTTCGTACAGTTCTCAGCATTCTTCTCTTTTTCTTTCTTAACTCCTCACTCAAGGATGTTTCCCCCTGATTTTCAGACAGAGTGGAAGGGAGAGGGAGAGACGGAGAGAAACGGGGATGTGAGAGAAGCACATCGATTGGCTGCCTCCTGACGCACCCCTACCGGGAGGAGCCTGCAACCAAAGTACACGCCCTTGACGGGAATTGAACCCGCAGGCCGACGCTCTAGCCACTGGGCCACACTGGCCAGGGTAGTTCTCGGCATTCTTCGCTTTGGGGGGGTTCCGTTTCTGTGCAGTGTTAGGGCGGACTCGAGGACGCTCCTCAGACTCATAACAGATCTACTGCCTCGGCCGTATTTAATACCAGGGCTGCCTGTAGCCTGTGGCCTCCGTTGGGCTGCCCTGTGACCCAAAGACCCCATCCGGGCTCAGCTGGCCGATCCGCCGAGGCCCGGAGCCAGCTCAGGGGCGGGGGGCAGCCCTGGGGACAGTCACTCGGCTTCCTGAGCGCCCGGCTCACCGAGCTTCTCGCCCCGGGCTGCCTGGCGGGCTCCTCTTCTTGAAATTATAAAACAACCAGTAATTGTGTGTGTGTGTGTGTGTGTGTGTGTGTGTATAAGTGTGCATGTGTGTGTGTGAGTATGAGTGTGTGTGTGAGAGTGCGTATATGTGTGTGTGATTGTGTGTGTATGTGTGCATGTGTGTGAATGTGTGTATGCATGTGTGAGTATGAGTGTGTGAGTGTGTGTATATGTGTGTGAGTGTGTGTATGCATGTGTGTATGAGTGTGTGTGAGTGTGTGTATATGTGTGTGAGTGTGTGTGAGTGTATGTGTGCATATGTGTGTGGTTGTGTGCGTCTATGTGTGCATGTGTGTGAGTGTGTGTGTGTGTATGTGAGTGTGTGAGTGTGTGTGTGAGTGCGTGTGTGTGAGTGTGAGTGTGTGTGAGTGCATGTGTGCATGTGTATGTGTGTGTATGTGTATGTGAGTGTGTAAGTATGTGTGTATGAGTGTGTGTGTGTGTATATGTATGTGAGTGTGTGTGAGTGTATGTGTGCATATGTGTGTGGTTGTGTGCGTCTATGTGTGCATGTGTGTGAGTGTGTGTGTGTGTGAGTGTGAGTGCGTGTGTGTGAGTGTGAGTGTGTGTGAGTGCATGTGTGCGTGTGTATGTGTGTGTATGTGTGTGTGAGTGTGTAAGTATGTGTGTGAGAGTGTGTGAGTGTGTGTATATATGTGTGAGTGTGTGTGTATGTGTGCATATGTGTGTGAGTGTGAGTGTGTGTATATATGTGTGAGTGTGTGTATGTGTGCATATGTGTGTGAGTGTGTATATGTGTGTGTATGAGAGTGCGTGTGTGTGAGTGTGAGTGTGTGTATATGTGTGTGAGTGTGTGTGTATGTGTGTGTGAGTGTGTATATGTGTGTGTGTATGAGTGTGTGTGTGTGTGAGAGAGTGCGTGTGTGTGAGTGTGTTTGTGAGTGTGAGTGTGTGTGTGAGTGTGTGTATATATGTGTGAATGTGTGTGTATGTGTGCATATGTGTGTGAGTGTGTATATGTGTGTGTGTATGAGTGTGTGTGTGTGTGTGTGTGTGTGTGTGAGAGTGCATGTGTGTGAGTGTGAGTGTGTGTGCTGTGAGCCCTGTGCACGCTTTGAGGCAGGCAGATGGTGAGCCTGGAGGTGCGGGATGCTGAGCGCCCGGGGGCTGGCCGGGAGGACGCCAGGAGCTGGACAAAGTGTCCACATTCCTGAGCAGAGATTCTGGAAGCTCGAGCGGCCCCCCGAGGCTCGCGCCTCCGCACAGTGAGGAGCGGCCGTGAGACCGGCCGGCAGCCAGGCTCAGGGTAAGAGTCTGCGCGCTTGGCAGCGGCTTACAAAGCAAACAGGCGGCCATCCGATCCGGCCTCCGCTGCTCCGCGCCGGCCCCGGGGAGCAGAGCCGGCGCCCGTGCTTCCAGCGGCCGCTCTGGCTGCCAGCACCGGCAGCGCCAAGTCCGCCAGAGGTGCTGGCGGTGAGCTACGGCGCACCAGCACGCATGGCGCTCGGTGACGGAGAGGAAGGGCTACGGGGCCACGAGAAGCCGCGGCGGCCCTGACGTGCACGTGGCCGGTGAGAGAAGCCAATCTGAAAGGCCGCCTGCCGTGTGAGTGCAGCCATAGAACGTCCTGGAAAAGGCAAAAAGGACAGTGAACAGGTCAGTGTGGCCAGGAGCCGGGGAGGAGGGAGACAGAGGAGGAACGGGGTGTCAGTGGGGAAGCCATTCTGTGTGGCACGGCGTGGTGGATGCATGTCAGCGGCCATCTGCCTGCACAGAGAGGGCATCGCTCCGAGCGGAGCCCTGTGCACCGCCCAGGCTGCGTGACGGCCATGTGGTGGGGCCACATGGTGGTCAGTGCACGTCACAGCGACCGGTCGTTGCGCTGTCCGGTCGATTTGCATATTAGCCTTTTATGATATAGGATTGTATATAGTCAACTACCTCAGATTTTAATTTCTACAAAAAATCTTTTACTTCTGTACAGTAAACACTTCTCTTGGCAAAAGATTGGAAAACCCTGGGAGACACATTTATAAACCAGAAATTAGTAACACACCCCCTCCTGGGGGTGGAGCCCACAACCCAGGCCTGTGCCCTGACCTGGAACTGGACACTCAGCCATGCCGGCTGGGCTGGCCTCTCCTGATTCTTAGTGAAAAGCTAAGACACACGTTACCCAGACACGCTCCAGCACGCACAGGGACAAAGCACAGGGGCAGACAGGCTTCCGTGTGCACAATCACATGCACACGTTCGGAGCTGGGGTCTGTTCCAGACGCGGATAGACAGACAGACGGCCGAGGCCGTGCTCCGTCAGAGCAGTCTCCCTCCATCGCCTGGGGAGGTCTTTGTCCTAACACAGGTCCCGGACTGCAGCGGCTTCCAGAACAGTCAGAACCATCAGCTCCCTCCTCCCTCCTCCTCCTCCCTCCCGAGCTGCACCGGGAGCTGTGCCTGCCCCGGGTGTGTTGCCCCAGCTCCCTGCGGTGTCTCCCCACCCCTGGCAGGTGCCACTTAGCCTGGCGCTCTCGGAGGGTGGCGGGGAGGGTGGCAAGAAAGTGTTCCCGAGGGGGTGGGTGCAGGAGCTGCAGGGGCGGGTCTGGCCGGCCAGCGGGAGGGTCTGTGTCTCTGGGCCCTGGACTGGGGGCCCTCTGGGGATTGCGTACGTCGCCTGGGGGCTGAGCAGTGGGACGGCCCTGAGAATGGGACAGGGCCCCCAGCTGCTCCTGGGAGAGGAGCTGTGAGTGGGAACAGGCCCCATGGCACATGGTGACGGGATCGGACGGATGTGGGAAACGCTCAGCAGAGCGCTCCAGCCAAACACAGCATTGACCAAAGCCACACCTGTGACGTTGATGAGGACGTAGAAACTTTTGAGAAGCTTCTGTGCTCACAGGCCGTGTCCGAACACTCGTTCGAACGAAATCTGTGCACTCGGATGGGGGGCCCTCAGCCCGGCCTGCGCCCTCTGGCAGTCCAGGAGCCCTCAGGGGATGTCCGACGGACGGTTTAGACCCGCTCCCCACTGATATGACAAAAAGCATGCTTTTCCCGTTACATTGATTTCATCTAAGTCCATCATAGGGGTGAGCTTGTCCCTGCGCTCGCCAGCCGTGAGCCCGGCTTCTGGCTGAGCGGTGCTCCCCCTGTGGGAGTGCACTGTGCATTGAGTGTCTGCCCCCTGGTGGTCAGTGCATGTTATAGCAACCGGTCAATTTGTATATTAGCCTTTTATTATATGGGATTGTATATATTCAACTACCTCAAATTTTAAATTCTACAAAAAAAGACTTTTATTTCTGTACAGTCAACACTTCTCTTGTCAAAAGATTGGAAAACATGGGGAGACCCATGTTATAAACCAGAAACTAGTATGGAAAACATAAGAAAGAAAAATAAAAGTAGAAGAAGTTAATTGCCTGAAGAGGAAACATGAATGCCAACGAACAAGCAAACACAGCTGTCCTCAGAGAAGGCAAACAAAAGAACAAAGAAGCGACTCTTCCCCCACTGCGTTCCTCAAATCACGTGGCCTGGCTTTCTCAGTGGCCCCGGGGGGGCGGGGGGGCAGTTAGGGGTGACCAGCCAGAAGGGGGGCAGGGAGGGGCAACTAGGCTGGAGGGGAGGGCACAGTTGGGGAGACCAGGCCAACAGGGAGGGGGCAGTTGGGGGCAACCTGGCAGCAGCGGGGGACAGTTAGGGGCAACCAGGCCAGCAGGGAGGGGCAGTTAGGTGTGATCAGGCCAGCATGCAGAGGCAGTGAGGGGCAATCAGGCTGGCGGAGGGGAGACAGTTAGGGGTGACCAGCAGGCTGGCAGGTGAGCTATTAGGAGCCAGCAGTCCAGGACTGTGAGAGGAATGTTTAGGCCTAAACTGGCAGCTGGACATCCCTTGAGGGGTCCCGGATTGGAGAGGGTGCAGGGTGAGCTGAGGAGCCTCCCCACCTCCCATGCACGAATTTCATGCCTAGGCCTCTAGTTTTTAAAATAAAACCATACAGTGTGTGTGCATTTTAGTGAAGGCAGATGTTCCTAGAAAAAGGTTTTAAGAAGTGAAATGATACCCTGTCACTTCAGTCTCCAGGGAGGTGTGGAGAGCAGTGGGTGAGGGTTCGCGGTTTGGGGGACATTAGCTAACATCTCTCCTCGACTCACCCCTCCCTCCTTCCTTCCTCCCTCCTTTTCTCCCTCCCTCTTTCCCTTCCTCCCTCCTTTCCTCCCTCCCTCTTTCCCTCCCTCCCTCCCTCCCTCCCTCCCTCCCTCTTTCCCTTCCTCCCTCCCTCCCTCCCTCCCTCCCTCCTCCCTTGCCTGATTTCCTTCTTTCCTCTCTCCTTTCCTTCTCCCTATAAAATGGACGAGAAGCCGACATGACGAAAAGCTGGCATTGATTCTAAATGACGGGAACGCGGACATGGAAGCCAGTCCTTCCTTTTACTGTAACCTCGCTCTCAGAACGCGGAAACCACGCCAAACTAACACCCAGTGTGTGCGCACATACACCGCCGAGCCGCGGGACCCTGCCGGGGAAGGGAGGGGGCTGAGCCCGCGGCTCCGCACAGCCACTCCCTGGGAGCCCGGCGTCTGGCCCGGAGCCCGGTCGGCGCCTGGAGCGAGGCCCTCTGTGCACCCTCCCGTGTCCGTGACCGCCCCACCCCCGCCTGAGCAGGTGGCTCCATTTCCTGCGCCTCTGACTGATAAGGAACGTTCTTCCTTATTTTGGGGAAGAAACATGTTCCCACAGACGCCACCTCTCAGTTCCATTTCTTTCTTTTTCCTCTGGAGAAACAGCGGTTAGATCCAGCACCCGATCATGGGAATGCTCTTCAAAATGTGGAGACCGCCCGGCCGGCGCGGCTCAGCGGTTGAGCCTTGACCTATGAGGCAGGAGGTCACGGTTTGATTCCAGGGCGGGCACAGGCCCGGGCTGCGGGCTCCACCCCCAGTAGGGGGCGTCCAGGCGGCAGCTGATCCATGATTCGCTCTCATCATGGATGTTTCTCTCTCCCTTCCTCTCTGAAGTCAGTAAAAATAGACGCATTTTCACACGGGAAGACCACCATCCTCCGTGTGTCACTGCTGACCCACAGTGCCTAGCGAGGGCTGTTCAGCACAGTCCCCGGGATCGGGCCTGAGCTGGCAGTCAGACATCCCCGAGGGGTCCTGGATTGGAGAGGGTGCAGGCTGAGCTGAGCGGACATGGGAGCCTGGCAGGGGGACATGGCCGTCACCCAGCAAAGAGGCTGGGAAATCACTGGGAAGTTTCTCCTGGGTCACACAGAGCACACCGGCCACAGAGAGCCCAGCCCCTCTCTGCAGAGAGCTCGGCGACAGCCGTCCCCGGGGCCAGAGGTTCATAACTGAGGAGCCATCTTATCACACTCGCTGGCCACAGAGGGGAACCGGTGCCTGGCTAAGGGCCGAGAGCCCAGCAGACAGCGGGAGCCGCTCACTCCTTATCGGTGCCGCTGCGTGTTTCCTGGAGCAGCCAGGCAGGCCACGGCCTCTGCGGTGCGGGTGGGCAGAGGTCAGCGGGGCGGGCAGAGGGCAGGGGGCTGGCAGAGGGCAGGTACAGGCGGGCAGAGGTCAGGTGTGGGCTGGCAGAGGTCAGGGGGGCTGGCAGAGGTCAGGGGGGCTGGCAGAGGGCAGGTGTGGGCGGGCAGAGGTCAGGTGTGGGCGGGCAGAGGTCAGGGGGGCTGGCAGAGGTCAGGTGTGGGCTGGCAGAGGTCAGGGGGGCTGGCAGAGGTCAGGGGGGCTGGCAGAGGTCAGGGGGGCTGGCAGAGGGCAGGTGTGGGCTGGCAGAGGTCAGGGGGGCTGGCAGAGGGCAGGTGTGGGTGGGCAGAGGGCAGGTGTGGGCTGGCAGAGGTCAGGGGGGCTGGCAGAGGGCAGGTGTGGGCTGGCAGAGGTCAGGGGGGCTGGCAGAGGGCAGGTGTGGGCTGGCAGAGGTCAGGGGGGCTGGCAGAGGGCAGGTGCGGGCAGGCAGAGGTCAGGGGGGCTGGCAGAGGGCAGGTGCAGGCTGGCAGAGGTCAGGGGGCCTGGCAGAGGGCAGGTGCAGGCTGGCAGAGGTCAGGCGGGCAGGGGGTGTACCTGCCTGGGGAGGGCCTGGGGAGCCACGTCCCCGCTCCCTGAGGCCCAGGGTTGGCTCTTTCCCACGTGCTGAGCGGGGACCGGGGAGGCTGTGGCACTCGCTGGGGCGGGGGGGAGTCCGGTACCGAGAGGCTGCGCCTCACCAAGAAAGAGGAACCGGAGAGCAAACCGCTGGCAGAGGAGCAGGATTCACACCCAGCTTCCGGGAACCAAAGGCCTTCACCGGGTTTGTTTAAGCCTCGCCGCTCTCAGAGAGGCCGGGGCACCAGGAGAAATCCTAAAGCTTCCCAGCGACTGACCAGCCATCAGAACGCACGCGTCGCCAGGCTGTACGGTAGAGCCTGGAGAGAGAGCCCGCCCGCAGCTCAGACCCGTCGGCTCTGGAAACACCTGGCAGGTGAGACAGGACGGGGCGCTTCCATAGAGGTAACTGTGTCCTCTCTGCCTTTAGTTCCAGTGGCTTTATTCACATTAGAGCTTCATGAAATTGCACGAAATTCATGTGGGGGGAGGGGGGAGTGTCCCTCAGCCCAGCCTGCACCCTCTCCAATCTGGGACCCCTCGAGGGATGTCCGACTGCCCATTTAGGTAAACGGGCAATCAGACGTCCCTCTCACAACCCAGGACTGCTGGCTCCCAACTGCTCGCTTGCCTGCCTGCCTGATTGCCCCTAACCACTTCTGCCTGCCAGCCTGATCACCCCCTAACCACTCCCCTGCCAGCCTGATCAACGCCTAACTGCTCCCCTGCTGGGCCCAACTGCCCCTAACTGCCCTCCCCTGCTGCCTGGCCACCCCCAAATGCCCTCCCCTGTGGCCATCTTGTATGCACATGGGGGTGGCCCTCTTTGACCACGTGGGGGCGGCCATCTTATTTGTTGGAGTGATGGTCAATTTGCATATTACCTCTTTATTATATAGGATTCTTGGCACTTCTTTTTAAAACCTAAATGCAGAAGGAAATAAAGGAGAAAAGATATGGGGAAGGGACAGCTTAACTCGTCGCATTTTGGGGTGACTGACGAAGTCTGCTCCCCCTCAAAGGACTTTGGGTGTCCCCAGTTAAGAGAGGTGTGCAGCCCGGCCGGCGTGGCTCAGTGGTTGACCTTCGACCTGTGAACTGGGAGGTCACCGTTTGATTCCCTGTCAGGGCACAGGCCCGGGTTGCAGGCTCCATCCCCAATAGGGGGCGTGCAGGAGGCAGCCAATCTGTGATTCTCCTATCATCGATGTTTCGCTCTCTCTCCCTGTCCCTTCCTCTCTGAGATCAATAAAAACATATTTTTACAGAAAGAGAGAGGTGTGCAGGCACTTTAACCCTCTCCAGGCGGGTCCCACCGTGGTTCTGTCTTTGTTCCCCCCTCCCCCTCCCCCCTGTCCTCCCCCCCCCGCCCTCCCACCTCAAACCCGCGTCTCGCATGCTCCCCGTGCAGCCTCACCCCGGCCTCTCCCAGGTGGGGGTCCACCTTCAGGCGGCAGCTCCCAGACGGCGCCCCCTGCCGCGGGTGGAAACCGTTTCACACACACACACACACACACACAAACACGCATGCACGCACGCACGCACACACACAGACACACACACTCACACACACACACACACACGCACACACACACACTCACACACACACACTCACACACACACTCACACACTCACACACACACACACACACACTCACACACACACACACTCACACACTCACACACACACACACTCACACACTCACACACTCACACACACACACACACACTCACACACTCACACACACACACGCACACTCACACACACACACACCCTCACACACTCACACACACACACGCACACACGCGCACACACACACACACACTCACACACTCACGCACACACGCACACACACTCACACACACACACACACGCACACACACACTCACACACACACACACGCACACACACACACTCACACACACACTCACACACACGCGCACACACACACATGCACACAGACACGCACACACACAGACACGCACACACACACACGCACACACACACACACACACACACGCACCCCGGCTGCCGGTGTTTATTTGGTTTTGATGGAGTGGCTGACATCGGGTTTGGATTTCACAACCCTCCTGGCGCTCCGGAGAGGCGAGGAGGAAGATGGAAGAGGGGATGACAGCCGCGGGCCGTGCTGCGTCTCAGGGGCCCGCGGGCCTTTCCGCTCCGTTGTGCAAGCTCGCCCCGGGGACGGGCAGGGGGACACCGGGACGCATTTTCTGCCTGTCAGAGCCGCGGCGTGGAACGGCTGGAGGGACCGCACAGTCACATTCCTCTGCTCCGCGCTGGGAGATGCTAACGGGAAAGTGTGTCACCAGTTTGCATCACCTGCCCCTGGAGGCCAGCAGAAAGGGGCCAGGCCCTCCCCTGCAGGCCTGGTCACCCTAACTGCCCTCCCCAGCAGGCCTGGGCGCCCCTAACTGCCCTCCCCTGCCGGCCTGGGCGCCCCTAACTGCCCTCCCCTGCAGGCCTGGGCGCCCTAACTGCCCTCCCCTGCCGTCCTGGGCGCCCCTAACTGCCCTCCCCTGCAGGCCTGGGAGCCCCTAACTGCCCTCCCCTGCAGGCCTGGGCGCCCCTAACTGCCCTCCCCTGCAGGCCTGGGCGCCCCTAACTGCCCTCCCCTGCAGGCCTGGGCGCCCCTAACTGCCCTCCCCTGCAGGCCTGGGCGCCCCTAACTGCCCTCCCCTGCAGGCCTGGGCGCCCCTAACTGCCCTCCCCTGCAGGCCTGGGCGCCCCTAGCTGCCCTCCCCTGCAGGCCTGGGCGCCCCTAACTGCCCTCCCCAGCAGGCCTGGTCACCCTAACTGCCCTCCCCTGCCGGCCTGGGCGCCCTAACTGCCCTCCCCTGCCGGCCTGGGCGCCCTAACTGCCCTCCCCTGCCGGCCTGGGCGCCCTAACTGCCCTCCCCTGCCGGCCTGGGCGCCCTAACTGCCCTCCCCTGCAGGCCTGGGCGCCCTAACTGCCCTCCCTGCAGGCCTGGGCGCCCTAACTGCCCTCCCCTGCCGGCCTGGGCGCCCTAACTGCCCTCCCCTGCAGGCCTGGGCGCCCTAACTGCCCTCCCCAGCAGGCCTGGGCGCCCTAACTGCCCTCCCCAGCAGGCCTGGGCGCCCTAACTGCCCTCCCCTGCCGGCCTGGGCGCCCTAACTGCCCTCCCCTGCCGGCCTGGGCGCCCTAACTGCTCTCCCTGCCGGCCTGCCATGCCCATCTCCCCGTGCTGTCTCCAGCTCCCGAGGACCAGCTCCGGTGGCTTGGGGCCTTCGCTCTGTCCTGTTTTAAGTCCTCACTCGGGGATATTTCTTCCATTTGTTTTTAGAGAGCGTGAAAGGGAGCGGGAGCGGCAGAGAGAATCACCGATGAGAGACATCCATGGCGGCCTCCCGCACGCCCCGCCATGGTCGGGAGCCCGCCTCCGCGGACGCGCCCTTGACCAGATCCGAGCGGGGCCTTCCGTCCGCAGGCCGAGGCTCTGTCCGCGGAGCCACGCCGCCGGTGGTGCTGCCTTCGAGTCACCGCACCGACGCCTGAACTGAGCGGGGAGCCGGCCTGGCTCCTGGGCCTGCGGCTGCCTACCCTCACGTGCACCTTCCGAAGGTTCTGGAAGGTTCTGGAAGGGGACCGTGGCGGTCAGGACCCCTGTCTGCCCCAGCCCGGCCCGGGGCCCCCGGAGGCCCCTGCTCCGACCGCAGCCTCGGTGACTGGGGAAGCTTATGGGCCATGTTTTCAGTGTTCCCACGCTGAAACATGCCCAGGCTTCTAGCAGCCCCGCAGGGCCCGCGGGGCACAGCAGGCGGCGAGGGCGGGCGCCGCGCAGGCCCGGCGGGCGGTGCCAGGGCGGTTGCTGCCGGGGGCTGAGCCAGGGCCGCGGTGCCTGCCCGCGGCCGCCGGGGAGAGCATCCGAGCAGGGCCGGGTGGCAGGCGGACAACGGCTTGTTCTCTCGGAGGCCGGATTGAGAAATCGTGTGGCTCCATCCGTGTTTACCTTCTGCGTAGGATCGCAGCCTTTCCTTTAGGAAAGGCTGGGGGCCGGGGGGCGGGAGGGCAGAGGGTGGTGTGGGGCGGGGGGGGGGGAGAGGGTGGTGTGGGGCCAGGGGGGAGGGCAGAGGGTGGTGTGGGGCCAGGGGGGGAGGGCAGAGGGTGGTGTGGGGCCAGGGGGGGAGGGCAGAGGGTGGTGGGGGGCGGGGGGGGGCAGAGGGTGGTGTGGGGCCAGGGGGGGAGGGCAGAGGGTGGTGGGGGGGGGCAGAGGGTGGTGGGGGGCGGGAGGGGGGGCAGAGGGTAGTGTGGGGCCGGGGGGGGGGGGCAGAGGGTGGTGGTGGGGGGCAGAGGGTGGTGGGGGGCGGGAGGGGGGCAGAGGGTGGTGTGGGGCCAGGGGGGGAGGGCAGAGGGTGGTGGTGGGGGGCAGAGGGTGGTGGGGGGCGGGAGGGGGGGCAGAGGGTGGTGGGGGGCGGGGGGGAGGGCAGAGGGTGGTGGGGGGCGGGGGGGGGGCAGAGGGTGGTGTGGGGCGGGGGGGGGGGCAGAGGGTGGTGGTGGGGGCAGAGGGTGGTGTGGGGCCCGCAGGGAATTGCGAGTTATGGGAACGGGAGGGAGGACAGCACGTTGATGAGAACCAGGAGGGCGCGCTGGCGTGGGATCTGCTGCATAATAGAAATTTGTCTCGCGTTTGCTGCCAGCAGAGGCACGGCCTGGGGAGTGAGGAATGGCGCTGTCTTCCAGGTTCAGAGTGAAGTCTGGAGAGACGTCCTGGAAGGTTCGCCTCGCTTCACAGGAGCTAAGCAGCTTTCTGCGTTCTCGTCTGAGAGGCGTCCACGGGGAGCTGGCCTGGGGACGGGTTTTGTTCTCCTGCTTTTCAGCTTGAACATACGTTCTGTGGGGCCAATGGGGGGAGCGGGAAGGGGGCGCATCTATAATACTTTCAACAATAAATGAGAAATGCGTGTGCATTGCAGCTGGCCCCTTTGTGGTTTGTGGTCCCTGGCTGGTGCCTTTGAATATTCTTCCCTGGAATCTGCGTGTGCTGTACACTCTGTCTGTCTGCTCGTCTCTTAAAACAGCAGTGTCCGCCCGCCGGCGCGGTCAGTGGTTGAGTGTTGACCTAGGAACCAGGAGGTCACTGGTTTGAGTCCCGGTCACGGGCACAGGCTCGGGTTTCAGGCTCCATCCCCAGTGGGGGGTGTGCAGGAGGCAGCCAATCAATGATTCTCTCTCATCGTTGATGTTTCTATCTCTCTCTCCCTCTCCCTTTCTCTCTGAAGTCAATAAAAATATATTTCAAACAAACAAACAAACAAAATAAAACAGAAGTTTCCATGAAGCTTCGTACATGTGATGCAGCTACGGAATATTAATGACATGTAACACATGTGTACATGCTGTTTGCCACATTTATATATTGTGATATGATTGCGTCTGTGGTGTGTCAGCTACACCTCCATCACATGTGTTAGCTGACTCCTCCATCACGTGTGTTAGCTGACCCTCTATCACGTGTGTTAGCTGACTCCTCCATCACGTGTGTGAGCTGACCCTCTATCACGTGTGTTAGCTGACTCCTCTATCACGTGTGTTAGCTGACTCCTCCATCACGTGTGTGAGCTGACCCTCTATCACGTATGTTAGCTGACTCCTCCATCACGTGTGTTAGCTGACCCTCTATCACATGTGTTAGCTGACTCCTCCATCACGTGTGTGAGCTGACCCTCTATCACGTATGTTAGCTGACTCCTCCATCACATGTGTTAGCTTTCTATCACGTGTGTTAGCTGACTCCTCCATCACGTGTGTTAGCTGACTCCTCTATCACGTGTGTTAGCTGACTCCTCCATCACGTGTGTGAGCTGACTCCTCTATCACGTGTGTTAGCTGACCCTCCATCACGGGTGTTAGCTGACCCTCTATCACAGCGCGTGGCTGTTATTTTGTGGTGAAAACTCCTAAGATGCAGTGTCACTCAGCTGGTGAGGCTCAGGGGTTGAGGTTTGACCTATGAACCAGGAGGTGAGGGTTCAAATCCCGTCAGGGCCCAGGCCTGTGCTGGAGGCTCCATCCCCAGGGCGGGACGTGCAGGAGGCAGCCGATCAGTGATTCCCTCTCATCACTGATGTTTCTCTCTCTCCCTTCCTCTTCCTTCCTCTCTGAAATCAATAAAAACGTCTATTGTCCATAATCTCTCCGCTGTACCTCTGAGCTTTGCCCAATTATATCTCAATAAAAAATTAAACGGAGAACATCGTGGCCGTGAGAACTGGCCGGGGGGAGGGCAGGGAGGAGGGGAGGGGTTGCAATCAGAAAGGAGCCTGTGTGCGGGCAGAGGCGTGAGAGGCGAGAGCGAGGATGCAGACAGGGTCCAGGCGGCCGTGCCCGGAGGCTGGGCCTGAGGCGGGGGGAGAGGCGGCAGACCCCCACGAGGGGAATCGTGCTTAGAGCCGGGCCGTTGGTGCACACGGGGACCACTCGCTGTCAGATCAGACGGCAGCCGTCTGTGCCGCGGGCTGGCGCTGCGCCAGGAACCAGGTTTAAAAAGCAGGAGCAGCGGCGGCCGTGCCTGCTGGACGGCGGTGCTGGGTTCACGGGGTGCGTGCTGGCTGCCGGCGTCTGCACGGCCGGAGGGCGGGAGTTCAGGCTGCGGGGGAAGGGCTGTGTTTGCAGGAGGAGGCGTCTGAAATAAGAGGGCGGCTGGGGCCGGCTGAGGAGAGAGGCCCTGTCGGGGGGCCGCCGGGGCCGCCTGGAGGAGACGCCGTGGATCAGCGTGTCCTCGGTGGCCGCGCCGCAGCGTCAGGACAGGCGGACTAAAGGCGGCCCACTGGCCGGGCTGTGGGCAGGAGCGCCCGAGAGGAGCCGAGTGGCCTGGGGCGTCCCCTGCACGTCCGTCCGCAGGGGGTGAAGGCGGGGGCAGGGGGGTGGGGGGGGACGGGCCACAGGGCCGTACCCATGGAGGTGTGCTTCTTCTTCTTTATCTTCAAATGTGTGTGTACGGCTGTCAGGGAGGAAGGGAGAGGGAGAGAGAGAAACATCCATGACGAGAGAGAACCATGGACCGGCTGCCTCCTGTGCAGCCCACACTGGGGATGGAGCCCACACCCCGGGCCTGTGCCCTGACCGGGAATCGAACCCTGACCTCCTGGTTCATGGGTTGATGTTCAACCACTGAGCCACACCAGCCGGGCTGTATGTATTTCTTTGGGGGAAGAAACCATTATATCATCGCGTCAGGGCAAAACGGTGGCACCTCATTTATGAGAGACCGAGCCGGGAGCAGCCGGAGGGACCGTTCCTTCGGACCGCCAGGCCCGGCGTCCTGTCAACGGGGCCGGGACATGCTGGCTCTCTGGGGAGCGGAGAGGATCCGGGTCACGGAGAGGGGATTGGTGTAGGGCGACAGACCCCATAAATGCCCCATGATAGACACTGGCCCAGAGCGGGCAGCGCCTGTGGGGCTGCAGCGGAATTCTTTGGTCGGAAAGCGGCAGGTCCGCGGGCAGAGGCCATGAGCTCCGGAGGACTGGTCGCCGTCGGAGTGACAGGGGGACGGACAGCGATGGCTCAGGCGGCTGCTGTCTGCGGCCGGAGCCCCCGCAGCGCTGGTGGCAGAGGCAGGCCCTCCCCTGGCAGAGGGGCCGGGCCGGGGGGAGGGAGGGGGAGAGAGGGAGGGGGGAGGGAGGGGGGAGAGAGGGGGAGGGAGGAAAGGGGGAAGGACGGAGGGAAGGGGGAGGGAGGGAAGGGGGAGGGAAGGGAGAAGGAGGGAGGGAAGGGGGAAGGAGGGAGGGAAGGGGGAGGGAGGGGAGGAGGAGGGGAGGGAGGGGGGAGGGGGAGGGGGAAGGAAGGGGGAGGAAGGGGGGAGAAGGGGGAGGGAGGGGGGAGAGAGGGAGGGGGAAGGGAGAGGGAGGGTGGAGGGAGGAAGGGGGAAGGGAGAGGGGAGGGGGAAGGGGGAGGGAGGGAAGGAGGAGGGAGGAGGGGGGAGGGGGAGGGAGGAAGGGAGGGGGAGGGGGAGGGAGGGAGGGGGAGGAAGGGGGAGGGAGGGGGAGGGAGGGGGAGGGAGGGAGGGGGAGGAAGGGGGAGGAAGGGGGAGGGAGGGGGAGGGAGGGGGAGGGGGAGGGAGGGGGAGAAGGGGGGGGGGGGGGGGGGGAGAGGGGGGGGGGGGAGGGGGGAGGGAGGGAGGGGGAGGAAGGGAGGGAGGGAGGGGGGAGGGAGGGGGAGGGAGGGAGGGGGAGGAAGGGGGAGGGAGGGAGGGGGAGGAAGGGGGAGGGAGGGGGAGGGAGGGGGAGGGAGGGGAAGGGGGATGGGGAGGGAGGGGAAGGGGGAAGGGGAGGGGGAGGGAGGGGGAGGGAGGGGGAGGGAGGGAGGGGGCCCCAGGGAGCTATGAGGAAGGCACCCCTCCTTGCAACGTGCCCTTTCTTCCTTCATCCTCAGCTCGGTCATCGCTCTGCCCACTCCCTGCGCCCCGGGCTCTAAAATGAGAAACCCACGGGGCCCAGCCCTGCCCGCCTGGGGCAGATCAGGGCAGCAGCGGCCGTGGGCACCGTTCCACTGCATAGCCGAGGGGGGCAGCGGCCAACGGGCAGCGGGCAGCGGGCAGCGGTGGGCATCTTGCCGCGCTGACATCCATGCACCCGGCTCAGAGCCCCTGACGAGCGGCTCTGCGGCCGGGCTGCCCAGAGGCCCCGTCCCCGCTGTGCTAACCGTCCCGTCGGCTATAAACAGCGCGTCCACACCCCGCCCCGACCCTGCTGCCTCCGGACGGAGAGTTCCAAAGGCCACAGCGTGTGTGAGCACCCACACGGCCCTCTGGCCCCGGCTTCGGTCTGGCCGGGCGGCGGGTCTGTGGAACGTTCTGGATGCCCAGTGCTGGGGGCAGGCTCAGCGCGAGGGGAGGGAGGAGTAAGGATGATGGGAGCGAGCCTGTCCATGGGCTCCTTCCCCTTCCCAAGCAGCAGTGCCGCCAGGCGGGGGCGCCCTCACCTTACAGGCTGCCGCCCTGTGAGCCGCAGCCTGCAGGGAGAGACCCCCCCCAGGGCAGGGAGAGACCCCCCCAGGGCAGGGAGAGACCCCCCAGGGCAGGGAGAGACCCCCCCAGGGCAGGGAGAGACCCCCCAGGGCAGGGAGAGACCCCCCAGGGCAGGGAGAGACCCCCCAGGGCAGGGAGAGACCCCCCAGGGCAGGGAGAGACCCCCCCAGGGCAGGGAGCCTCCGATCCTCCTGTCAGACCGCCATTGGGCCCGAATGCCCCCAGGGAGCCCACAGCCCTGCCCGGGGCCGGGCGGCCAGCCCAGCCGGCCTCTCTGGGGGCCGTTGGGGAGGGGGTGTCGCCTGGGGTGGAGGGAGCGGCTGGGACGCGGCCTCCGCTCCGTAAACACCCGGGGCCTCTCGGGGCCGTGGGCGGGCCTGCAGGCTGCGTGGCTGGTGCCAGAGTCACGTCCCTCCTGACAGAGGAGGAGCCGAGGCCAGACACGGGGCCGGTGCCCCAGGCAGCGAAGGCGGAGCGGGCCAGTGTCCCCCTCCGGAGCCACCTGATCCCGTCACCGCGCCTCCTGCCTCCTCTGCCGGGCCCCACCCTTGTGTGTGTGAACACGGAACGCCCGCCCCCGTGCGTGTGAACATGGGAACTCCCACCCCAGTGCGTGTGAACATGGGAACTCCCTCCCCAGTGCGTGTGAACACGGAACGCCAGCCAACGTGCATGTGAACACGGGAACGCGGTGCCAGTCTCTCCCCAGGAGCGGGTGTCGGCAGGAAGGAGAGAGCCCCAAGCTGCTCCTGGGTGGTTGGGGGTGAGGCGGGAGCCGGGGGCAGCGGGGGGACCGGCAGGAAGATGTGCCAGAGGCAGCAGGGGGAGGAGGCTGGAGGCCGGGGGCTGGGGGCAGCAGGGGGGGCGGGAGGGAGCTGGACGAACCCGCTCACTCAGGTGCAGCGTTGCCTCCACAGGGCCAGCCCGGCCGGGGGCCCTGGCTTTGACCTTGTCCAGCTGACAGCGCGGATCTGACAGACCTCCTGACGCCGCCCGGCTTCCCGCACAGACACCGGCTCCCGGGAGCCGCGGTGAGGAGCTCCCGGCCGGCACGCTCCGTCCTCCCAGCCCCTGGCACGTGGTGCTGTCTGTCCGCGTCCGTCCGTCCAGGCTGCAGGGAGCGCGGGCTGACCACGCAGTGGGGCCGCGCCCCGGCCGCCCGCTCCTGGTCGGGCCCGGGAGGCCCCCGGGGGCCGGGGCGCTCACCGCCTGTGCACGGACGCTGCCCGGCAGGCCTGGCCAGCGAGGTCCGAGGACCGAGGGCCTGCAGAGCCCGCCCCAGCTGGCACGTCCCCACGGCTTCGCTTCCCGTGGCTCAGGAGGAACGAGAAGCTGCCAGGAGGTGGCGCTGGCCTCGCTCTGCCTACAGGGCCCAGCGGTCAGCAGGTCTCTGGTCTGTGCCAGCTGAGGCGTGTGCCCTGGGGCAGGCCCAGAGCGGGCCTTTTCAGCCCGGGGGGGCGGGGGGCAGAGCGGGCCTTCCTGGGGGATTGGAGGGGAAGGGGGGGGGCAGGGCGGGGTCTTCTTGGGGGGATTGGAAGGGTCGGGCGAGGGGAGGGTGGGGCCTTCCTGGGGGTATTGGAGGGGGTCGGGGGGGGGCTGTGAAAACGGCGTGGCCTCCGCCAAAGCCTCCTCCCCCTTGCTTCCCCGGGACATTTCTGAAGCCACGTCCCCCGCTGGTCCTTCCCTTCGGGAGGCAGTAGGGTCCAGGGTGGGCCTTCCGCTGTCAGGCCAGGTTCACAGAAACACCCGTGTGGGGAGCACACCCCGCTGTTTCCCCAGTTCCCCTCGCTTCACCGTCTCCCTCGGCTTCTTCCCGGTGCTGGGGCCGCGTGGGGCCCCGGAATCCTCTGCTCAGTCCCGCAGAGCCGCCGCGCCCGGGGCCCGTCTGTGGGACAGTCACCCCGGGGCCCGTCTGTGGGACAGTCACCCCGGGGCCCGTCTGTGGGGACAGTCACCCCGGGGCCCGTCTGTGGGGCAGTCACCCCGGGGCCCGTCTGTGGGACAGTCACCCCGGGGCCCGTCTGTGGGACAGTCACCCCGGGGCCCGTCTGTGGGACAGTCACCCCGGGGCCCGTCTGTGGGGACAGTCACCCCGGGGCCCGTCTGTGGGACAGTCACCCCGGGGCCCGTCTGTGGGGCAGTCACCCCGGGGCCCGTCTGTGGGGCAGTCACCCCGGGGCCCGTCTGTGGGGCAGTCACCCCGGGGCCCGTCTGTGGGGCAGTCACCCCGGGGCCCGTCTGTGGGGCAGTCACCCCGGGGCCCGTCTGTGGGGCAGTCACCCCGGGGCCCGTCTGTGGGGCAGTCACCCCGGGGCCCGTCTGTGGGACAGTCACCCCGGGGCCCGTCTGTGGGACAGTCACCCCGGGGCCCGTCTGTGGGACAGTCACCCCGGGGCCCGTCTGTGGGACAGTCACCTCGGGGCCCGTCTGTGGGGCAGTCACCTCGGGGTCCGTCTGTGGGACAGTCACTGGCGGAGCCGCCGCGGCTCAGGGTCCGTCTGTGGGACTGACTCGGGCTCCGGCGTCTGCGTGTCACAGGAGGCGGCTGTGACTCTGCGGCTCCCGGTGTGTCTTCCACACGCCTGCCGGGAGACGCTGGGCCAGGACACAGGCCTAACCCTGCACCCTGGCCCGGCCGGGGGGCTCCGTGGCTGAGCGCCGACCTGTGAAGCAGACGGGCACGTTTGGTTCCAGTCCGGGCACCGGCCCGGGTGTGGCTGGATCCCCAGCGGGGGCGTGCAGGAGGCAGCCCATCCATGACTCTCTCTCTTCATGGATGTTTCTACCTCTCTCTCTCTCTCTCCCTCCCTTCCTCTCTGAAATCAACTTAAATATACATTTTTTAAAAGTTCATTCCACTGAGAGGGAAAGGAAGTGGGCCTGGGCTTGCCCTGGGCTGGTGGCGGTGTGAGCTGCGGAGGGACAGCCCTGGCCCTGTCCTCCCGCCCGGAGCGCACACCGCTCCGCATGGCGTTGGGCAGCGCTGTGGGGACACGCTGTGGTCACTCTGAGCACTGCACCCTCCGGTCCAGACTCTTTCTCTGGCCCTGGCCGGCGGACCCTCCTACCAACACCCGGCCTCACGGGGCTCCAAGGACCATCGAATGGTCATCAGCTCTCTGGAGGGGACGGCAGGGGCTCCAAAGACCATCGAATGGTCATCAGCTCTCTGGAGGGGACGGCAGGGGCTCCAAAGACCATCGAATGGTCATCAGCTCTCTGGAGGGGACGGCAGGGGCTCCAAGGACCATCGAATGGTCATCAGCTCTCTGGAGGGGACGGCAGGGGCTCCAAGGACCATCGAATGGTCATCAGCTCTCTGGAGGGGACGGCAGGGGCTCCAAAGACCATCGAATGGTCATCAGCTCTCTGGAGGGGACGGCAGGGGCTCCAAGGACCATCGAATGGTCATCAGCTCTCTGGAGGGGACGGCAGGGGCTCCAAAGACCATCGAATGGTCATCAGCTCTCTGGAGGGGACGGCAGGGGCTCCAAGGACCATCGAATGGTCATCAGCTCTCTGGAGGGGACGGCAGGGGCTCCAAGGACCATCGAATGGTCATCAGCTCTCTGGAGGGGACGGCAGGGGCTCCAAGGACCATCGAATGGTCATCAGCTCTCTGGAGGGGACGGCAGGGGCTCCAAAGACCATCGAATGGTCATCAGCTCTCTGGAGGGGACGGCAGGGGCTCCAAAGACCATCGAATGGTCATCAGCTCTCTGGAGGGGACGGCAGGGGCTCCAAGGACCATCGAATGGTCATCAGCTCTCTGGAGGGGACGGCAGGGGCTCCAAGGACCATCGAATGGTCATCAGCTCTCTGGAGGGGACGGCAGGGGCTCCAAGGACCATCGAATGGTCATCAGCTCTCTGGAGGGGACGGCAGGGGCTCCAAGGACCATCGAATGGTCATCAGCTCTCTGGAGGGGACGGCAGGGGCTCCAAGGACCATCGAATGGTCATCAGCTCTCTGGAGGGGACGGCAGGGGCTCCAAGGACCATCGAATGGTCATCAGCTCTCTGGAGGGGACGGCAGGGGCTCCAAGGACCATCGAATGGTCATCAGCTCTCTGGAGGGGACGGCAGGGGCTCCAAGGACCATCGAATGGTCATCAGCTCTCTGGAGGGGACGGCAGGGGCTCCAAAGGACCATCGAATGGTCATCAGCTCTCTGGAGGGGACGGCAGGGGCTCCAAAGACCATCGAATGGTCATCAGCTCTCTGGAGGGGACGGCAGGGTCTCCAAGGACCATCGAATGGTCATCAGCTCTCTGGAGGGGACGGCAGGGGCTCCAAGGACCATCGAATGGTCATCAGCTCTCTGGAGGGGACGGCAGGGGCTCCAAGGACCATCGAATGGTCATCAGCTCTCTGGAGGGGACGGCAGGGGCTCCAAAGACCATCAAATGGTCATCAGCTCTCTGGAGGGGACGGCAGGGTCTCCAAGGACCATCGAATGGTCATCAGCTCTCTGGAGGGGACGGCAGGGGCTCCAAAGACCATCGAATGGTCATCAGCTCTCTGGAGGGGACAGCAGGTTCCTGGCCATCCATCCCTGGACACTCAGCGGTGCTCTGTCCTCCCGGTCCCCCACCTGAAGCAAATCCTTTGTCAGCACGGCACAGCCGCGCTGGCGATGGATACAACGTTGCTGATGGCGGATACAATGTCACCGATTATAGATACGATGTAGTGGGTGGGTCCCTAGGGCTGACTCATCTCCCTAAACTGAACTCTGTGCCTTTTGATCAGAAACTCGTCTCTCCGCCCCCAGCCCCTGCAGCCACCGTTCCCTCCGAGTCTGAACGGGGCTGTTCACGGAGCTCCCCCATCCAGGGCAGGCAGCGCGCGTCTTCTGTGACCGGCTCGTTTCACTCAGGTGGACGCGGTGGTCCCAGGTCAGAGTTCCGCTCTCTGACGGCTGAGTGGTCTCCCCTTACCTGTGTGCCCAGGGGGGCGGGGAGCGAGCGGGGACGCTGGGTCTGAAGGTTCCAGAGAGGAGCGGGTGGAGGGTTACACTTAGGTCACCTTGCACAGGGGGCTTTCCAGAGGCAATGTTATTGCGGAATAGTTTACTTGCAATTACATGTAGTACCATTTCCAGCGCACAGTCCAATGAGTCCTGACAAATGTATACTCGCCGGTAACCACCACAATGAAGGCAGAAAAGGAGTCAGTTACTTCGAAATGTTCTCTCTCAACCCCCATCCCGTTCAGGAAATAGCTGATCATTATAGATTTTTATTACTTTCGTCCTTCTGGGATTCCTGGATATGGAATTAGAGTATAATCTCTTTTGCATCTGACTTCTTAAAATTGATTTTAGAGGAGGGATCAAGAGAGAGAGAAAGAGAGAGAGACATTGGTCAGTTGCCTCCTGTAATGCCCCAACCAGGGATCAAACCTGCAACCTCAGGATGTGCCCTGACTGGGAATTGAACCTGTGACCCTCCAGTGCCCAGGACAACGCTCCAACCCGCTGAGCCGCACCAGCCAGGGCACGTGGCTGAGAGCCACCCGCACTGCTCCGTGGAGCCTCAGTCTGCTCCTCTTTGTGGCTGAGGAAAACTCCGTCGATCGGTGTACCACCGTCTGTGTACCCGCTATCTGCTGGATGGTATTTAGGTCACTCCCGGTTGTTAGCCGTTACACACCACGCCGCTATGCACGTTTCTGGTCGGCGTGCCGGGTACCTCGTTGTGGTCGGAAGTCCCGTGTTCCTGATGATAATGCCGCTGAGCCGCTGAGGAGTATGGGACGAGGAGTATGGGAAGAGAGCTAAGTAAGAATGGGGATAAAAGTTATTGTTAGCGCCATGAAAAAGAAAACGTGGGTCACCGAAGGCCATTTCTGTCATCATCACACACACACACACACACTCACACACACTCTCACACACACACACACACACTCACACACACACACTCACACACACACTCACACACACACTCACTCTCACACTCACACTCACACACACACTCACACACACACACACACTCACACACACTCACACACACACACACACACACTCACAAACACACACACTCACACACACTCTCACACACACACACACACACTCACACACACACACACTCACACTCACACACACACACACTCACACACACTCACACACACACACACATACACACACAATCACACACATACACACTCACACTCACACACACATACACACTCACACACACACACACTCACACACTCACACACACTCACACACACACACACTCACACACACACACTCACACTCACACACACACACTCACACACACACACACACTCACACATGCATACACACACACAATCACACACACACATACACACTCACACTCACACACACACATACTCACACACACTCACACACACACACTCACACACACACTCACACACACACTCACACACACACACACTCACACACACACACACTCACTCTCACACTCACACTCACACACACACACACACACACACTCACACACACACACACACACTCACAAACACACACACACTCACACACACTCACACACACACACACACACTCACACACACACACACTCACACTCACACACACACACTCACACACACACACACTCTCACACACACTCACATACACACACACACTCACACTCACACACACACTCACACACACACTCACACACACACTCACTCTCACACTCACACTCACACACACACTCACACACACACACACACTCACACACACTCACACACACACACACTCACAAACACACACACACTCACACACACTCTCACACACACACACACACACTCACACACACACACACTCACACACACACACACTCACACACACTCACACACACACACATACACACAATCACACACATACACACTCACACTCACACACACATACACACTCACACACACACACACTCACACACTCACACACACATACACACTCACACACACACTCACACTCACACACACACACACACACACACACTCACACACACATACACACACACAATCACACACACACATACACACTCACACACACACATACTCACACACACTCACACACACACACTCACACACACACTCACACACACACACTCACACACACACACACTCACACACTCACACACACATACACACACACAATCACACACACACATACACACTCACACACACACATACTCACACACACTCACACACACACACTCACACACACACTCACACACACACACACTCACACACACACACTCACACACACACACACACACACACTCACACACACACGCTCACACTCACACACACACACTCACACACACACACACTCACACACACACACTCACACACACACACACACACACACTCACACACACACACACACACTCACACACACACACTCACACTCACACACGCTCACACTCACACACACACGCTCACACACACACACACACTCACACACACACACACACTCACACACACACACACACACACCCGCTCTGGGTGAGAGCTCTGAGTGGCCCTGAGCAGGACGGAACAACGCTGGGGGCGGGGGCGGAGGGGGGGTGCGGGGTCCCCTGCGGGGACCGGCCGGGAGACACCCCGTGCGCTGTCTGCGTGCAGGCCCGCGGGAGGCGGGGCAGGGCGGGTGGTGGCCGCAGACTGGGCCGCGCTCTCGGCCTCACTGTCCCGGCGGCGGTGCCCTGGGTCCCGGCGGCTCCTGTACGCTCAGCGCGGCCTCAGAGCAGCCACCGAGCAGTCTTCGGGGGGGCGGGGGCGGGGAGAGGTGGGCTTTGTGGAGCTGGTCACCCGCTGATTCACGTCCAACTTCAAGTCCAAGAGCCGGCGCGGCTCCCGGGCAACCGACGTCCCTGTGGGCGGAGGGCTCTGTGACGGGGCTGCCGTCGGACTCTGGAGGGAACGTGGGCGCGGGCATGCTTTGGTGGCTGGCACGGCCGTCCCCCGCTCGGCCAAGGGTGAGCCTGAGGGGGCGTGAAGGACGGAGAAAAGACAGGCGAGAGGATGAAGCTGGGTCTGGGTGGGACACTGCTCCCGGGTGGAGAGACAGGTCACAGGTTACACGCCGTGTCTTTATTTTATAGCCGATGCCACGAGGCACAGGGAGGGCGTGGCCAAGATGTTTACAGCATTCCCGTGGCCTTCGATCCCACTCAGCTACACGCACCTGAACCCTATCAAGCCCACGTCACTCAGGCACGTGGGGCCACGTGTTGGGACCACAGGTTCAAGCTCACAACCACAGCTGTTGGCTCTCACGGTGCTGGGAGGCTCTGCCCTCCACGCTGGGACCTGCACGTGACTTTGCCATGAGAGGACAGTCCAAGGCTTGGACCTGACCAAATGCTGTAGCCGCTCCCACAACATGTGGGTGTCTGTGCCACCAGCTGGCGGGCTGGCGGCTGGCCTGTTGGGGGGCTGGCGGGCTGGCGGCTGGCCGGTTGGCGTGCTGGTGTGCTCCATTCCTGTGGCCTGCGGGGGACCGTGCACAGCGAACCGTCAGGAGCCCCTGTGGGGCCATCCCCTCCGCTGCTCCCCGCGGCCACTCTGCTCCCATCCGTCTCGTCCCCGCCGTGGGAACGCCAGGCGCCGGGAAGAGCTTCCTAAGGACACGCCATGAAGCGATGTGTCGTAGGATTGTACCCTTGAACCCATGCAATCTTAGTAGCCTCGTCACCCCAATACATTAATTTTCTTTTCATTTAAAAAATGGGGGTTGGAGGGATAGCCGGCCGGCGTGGCTCGGGGGCTGAGCGTCACCCTGTGAGCCAGGAGGTCACGGTGCGATTCCCGGTCAGGGCACAGCCCCGGGTTGTGGGCTCCGTCCCCAGTAGGGGGCGTGCAGGAGGCAGCCGATCATGACTTTCATCATCGGTGTTTCTCTCTCTCCCTCTCCCTTCCTCTGAAATAAATAAAAATAACATTTTTGATGGAAAAAATAAAAACAAGCCCTTAAGGAGCTCCTCTTGGCCGGGCTCTGGACCTTCTCCTCCTCCGCGAGGCCCGTCCGCTGGCCTCTCACTGCTGCCTCCTGCTGGTTCCCCTTCACACGACGGCGGCCGCAGGGCGCAGGGCACGCACTCTGCCGTGCGGCCCGCCTGCCACCCTGGCCGTGCTCCTTTGGCTCTCCCAGGCCGTGGGCATGGATTCTCTCCTCGGACGAAGGACCCGCAGACCAGAGCCGCTGAGGGACTGGGCCGCCTGGTCCATCAGCCTCCACGCCTCGCTCGTCGCAGCCACAGGATGCGCCACCTTCCGGTTCTTCCTCACCTGCACCCGCTGGGTCTCCCCGCCTCTGCAGGGGGGAATCTAGACCTGAAGTCCAGCAGCCTCTGCTTTGGGAGTGAGGATGGGGCTCTGTTCCCGCTCCCGCCAGCAGGTGGCGCAGTCTCCCCAGGATCCCGGCCCTGTGCGTGGCCCCGGCAGCCTGAGACCATCAGACCCTCCTTCTGGGTGGGGCGGCCTATCTGGTTTCTGAAGGGGATCCCCGGGATGGCGGTGCCGGGAAGCTGGTGCAGAGGGACCGTGGCCCGGTGTTTGCCTGGCGCCCGGTCCGTCAACTCTTACAATGTGCAGGCTACGGCGTCCTCGCCACCCTCCTCCTGCCGCGCCCGCCTCTCCAGACCACAGTGTCAGAGCCGTCTGGTGAGGAAATCGGTCCTTCGGCCAAGTTCCCTTCATGCAGCCCGACACGGCGCAGCGGGCTGGCCCCGGGGACTTCGCTGGGGGGACCCCGCAGCCCCTTTGGGATCAGCCCCATCCTGGCTCTTCCTCCGCGCCCCGGCCTCCCGGCCCCTCTGTGCCCCGGCGGCCACCGCCACTGACACGGGGAGCACGGAGAAGCCGGTCCCCCCTCCCCACCCCGGGCGAGGGCGGCTCTGGTCCCGCAGGACGGAGAGGGCCTTAGGAGCTGGCCTGCTCGCTCTTCCCCAGCGCCTTCCTGTGGCCGGCTGCCATGTTGTAAGATGGCCGTGTGGTCACTGAGCCTTTGGCATTGTCCATCGAGGAGCATCTCAGCAGCATCTGGCTTAGGGGAGTGGAGGAAGGGGCACCCACCGCCAATCCTTCCGGCCACCTGGTCACCTCCCCCCCCCGGGTCAGCACGGCCCTCTGAGTGCTCTGGGGCGCTCACCTCCGCCAGCTGCCGGGGGAGTGTGCTGAGGGCCGACTTCCTGGGGGGGGTTGCCCCTGTGCCAGGCTGAGCTGGCCACGGGGCCGGGAGGGAACCTGGCACTTCTGCGCAATGCCAACAGCCACTCGGCACCCCCCTGGCACCGCGGGGCGTCCCAGCGGCGTGTTTGACTTTCCACACAGATTAGATTAAAGAGCGGGGCTCATAAGAGCCCGGAGCTGCGGCTGCTCTTGGCAAGGGCGCTGAGGGAGCTCGCAGCTGAGGGTGCTCGCGGCTGAGGGTGCTCGCGGCTGAGGGTGCTCGCAGCTGAGGGTGCTCCGCGGCTGAGGGTGCTCGCGGCTGAGGGTGCTCGCGGCTGAGGGTGCTCCATGGCTGAGGGTGCTCGCTGCTGAGGGTGCTCGCTGCTGAGGGTGCTCACGGCTGAGGGTGCTCGCGGCTGAGGGTGCTCCATGGCTGAGGGTGCTCCATGGCTGAGGGTGCTCGCAGCTGAGGGTGCTCCGCGGCTGAGGGTGCTCGCGGCTGAGGGTGCTCGCGGCTGAGGGTGCTCCGCGGCTGAGGGTGCTCGCGGTTGAGGGTGCTCCATGGCTGAGGGTGCTCGCGGCTGAGGGTGCTCCGTGGCTGAGGGTGCTCGCGGCTGAGGGTGCTCGCGGCTGAGGGTGCTCCGTGGCTGAGGGTGCTCGCAGCTGAGGGTGCTCGCGGCTGAGGGTGCTCGCGGCTGAGGGTGCTCCGTGGCTGAGGGTGCTCGCGGCTGAGGGTGCTCCGTGGCTGAGGGTGCTCGCGGCTGAGGGTGCTCGCGGCTGAGGGTGCTCCGTGGCTGAGGGTGCTCGCGGCTGAGGGTGCTCACGGCTGAGGGTGCTCCGGTGCTCCGTGGCTCAGGGTGCTCCGTGGCTGAGGCTTCCCCACCAGCTCAGGGCTCGCCAGCCACGGCAGGACAGGCGGCCGGGGCCGGCCGGGAGCCAGGGTTCCGTCCGGCGCCTGTGGGTAAGTACGCATCCCTCGCAAACGCTCCATCATTTCTTTTGAGGAATTATGTGGCAGCGCTCTTTCCTCTGCCAGAAAATCACCAAAGGAATGATTTTTAAGAATCCCTCTCTCTCTCTTCCTCTCATTGGCAGTGTTTTCCTTGCTTACTCAGAAATTCCATTTAGTAAGTTTTTTTTTTTTTAATCCTCATCCGAGGATGCTTTACCTCTGATTTTTAGAGAGAGCGGGAGGGGGAGAGACAGAGAGAAACATCGATGTGAGAGAAACACATTGATTGGTTGCCTCCTGAACCAATCATCTCCAAGGCCCATCGAGGTGGGTTTTTTAAATATTTTTATCGATTTCAGAGAGGAAGGGAGAGGGAGAGAGAAAAACATCCATGATGAGAGAGGATCATGGACCGGCTGCCTCCTGCACGCCCCCTACTGGGGATTGAGCCCATAACCCGGGCCTGTGCGCTGACCGGGAATCTGACTGTGACCTCCCAGTTCATGGGTCAACACTCAGCCACTGAGTCCCCCGGCTGGACCATGATGGTGTTTTTGTGGTTATTGCTGGAGCAAGAATTTCTTAGAAAAATACCTGAGACATATAGGCCCACCTGGACTTGGAGGAGCCCTGTGAAATTGCCAATTCCGGCCATTTTAACCTGTGATAGAGGCAGCTTCACAGGGTTTGACAGGAGGTAAATAACGGCTTACGTCAGCACCTGTGGGGGAAGCACGCATTCCAAACACGGCGGACGCCTCGGTCACAGAGCTGCGTGGGTGTCAGAACCGGGACTTGCATGTTTCCGTGTGTCCATCGGGGCACGCTGGGCTGGGCTCCTTCCTGGGCCGTGGCCCAGACACCCCAGTGCTCAGTGTTCAAAACGGGGTCCACCTCGGACCGGACGCTGCCAGCCTGGCCAGGGCCCCTCCGGGCACTGACTCCCAAGCCTTTCCCTGCGGGTAGGTCTTATCGGAAAGACAGCTGACCAGTGAGCAGGGCCCCCCAGTGGACGGTGAGCGCTGCCACGCCCCCACCTTGGATGCCCTGGGGCGTCCACACTGAGGTCTTTGGAGGGCCCGTGAGCCCCTGGAACTGAAGGGAGAGCTTCGTGTGCGCCTATGTACTCTGTTCAGGGGAAATAAAATGAAATGGGTTCCCTTTTTGAGAGACCTGCACACCCTTCTCCTGCCCTGTCTCCCCCCCAACCTGCCAATCCATCAGGCATCACTGTTGCCGTGGTTTCTGGTGCATTGCACGGGACACAGGAGAGGCACGGTCACTCACCACCCCCAGAGGGCGCTGTGCAGACCCCTGCTGGTCGTCAGGGTTCTTACGGCCTGAGAGGGTTGCAGGCCCCTGCTCGGCACAGGGTCCTCCCTGGCCAGGCCCTGGTCGGGCGGGTGTAAGAAGCAATCGATGTGCTGCTCTCACATTGATGTTTCTCTCCGTCTCTCCCTCTCTCTCCCACTCTCCCTACAAATCAATGGAAAACATCCTTGGGTGAGGATTCACAAAACAAAAAAACAAGCAAGCAAAAGGAGACAGTGGCTGGCGTGCAGGCGGAGAGGGCAATGGGCCGGGGGGCATGTGCAGGAGGCTGTGTGGTGTGCAATGGCGTCACCAGGGCGATGCTGGTGGCTGGGTGTGGTGGGCAGTGAGGCGGAGAGCAGGCTGGAGGAGATGATGGCGTCTCAGGCTGTTGCTTTGCATCCTCACGTGAGCGTGCCTTTCAGACGTGGATGGACTAGTCACCTATTTGCTGTACTTGGGAAGGCGCTGCCTGGTCATAGGGTCAGACACGAACTCCAAACCCTGTTGCTGTCCCTTCGCAGCCTTCCATCCCATAATCCTCTGAGCACCGGGCACCCGGACCATCGAGGGAGCAGCTGAGGCTCGTGGAAAGCCCGTTATGAACAAGGCATTGTGCTAACTACTGTGAGGTTAACAGTGTTCACCAATATTCCCCTTCACCACGAATATTGGCGAACACTGGAAACACGAGAAAAGTACAAAGAAGGAAAGAAGTGTTAAGTATACCACTCACTACGAACATTTCAAACTATTTATTTCTAGTCTTTTCCCTTTTTCCCATGCATGTATATTCCATTTACATACGTATTTTATTTGTTTGTTTGTTTTTATTGATCTCAGAGAGAGGGAGGGGAGACAGAAAGAGAAACACTGAACAGTTGCCTCCTGCACACAGCCCGACTGGGGATGGAACCCAAAACCTGGGTGTGCACCTTGACCGGGAGTCAAACCTGCCACCTTCTGGTGTATGGGACAACGCTCCGACCAATGGAGCCACGCCAGCCAGGGCTATGGACATATATACACATTGGGATCATACTATGTACAGTGTTATGCCCGCATTAATGCCAGGCATTGGGCGTCATTTAACGCCAGTGGGTTTTGATCCAGCATCTAGAAAGGTTCTGGAATCTGGACAAAGAGCTGTGTGTAAATTAAATAAGAGTTCAGAGACTAAACATAATTTTGGAAGGCATTTGGGGGAGGCAGAGGAGCCTGGCTAAAGAAACCAAGTTCTCCTTGTCGCAGGACCCTTTGCTTTTTATTAACACAATTTGTCCTAAGGCAAGGTGGAGATATACACATCATAGGGGAGGGTTCCGTATAGAAGCAGTGTCAGATTGGGGAATTGCCTTCGGCTGTTCAGGTGTTTGGTCAACAGGAGGCAATAACATGTAGATTAAGATGCCCTGAGCTGTCTGGCAGCAAACAATCATCCTTTTCAGGTTTGGGGAGATGCCTTCAGCCATTCCCTACAGGCGATAATATATATGACTCAGCCCCTTGTTGAGTCTCCAAGTACCATCCACCTTTCGATGAAACCCTTGCAGTTATGACATGCTGGAACTGGCTTCCGGCACCCCATTACCCTTTTGTCAAATATCATGTTTGCAGCAGATGCAAATAAAAATCTTAAAGAGCAACCGAATGGGCGCTCGGCCCATCGCCAGCCGGGTGAGGGAGGGGTAATGCCGCCGCCCCCTCCCTCCCCCCCCCCCCCCCCCCGACGTGGCCCTCCGGCCATCCCTGCCGCAGCCGAGAGAGGAAAGGACCCCTTCTAACCGTCCGCCGTCTCCCCGTTGGCTTCCGCAGGGTCAGCATGCCCGCCCTGGCCAACCTGACGCAGACCCTGGAGGATGCCTTCCGGAGGGTCCTCGTGGGGTACATGGACGCCTGGCGCCGGAACACGACCGCCCAGCAGGACGCCCTGCAGGCCCGGGTGAACGCTGAGAACTTCTACTACGTCATCCTGTACCTCCTGGTGATGATCGGCATGTTCTCCTTCATCGTGGTGGCCATCCTGGTGAGCACCGTCAAGTCCAAGCGGCAGGAGCACGCCAACGACCCCTACCACGAGTACATCGTGGATGACTGGAAGCACAAGTACAAGAGCCAGATCCTGAGCCTGGAGGAGGCCCGGGCCACCGTCCACCAGAACCTCGGCGCCACGGGGTCCCCAGCGTCCCCATGAGCCCCGGCCGGCGTGGCTCGGTGGACAGAGCCTCGGCCTGCGGACCACAGGGTCCCGGGTTCGACTCCGGTCAAGGGCACATATCTGGGTCGCAGGCTCCTCCCTGGCCCAGGCTCTGGTCAGGGCGCGTGCAAGAGGCAGCCAATTGATGTGTTTCTCTCACATGAAGTCTCTCCCTCTTCTTTCCACTCTCTCTAAAATCAATGGGAAAATACCCTCGGGTGAGGATTAGCAAAACAAAAAAAAAGGCTCCTTGACCAGCAAGACAAGCAGGGAGCCGACCTCGGATGCCCGCGCCCTGGAGCACCCAATCTCTCCGCTCGGAAGACACCGTGCCGCTCGCTGTCTGTGGGGACGCTGCATGGAGACCGCGTGCGGGCCCCTGGGGCAGGCGGCTGTGTCTGCGGAGGGGCTGGCGCTGCTCCTGGGTGTGCTGAGCTGTGTGGGGCCCTGACTGCCCGCGACGTCGCCGTCACCGTGGATGTCAGTGGTGAAAGCAGAGCCGATGGGGGCCAGGTGCCTGCGAATGGCGGAGGGCGGGGTAGAAAGGAGAGGTTCCGAAAGCGCCATGTTCCTCCTCCGGACAGTGGTTCTGTGGGCGGCTCATTCACCGATCAGCAGGACGTGGGACCCAGGTGCGGGGTGGGGAATCTGTTCCTGGCCACTGGGCTGACCGGAGCACTCTCACTCGTAGCGCACCGATGAAGGGGGCTTGCCGCAGGTGCATTGCTGTTCCTGGCATTGAACTGGCTCGGGTCTGATGACGGAGCAAGCATTCACGGCGGCCAGCCCCCCACGGGCGGGACACTCTTCAGAGCCCCCCCCTCCCGTGCCCACACTCCCTGCCATTCACTGTCCCGCAGAGAGCGAGCCCCTGCACCCCCGTTAGCATGGCGGAAGTAATAAAGGCTCTTGTCTTCCCGCACCGTTTCCCCTTCCTCTCCTTCCAGGGTCCGTCTTTACCACGTTTGCAAAGGCAAAGGGGTCAGAGTGTAGACACTGCGGGAGTCTGTGCGAAGCTAGACAGCTGCCGCCTACCGTCACAGGGCGGGAGGCCGGGAGGCCCCGATCATCACACGCCTGTCCCACGGGTTCCCGTGTAGATGAAGGATTAGGGGCCTTCACTCATTCATCTCGTAAGCGGCATTTGCCATCTGTCCACCTGGGTCACGGGCCCGACCTCCGCCGTACAGAGGGGACCGAGACCCCCTGAGCGGGAGGCCCCCAGCAGGGAGGTGGTCAGACCCCTGAAGGTCATGATGATAATCGACAAGGTCACAGCAGAGACCCTCAGAGTGGGCGGGTCTAAGGCAGGCCACAGTCCACCCTCAGGAGCTGGGGGAGAGATGCCTGGGCTGCACTCCATGGAGCTCCCTGCCTCCTGCCTCCTGGCTCCCCCCTCCCCCAGCCCCCACCTACCCACAAAGCAGAGCAAGCAGGGCCTCCCGTGTCAGGGCTGGAGACAGAACTCCAAACAGGAGCCCCCTTCCCCGTGCGTTGCTTGTCGGTGTTTATTCCACCTGCTCCCGGTCTGTCTCTTTGGAGGGAGATATCAAGGCGTGGATTCCTGGTAACGAGCTGCGGTTTTGTTCCAGAGACAGGAGCCGTTAGCTCAGGAGATAGAGGTCCTGGCTCCACCCAGCCCTTCTGAGCGAGAACGTGGGGATGTGACCTGTGGCTGCCCCTGTCCCTGCCTGCCCCTCGCGCTCCCCTCCGCTTCCTGGGGCAATAAATAGATGGCACAAATAGAAACTGCCTCAGCCAGAGTTAGCAGCTACATCAGACAGTTCTGGCTTTGTTTTTGTGTTGTTGTTTTAAATATACTTTTATTGATTCCAGAGAGAAAGGGAGAGAGATGGAAACATCCATGATGACAGAGTATCATGGATCGTCTGCCTCCTGTACACCCCACACTGGAGATCGTGCTCACAACCGGGCAGGCGCCCTGACCGGGAACAGAAGCAGCGACCTCTCCGTGCAAGGCACGATGCTCTAACCACTGCGCCCCGGGGCAGAGCAGAGCAATTCCGTTATTCTCCCGGGCAACTTGGGCGGACGCAGGACGCCTGCCCCGGGCAGCCCCTCCCGGGCACCCCTGACACCCGCGCTTCTGCACACACGGCGCCAGGGCGGGGCGGGGGTCCGAGTGCCTGGCTCCCATCTAGCTCTGCCCCGGCCCCTCCACGCCCTCCAGCCCCGGGCAGCTCCTCCCCGTGCGTCACGCCGGTCCGGTCCGGGTGCGCGGGGGCCGGGACTCAGCGCTCCGCTCTGCACGCGGGACCGGGACCCAGCCCGGGGCACCGCGCCGTCCCCAAGGAAGCCGCGCACTTTGCGGCGAAGGTGAAAGCCGGGCTGGGAACTGCCGGGGAACCCGGGGTCCGCCGTCAGGAGCACCAAGGATTTCGGCGCAGGTCCCCGGCTCCGGGAACTGCGGAACCGGAAGTGGCCCGGGGCAGTATCCGGCCCGGGCCCCCTGCGCAGGCGCGGAGCGGTGCGCCCAGGAAGGCGGCCCCGGCCCACTGCGCCGGCGCGGAGCGGTGCATTTCGGGACGTGTAGTTTCCGCGCCGCATGTGGCCGTCCTGGTTTGCAAGCTCCCGGGGCGCAGCGGCTCCCGCAACCTGGAGCTGTAAGTCATGGCCTCTCAGTCAGCGGGTCCTGACCGGAAGCCCGAGGGCTCTTTGGGGCATTGGGGTGTCCCCGCGGCCGACCCCGCGTTGGCGCTTTCTCCAGGGTGCCCGCCAGTCGGGGACCGGAGGGTCCTGGCCCTCACCCGCCGCCTGCCCGGCTGGGTTTCCGGGGCGCGGGTGCAGGCTGGCCCGTGGCCCGGGGCTCGGGGTCCGGGGGGTCCGGGGGCCGAGGTTGGTGCTGGCCGGAGGGTGTTGGTGTCGGGGGGTTGGGGACAGTGAATATCCGGAACCCAGTTCAGAGGGAGGGTTGGGGTGTGAGGGGCAGGTGTTGCCCCCCAAGTTTGGGGTCGGAGAGGAGCCTGGCCGGGTGGCCGAGGAGCAGGGAACCCGGCTGACCGGGGAGTGGGCCCCTCTCCCTCCCCGCAGCTCCTTCAGGTGAGAGGGTGAGGGCTGGGTGGAGGGGTCCTGGGAGGGAACAGCTTCGGAAAGTTGGGACCAAGGACACAGCCGGCCAGAGTTCAGACCCCAAGAGCGGGGACTGCCCGGGAGTTCCAGGGGTGCCGAGAAGGAGTCCATGGCGGACAGTGCGTGTCCATGTAGCTTCCAGTGGCCTAACTGAAGGCAGCGAGCAGCTGTTCAGTTTATCGAGAAATCTGGCAAAAGAAAAAGTCAGTATATTTTTGCAGTAAAGGAAAAAGAACTCTTTATCTCAAATCAATTATTTGTTAAAATACTTTTATTGATTTTTTTTTAGAGAGAGGAAGGGAGAAGGAGAGACATCGATGAGAGAGAATCATCCATCAGCTGCCTCCTGCACGCCCCCCACTGGGGATGTAGACGGGAATGGAACCAGGGACCCCGGGCCAATGCTCTCTCCATTGAGCCACACCGGTTGGGCTATTTTTCAGTTTTAAGCTAGGACTGAACAGTTCCCGGGTTAAAGTGCCCGCACCGCTTAGGCTGGCTTCAGCCTCAGAGCTGTCCCGGCTCGGTGTTTGCGGACGACAGCTGCCTCCGTGTCTAATTTCGCACCAGGTGTTTATAGGAGCAGAGCACAGGCCGGGGTATTTTTGGCCTCCTCGGCTTTCATCGCTTAAGTCCTGCCGAGGCCTGCAGAGGGGGAGCATGTCACTGAGGGAGATGGGGCACCCCCCGCCCCGCCCCCCGCAATGTGGATGGAGGCAGGGGGTGAGAGGAGCCACTCTGATCTGCCTCTCCTCCCGCCCTCCCCGCACCCCAGCACTGTGTGCAGATGGGCTTTCTGTGTTTCTCTCCTGAAGAGCTTGAGGCGTATCCCTCAGGCATGACGTCGAGGCCGATGCCAGTATATTTTTACTGTCTGACTCCGGGATGTCAGCAAGAACGGTGGCTCCCGAATTCCAGACGTGCAGCATTGTTCTTTGGATTCTGTTTTGTTTGTTTTTCTAGAAAATATATTTTTATTCATAGAGAGAGAGAGATGGAAACATCAATGATGAGAGAATTATCGCTCTGCCTCTTGTATGCCCTCTGCTGGGAATCGAATCTACAACCTGGGCATGTGCCCTTGACTGGACTCAAACCCAGGACCCTTCTATCTACAGGTGACGCTCTATCCACTAGCCAAACTGGCTAGGGCTGCATTCTGATGTTTTAAAAAAAAATGTATTTTATTGATTTTTTTACAGAGAGGAAGGGAGAGGGACAGAGAGTTAGAAACATCAATGAAAGAGAAACACCGATTGGCTGCCTCCTGCACACCCCTCACTGGGGATGTGTGCATAACCAGGGTACATGCTCTTGACTGGAATCGAACCTGGGACCCTCAGCCTGCAAGCTGACGCTCTATCCACTGAGCCGAACCGGTTAGGGCTGGATTCTGACTTTTAAAATGAGGACACTTTGGCCCAAAGAGGTTCTCGACTTGCCCCTGGTCACGTGCCTAGCCTTGGGTGCCACGGGGAATAGAGTCCGGACGCCGGCTCTTCCTGTGCTCGCGTGGTCTCTATGCCAGGCGGCGGTCCTGTGTGACTGCACTCCTCCCAGGACGGCCCTTTGTGTGGCCTGCCGCGTGGCCTGGCCGTGAGCCGAGGAGACTTCCACGGGCCGGGGTGGAGCGTGGGTCTCTAAGCCAGTCTCGAGGGAGGATTTACAGGTGAGGGAGCCGAGGCTGAGGGGCAGGTGACGGCGGAGGCCACACCACCAGTAAGCGCACTAGGGCACCGGATCTTCCAGGAACGCCGCTCCTTTGCTGAGTGTTGCTTCGTTACAACTTGATGAGATGTAGGAACTTAACTCTTGTTTACGTCACTTAGCCTCCTGTGAAGTGGGTTTCACGGCTGTCATTTCGCTTAAAGTCGCAGAGCCAGCGGCCTGTTGTGTGGGAGGCCTGGTATTTGCCAGACAACAGGGTGGTCTTTATAATTTACTTCCTCCTACAAATATTTTGGACCTGTTTGTTGTCCTTGACCTTGGGAATCGAGGTAGGTAATGGGGAACGGCTATGTTTGTACACAGCTCAGAGGAGTTGTACAAGCACAGTGTACCCAGCCTTAAATAGTTTATTTGCACAACACGGCTAAGCCCTGAGATCACTGGAGATTACGCCAACTGGCCACTGGCCACACTTGAGCGCAGATCAGAACCTGCTGCCACTTAAAGACAACAGGCCATTCACACGCGAAGGTCAGCGCACCTTCATCGCAGGGAGACCAATGACGCTGTAAATTCCAGCGTTAGCTTATCTGACTTTGAGAAAGTCAAACTTGGCTTTCCTGTGCCAGCTCCCAGCTTGTTTTCAAGATTCTGTGACCTTGAATAGTTGAGGTTCGAATTTTTTAGAGAGAGGAAGGGAGTGAGAGAGGAACATCCATCGGCTGCCTCCTACACGCCCCTTCCCCCGGGGATTGACAGAAACCCAGGCATGTGCCCGGACCAGTGCATAATACAACACCCAACCAAGTCACCCTGGCCAGGGCTAGCTTTTTAGATTTAGACTAGAGGCCTGGTGCACAAAATGTGTGCACTGAGGGGTCAGCGGTCCTTCAGCCCGGCCTGCGCCCTCTGGGAGCCTCAGAGTGGGCCTAAACTGTCCGTCAGACATCTCCCAAAGCGTCCTCAGCGCTGCTGCAGAGGCTCCACCACCACCGCTGTGCTCACCAGCCAGGAGCCCGGCTTCTGGCTGAGCAGCAGTCCCCCTGTGGGAGTGCACTGACCACCAGGGGGCAGCTCCTGTGTTGAACATCTGCCCCCTGGTGGTCAGTGCGCACCATAGCAACCAGTCGTTCTGCTGTTTGGTTTATTTGCTTATTAGCCTTTTATTATATAGGATGCTTTTGTATGTGAAAAAGTTTTCTGTGAAACATCTTCTCTGAGGTTTGTAGTATCTCCATTCCGAAGGCCTATGAGACTCTCTGCTGTCTCTCTTCGTTTTAGTTGAGAGTCTATTTAAAGAAAAGCGATCGTGTGGTTTTGGGTGCAGAGCTCTCTGCCTACATCAGGGTAAGACTGTGGGGGCCAGACTGGGGGTTGAATCCCAGTCTCCCTGCATGTGACCCTGGACGGGTTTCATAAACTCTGTCCCGGTCTCTGAAGTGGAGACGTGAACTCCCCTCGGAGGACTGGTGTGAAGACTGAATGAGACGTCACTGCCATGGGCCGGGCCGGGCACCGCGGCGCGAAGCTGTACGTCTCACGCACCAGCAGCCGGAGGGCCCTGGGCCCAGCCAGCTGACATCCTGTCTCCCTTTGCAGATGGGACCGAGGCCCCAGGAGGGAAGTCGCCCGAGTGTGTAGTGTGTGCATCCCGAGTGCAAGTCTTCTGACTCTTTGGTATGTGTCACCGGCTCACAATAGTGACAGCGAGGCCTCAGAGCCACCCTGTGCTCCCCGTGCCCCTGCCCTTCACGTCCTGCCCCCCTGCCCCGGGGCCCCTCGCCGTAGGAGGGGATTCTAGGCCGGACGGCTTTCTTAGACCGCGTTTCCCATGTCATGAACTCCCGTCCCTCCAGGTAATCTTTAACAACCCAGATCCGCTTCATTAACTCGCAAAGCCTCTCCCCCATTAACTCGCAAAGCCTCTTGCCCAGCTGGGGTTCTGGGCAAGTGGCGGTGGAGGAGCCGAGTTTGGTCCTGGGCGTTCACGTCCCTGGTGAGCGGAGCGGGAGCACCGTCCCCGTAGGAGCAGGAGGGCCCCCTGCTGGCGGCTGTGCTCCCGTTCCTGGCGGATCAGCCAGATCTTCTGCCCAACAAGCCGCACCAGTCCCGGCTCTGACCCAGGTCGCTGCTCCCCGCCCCCCGGGCTCCGGTCCGCTCGCTGGGGACACGGCCTCCGCCCTGCGGGGTGCTCTGTGCTCATCGTGTGCCTGTCTCTCCATCAGAGACGTCTCCCCGAGGCGCTGGGCCCTGGATGCCCCGCTGACCTGTTTCCTCTCTCTCCTCCAGCCCAGCAGCCTGAGCACCCCTCCTCCTCGCGTGCCGGCCGGGCCTGCGCCTGCCGGAAGTGACAGCTCGCCCGGCTCTCTGCTGACCAGGAGTGCCGTCACAGCTGGTCCAGCATGAACTGGCAGGTGAGCGCGCTTTTACGCACGGAGGGCTTGGGGCTTTTTCTCTCTCCTGACGGCAGAACTCCAGGATGAGAAGACGACGACGGCTCGGGCAGGAATCACGATAACGGTTAACAGTGGCTCTAAGTTAAAGTGGTTAACATCTGGCTCCGAGTTAACACGCGCGGTGCGCGCTGGCTCGACAGGCCTCCTTGGCGGCCCCGCCCGGCCCGGATCCGCCCCGCGTCTTGGAAAACCTTCAGTCAGCCACGTCTCCCGTGGCGGTTCCTTCAGGGAGCAGCTGCGTACGAAACCGGCCCCGACCGCACGCTCTCCCGCCCTCATCGCTACCTTGTGCTGCCGACCAGGGGGTTTCCTGCTCCAGCGGGACTGGGCGATGCGGGGGCGGCGTTCCCGTGGTCCCAGGGGCACATCTCCGTGCGGTCACACCACCCGTGTCGGTCACTGACCGTGCCATCCGGTGCCGCTGCCCCTGGCTGGCCAGTGAACACTCCGGAGCCCGGGGGGCACGGGTCGGTGCTGGGAGCAGAGGTTCATGGGCAGCGCAGAGGCGCCGGCTAGCCGGGCGGCCGTGGGAGAAGCGTGTGTCACGTGTGTGTCACGTGTGTGCCACGTGTGCTGTGGAATCCTGACGCAGGCGGGGTTTGCTGGGGGTGGTCACAGGACGGCCTCTGGAATGTATGTGACTGTAGTCACTTTGACAAGTAGGAAGTCAAATAGAAATCATACATCGTCATACCATCCAGGGGTGCTATGAACAATTTGGGGTATTTTTTCATGTATGTAGATGTGATGTGTGTCTTTTAAACTTAGGATCTTGTATTTTCTCAATTGTAGTTCCTTGTTCGGAACGTCCCTGGTTTCTGTTGCGAGGGGATCTGGGTCTGGAAGCGGGCTGGGGAGTACAGACCCGGCTTCCCGGCTTCCGGGCCGTGGGACTGGGGCTTCAGGAGGCCGGGGGCCGTCCAGGGGCCCACCGTGTCAGAACCCTGAGCCTCAGGCAGGCGGTCAGGACTCGGGCAGGGCCGCCCCTGTGCCACCCAGGCCTGTTCTCAGCAGCCGCCTCACTCCCCCCGTCTGCACGTCTGGAGGGTTTGTAGAATCAAAGGGAGGGGGTACCCGTGAAGCTCAGCGCCCAGAGGCAGGCGGCCCTGGCCTTTGGCTGCAGCCCCGAGGTGTCCTGACCCTGGCTGCCTGCTCTGTCCTCTTTCCTGGAACATCTGCCTCCTGCTGCCTCCCCGGAACCGCTGAGGAGAGTAAACAGGGACCCGCTACCACCGTCTGTCTGTGGTGGTTCCGTTTCAGTGGGTTCCTGGCTCTGCCCGCCGTCTGATCCCTGCCAGAGCGGCAGCGCCTGGGACCCTGGCTGGAGCTGGGACTGGGAGGTGCTGGAGCTGGGAAGTGACTGGAGCTGGGGCTGGGGCGGGGCCATGGCTGGTACTGGGAGGTGACTGGGGCTGTGGCCATGGCTAGGGCTGTGGCTGTTGCCGTGGCTGGGGCTGTGGCCGTGGCTGGGGCTGTGGCCGTGGCTGGGGCGGGGCCGGGGCTGGGGCGGGGCTGGGGCTGGGGCGGGGCCGTGGCTGGGAGGTGGCTGGGACGTGGGCTCGGATGCAGCAGGACGCAGGCTGGCAGAGGTTTCCAGAACTGGAGAGAGTGGCTTTCCCAGGAGCAGTGAGGCTCAGCTGCCTGGAAATCCTCGCACATACAGGAGGCTTAGTTATGGCAGCAAACTGGCTTTTTCCTCCAAGGATAGGTGACCAGATGTCCCGCTTTTGGCAGGACAGTCCCAATTTTTAACCATTTGTCCCTCGTCCCGCGGCGATTTAAAAAATTCCCGATTAAGTGGGCTGTCTGGTCACCTTTTCCAAGGAGGAGACGTAAGGTCCATTAATAGCTGGTCCATTAATAGCTCGTCTGTAAGATGGGCCCGTAGGAGGCTGCAGGGGCGGGAGGTGAGGAGCTGAGGGTCAGGGAGGACGGGACCAGCCGCGTGTGAACGGTGTGTGCAGCTGATTGTGAACGGGTGTGTGTGCAGCTGCGTGTGAAGGGGTGTGTGTGCAGCTGGGTGTGAACGAGTGTGTGCACAGCTGCATGTGAACGGGTGTGTGTGCAGCTGATTGTGAACGGGGGTGTGTGCAGCTGAGTGTGAACAGGTGTGTGCAGCTGATTGTGAACGGGTGTGTGCGCAGTTGTGTGTGAACGGGGGTGTGTGCAGCTGCATTGAATGGCGTGCAGGGTGTCCTTCCTTTTGTGTTTGCTTTGCCTTCTGTGCAGTGCTCATGGCGGTGGGAGCCAGAGGAAGTGGGGACGGAGCTGGAGAATCTGGGGGGACGGGCTGGCCCAGCAGCCCGCAGGCGCCGAGGCAGACGCTCAGAACAGCCGGTGCCACCCGGCGCTCAGCCGGTGCCGGTGCAGAGTGGGCAGCCTGGGCGGCGGCACAGGCAGGGCAGGGCCGGTTGTGAGACGGGGCCGAGGTCGGCAGCCCCGGGCGGCTGGCAGGGAGGGCGGTCTGGGCTGGAGGCCGGCGGCCTGGGGACAGGGCCCGCCTAGGAGGCCGCGCACAGGAAGCGTCTGATGCCGCGCGCACGCGCACACACGCACACACTTAGAACCGCTCCTTCCTCCCCAGGTTCTCGACCACATGCCGCTGCTGCTGTACATCCTGGCAGCGAAGACGTTGATTCTCTGCCTGGCTTTTGCCGGAGCCAAGATATACCAGAGGAAGAGGCTGGAGGCCCGAGAGCGGCAGCTGGAGGCGGAGAAGTCGGGGAAGAAGGAGCGCTAGCGGGAGCGCCGGTACACGCTTCGGGGGGAGGTGCGGACGGGCGGCCTGTCCCTCAGTCCAAGGGGATGCGGGCCGGGGAGACCTGACCCTCCGCCTGTGCCGCCGGGCCGCAGCTCGGGCTGGTCCTCGCCCGGCCTGTGGCTCTCCCTCCTGAGGGCCGGGCCGCTTTGGGAGGGGGGGCGGTGTGAGGCCGGGGGTGCCCGGGGCTCGGGGAATTGCTGAAAGCTGCACCTTCTCCCGGGGGAAGCGCGCTCTGAGCACCCGCAAGTGTGCAGAAGCGTGAGGCGGTGGGAGGAGGCGGCCACAGGCCGGAAGCCGCCTGTACCTCAGGCCCGGCTGGGGGCTGCCGGTGACAGGGGCGTCAGTGTCCTCACCAGCTCCCCTCGCCCCGCTCTGCCCGCTCCGCAGCTCGGACCCGTTCCTCGGAGCCGCGGCCCGACCACAGCAGCTCCTGTGCGGCAGCCGCCTCCTGAGAGATGCTCCGTCGCTCGGCCTCCGGAGCCGGCCGGTGCGGGAAGAGGGAGCGCGGCCAGCCGACAGGTGAGGGGCCGCCCGCACCCAACGCGGGCTGGGTTTTGGGGGAATTGAAAAGGGAGTCACACACTCCTCCCTCCCTCCAACGCCAAGGCTGGGGGGGTTGGGGCTGGGGTTTGGGGAGAAAGAAAACTGTGATACCTAAGTCCAGGGGAACCTTTTCTGAGAAATGAAGAAAAACAGCTAGGAGAGGTGTCTGAGCCAGGCGGCTGCTCTGCGCGGGTGGGGCGTCCGCCCTGCTGACCCCATGGCTCCCGCTGACCGCTGACCCCGGTCCCTCCCCAGGCCCGCCCGCCCGGCGCCCACCACCTGCCATGTGGAGTGGACTCGCCGAGGAGAAGCCGGGGGAGTGCGGAGGGTGATCCCAGCCCGGCTGAGCTTCCGGTGACGGCAGCGGGCAGCGGCTCTGAGAGCCCGCGTGTTCTCCAATAAAGCAAACGCCTGACAGTGTCTCTGGTCTCTGAAAACAGCCCCGTGGCGTCACGTGTGTGTGAGTGTGTGTGTGTGTGTGTGTGTGTCTCTCACATACACACCCCGCTGTGCTGTGAGGCAGGGAGTTCTGCAAACCCACAGCTGCTGTAGCCCCCCCCCTTCCCCGGGCTGGGCTGTACAAGTGGCCGCGCTGTGGGGAGGATGCCCCCTGCACACCCTCACCCTCTGACCTCCGCCCTCTGACCTGTGCCCTCCCACCCTGTTTTCTCCTTTTCCCATGAACTTGGCCTCTTGTGCTTCTATGGTGCAGGGGCGGGGGGGTGGCATGGCCTGAGGGGCTCGCTGCCCCCCATGTGGACAGTGGAGTGATGGAGGCCGGACCAGTCTGAGACAGGAGGGGGAATGGGTCCCTGGGTTCCTGGTGCCCCCTCGTGGGGGTCGGGTGGGGGTGGGGGCAGGGCTCCTTCCATTCCTTGTGGAGCTCTGTGGTTGGGCCTCCTCACAGCCTGGCCCAGCACCAGGTGGAGGGCGCTCATGTGCCCCCCGCCCTGCCACGTGCGGGCTTGTCTGGCTGCAGGAGGTCACGCGTGTAACACGGGAGGGGAGCATGCCTGGGTGGCAGCTCCTGCCTGACTAGCCGGCTGGGTCCACCCACCAGGGAGCCCGGACCTCGGGGCAAGGCCAGGGCGGCGCCGCCAGGCCAGCACTGCCGTCCCCACGGTCACGCCGGCCACGGGAGGCGGGGGGTGCGGTGGGTGGGGGTGCCGGGGCCCGTCCCACCTCGGAGGACAGGTGGGGTCGCTGGCACCGTCGCCCCCGGTTCCCGCTGCTCCACGAGGGGTGGGCTGTGTCCGCCGTCTCCCGCCCCCCGGCCAGGGAACCCCCCCTTCCCCCCCGACTTCCTGCGAGCTGCGCCCTCTGGTCACGTCTGACAGCAGGTCTGGTTGTGCAGGGCCCGGGAGGGTCCCTGAAGGACAGACAGGAAGTGAGGTCCCGGCCCGGTCTGAACGAGGACTCAGCCCGGACCCGACGGCAGGGGCACCGCGCTGAGGCCGGCCCCCGGGCGGCGGGTGCCAGTTTCAGGGCCCTCCCCCCAGGGCCTCGGGGAGCCAGGGAGCTGGCCCACGGCCTCCTCGTTAACGGGCTGAAGCCGAGATGGTCCCTCTGACCCCGGGCCCTCGCGCCCGGGGGGTCCCTGCAGGCGGCGCCGTGTGCCCTGGGTCTGATGCAGCTGCGGGTTTTCTCCCCCTGCGGCTCCGGTGGCGGGAGGCTCACCTGACCTCAAACCCCACAGCCCGCAGAGCTGCCGCCACAGAAGCGGTGTGGACACGGCAGCGGGAGGCGGCCCACAGCCGGGCCCGCGGGGGGGAAGGCAGGCTCCCGGTCCCAGCAGAGCGGGTGCGCAGCAGGAACTACTTCCGTTTGAAAAGCAGAACCACCCAGCCTGGAGCTTGGGTCCCACTCCTCGCGCCTGGTGTGATGTGAGCACAGCGGGGGCCCGAGCAGAGGACACGCGTGGGGATGTGAGCGCGCCTGGCTCCGAGGCGTTTGGGGCCTTCGCTTCAGCTTCCGGGGCCGGCACACGCGGCTCCCGTGTCAGACCCACACGTGGGCACCGTCCTGAGCCGAGTCCGCCTCCCTCACCACCAGGCTCTGAGCTGGGCTGCCCAGGCTGCCTGGCAGGGCCTCTGCGTCACCGACACACAGGAGATCAGACCCTCGTCTCCCGGGAAGCTTTACTGAGCCGGCTCCTCTCCCACCCCCCGGAGCCGCAGTCCTCGTGGTCGCCGGGGGGTGCCGTGGCGGCCGGGGGGTGCCGTGGCAGCCGTGGGGTGCCGTGGGGTGCCGTGGCGGCCGTGGGGTGCCGTGGGGTGCCGTGGCGGCCGGGGGGGTGCCGGTGGCGGCCGTGGGGTGCCGTGGGGTGCCGTGGCGGCCGGGGGGGCCGGTGGCGGCCGTGGGGGTGCCGTGGCGGCCGGGGGGGTGCCGTGGCGGCCGTGGGGGTGCCGGTGGCGGCCGTGGGGGTGCCGGTGGCGGCCGTGGGGGTGCCGTGGCGGCCGGGGGGTGCCGTGGCGGCCGTGGGGTGCCGTGGGGTGCCGTGGGGTGCCGTGGGGGCCGTGGGGTGCCGTGGCGGCCGGGGGGTGCCGGTGGGGGCCGGGGGGTGCCGGTGGCCGCCGGGGGGTGCCGTGGCGGCCGTGGGGGTGCCGGTGGCGGCCGTGGGGGTGCCGTGGCGGCGGTGGGGTGCCGGTGGCGGCCGTGGGGGTGCCGTGGCGGCCGTGGGGGTGCCGTGGCGGCCGGGGGGGTGCCGTGGCGGCCGGGGGGTGCCGTGGCGGCTGTGGGGTGCTGTGGCCCGCCCAGCCCGGACGGTGGGCCCGGCCCTAGGAGAACCTGCCCAGGTAGTAGTTCTCCCACCGCCGCACCTTGTTGATGAGCGTCCTCCACTTGCCGGGGCCCAGCTGCTCCACGCCTTTGCCGATGAGCTCACTGAGCAGGATGAACTGGTAGGCGTAGAGGCTGTCGATGGACTGCAGGCAGAACTCCTTGCGGTTGTTGATGATGAACCACTTGAGCGAGGACCAGGCCAGGTCCAGCGGGCTCAGGTAGTTGTAGGGGGAGGGCAGGCAGAGCAGCTCGTGGCCGCAGGCCTTCGCCACGTCGGGGCAGCTGGCGATGCCGGTCAGGCCGGCGCCGGCGCGGGCCTGGGCGGGGGGCGCCCCGTCCCCGGGGGGCGGGGCCTCCGGCCGCGGGGCGTCCTTGACCACGATGGCGCACTTCCCGTAGGCCTTCCTCGCCGCCGCGCAGAACTCGGCGAAGAAGCCGTCCTCGGGGCGCACGCTCAGCTCGTCCCTCAGGTACACGCGGTACCGCCAGGGCACCCAGCCCTGGCTGCCTCCCGCGTGCACCACGCACCAGCTGGGGCCGGGCACGCCGGGCCTGCCCCCTGGCTCCTCCCCCGTGGCCAGGCTCTCGGGGATCTCCGTTTCCCCCAGGTACACCGTCTTGAAGCCGTCAAACTGCAGCCGCCGCAGCGTCTGCAGGTACTGGAGGCACTGCTTCCTCCTGGCGCCGTCCAGCGGGCTCCGGAGGATGATGTTCCGGAAGAGTGGGCTGGCGCGGTGCGGCATGGCGGCCGCGGGGCCCGCTGTCCCGTCTGTGGCCTGCCGGGCGGGCGGGGACCTCACAGAGAACTGCCCACGGACACCCGGTGGTGACCTCACAGAGGCCTCCAGGACACCCGGGTGCTGACCTCACAGACCTTCCTGCTGGGCCTCCCACAGTCACCCCAGGGTGCTGACCTCACAGGGGCCTTCTCACTGCTGGGCCTCCCACGGACACACTTGGATGCGAGCATCCTGGGACACGTCCAGAGCAGCTCCCTCTGGCTCACACGATGCAGGAGAGGGCCGTGTCGACACGCCCACGGAAGGTGTGTCTGACGCGGCCGCTGCCGTAGTCGGGCGGAGGGGGCGGGGTAGTGCCAGGGCTGCCGTGGCTCGGTGCCGCCGGCGGCTTGGCTCAGACAGGCGGGCGCTCTCCCACAGTCCTGGGCGGGGGGAGGCCGGGGTCAGGGTGCTGGCGGGTCAGGGGTCTCCGCCGCCGCTCCGCGGCCGGTACACGGCGCCTCCTCCCCGGCCCGGGTCTGCCCTCGGCCGGGAGCATATGTTCCGTCCTGCCGTCCTCCCCGGAGAAGGGCCCGCCGGCCGGAGGGGCGCTGGCTCCCGGGCTGAGGAACCGACCGGGACGCGGGGCCGGGCCAGCAGCCGCCCTGCAGAGCCGGTGCCGAGGCCCGGCCAGCGCCCGGGGGGCAGGGGGGCCTGCTCTGGCCGCAGCGCGGGGCCTGGACAGAAGCACACCGCTGCACGGAGGCCAGAACCTCTGGTTTCTGCCGGGCCCTGCCTCCTGGGCTAGAGCCAGCCTCCTCAGCCGCCGCCCACCTCAGAGTGGAGGTGAGGAAGGACCGTCAGGGGCAGCGTGGCCATGTCTACCCGGCTCCTCCCCTGGCCCTGCCAGCCCCAAGGCACCCCCCTCCCAGGGAGGACCTCGCTCCGCCTGCTTCCTCCCCCGCCACCCCGTGACCGTGTTCTCCAGAGACTGGCTGCTCCTTCATCCCAAGAAGCAGCGTGACGGAACCCTCCTCAGCGCGTCTGGCCGCGGGTCTGCCGGGCGGGTATTTGTGAACTAGTGGTACCACCCCCACCCTCCCCACCCCAATAAAACGGAAGCGTTGCCACACGTGAGTAGCGTATGCGTGTGCCAGTTTGGTCTTACCCCGCAGGCCCAGTTGGGTGGGAAACATCCCAGTTACTTATTTAAGCCTCACACTGGGCTCGGGCATTGTCGGGGCTCCTGAGTGTGCGCAGCTCCAGTCCTCTGGCCCCATCCCCTCCGGGCACTGACCTCCTGCTGGGACTCAGGAAGTCCAGGAGGCAGACACGGGGGCCCGAGCAGTGGCCCGCCCACTCCTCACCTGGCAGGGGAGTAGAGGTGTGTTAGTGGGGTGGTCACGTGAACTTGGGAATCTGGTAGACCAAGCTCTGACCTTCCCGCCAGCTGCGTGGCAGGTGCACCAGAGCCCTGCCAGCCCAGAGGCACCCTCCTCCCTGGGAGGACTCCTCTCCGTCGCTGTCCTGGGGCACGTTCTCCGGGCCTCGTCCCCTCACACCACCCCACGGAGCGGGGAGGGCGTCAGCTCCACTGCCCAGAGGCCTGGCCTTGGAGTGTTCGTACGTGTTTGCTTTCTGCCCGTGGCACCATCACGGGCGCCTGCTTGCCCACCCGCCTCCAGGCCCCTTCCCACAGCGCCGTGGTCGGGTGCAGGGTGGGTGCGGTGCAGGGTGGGTGCGGTGCAGGGTGGGTGCGGTGCAGGGTGGGTGCGGTGCAGGGTGGGTGCGGTGCAGGGTGGGTGCGGTGCAGGGTGGGTGTGGTGCAGGGTGGGTGCGGTGCAGGGTGGGTGCGGTGCAGGGTGGGTGTGGTGCAGGGTGGGTGCGGTGCAGGGTGGGTGTGGTGCAGGTGGTGTGGTGCGCCGTGGTGCGCCGTGGTGCAGTGAAGGCGCTCAGGTCCTTCCTCAGAGTAGGCCACACTCCCCGCCTGTGGCAGAAGCAGCCCGGCTGGACCTCAGGACTCCCGCGTGGACTTCCAGGGTCTCAGGCCGCAAGGGGACCGGACGTCCTCCCCTGCGCCTCTCTCCCGGGCAGAGCTGTCCTCTGTCTCCCACAAAGCCTCACCCACCCGTGTCCGACACATCCAGCGGCGGGAGCACAGCCTGGATGCCCATTGGACCCCACTGACTTGCTTCTGCTGGTTAAGCTTCCTAATATAATTCCAGCACCATCAGCATCAACCTCCACATCTACATCAACCATCACCACCACCATCAGCATCAGCCACCAGCACCATCACCATCTGCATCAATCTCCCCACCACCATCAGCATCAACCACCAGCATCACCACCACCACATCTACATTAACCTCCCCTACACCATCAGCATCAACCATCACCACCACCATCAGTATCAACCACCAGCATCACTATCACATCTACATTAACCTCCCCTACACTATCAGTACCAACCATTACCACCACCCAGCATCAACCATCACCACCACCGCTCAGCATCAGCCACCAGCATCACCACCATCTACATCAACCTCTTCTACACCATCAGTATCAACCATCACTACCATCACCACGACCACTCAGCGTTAGCCACCAGCACCACCACCATCATCTACTTCAACCTCCCCACCACCATCAGCATCAACCACCAGCATCACCACCACCACATCTACATTAACTCCGCTACACCATCAGCATCAACCATCACCATCACTTAGCAGCAACCACCAGCACCACCACCAACATCTACATCAACCTCCCCACCACCATCAGCATCAGCTGTCACTACCATCACCACCACCACCACCAGCACCAGCCACCTTAACCTCCCTACCACTGCCAACACCAGTATCAGCTATAATCACCACAAACACCAACAACCCAAGGCTTATAATGATGTATTTATTTTACTTTTCAAAATATATTTGCATACATGATCCCATTAGCTCTTACGCACTCTGTAAGGTTTGAAGAACTGGCGCCATCACCCTCATTTCTATCTGTAACGAAACTAAGGTCCACACCAAAGCAGTGGGTCAGGGAATGTATATATTTCATGGACACATATGTCAACGAAAACGAAGACCTTCCCACCAGCTCCTGTGTTAACTACTTTGGCTCTACATTCCGGCCGGGGTCTTCAGAAGGACTGACCCTTTGGGACCAGATATCCCAACTCCACATGTTCCAGGTGAGCCCCCAGCCCCCAAAGTTCCCGTGGCCCCTAAAGGTGAAGTTTCATCCAGGGCTCTGGACGCCAGACTCAGCCTTCTCTCCGTGACAAAGGCCCTCACGGGCCCCAGGGGTCTCCCAGCTCCGAGATCGTGGCTGCCCCAAGCCCTTCCCTGGGACACACCCCGTGGCCGGGAGCTCCTGCCTCTACGGTCTCGTCTCAAAGCTCCAAGGCCGAGAGGACACGGGATGCTGGCTCTGGTTAGTGCCACCTGCGGAAGTGCCCCCGGCCAGACGGCCTTCCAGCCCCTGCTCCCGGGTCCAGCCTCCCTCCGCTCCCCCCCGCAGGCAGCTGGGCCTCCTGCCTTTGAGGGGTGCCCTAGATCTCGGTGTGCGGCCCGCGGTCCCCGCGCCCGGGCCCCGGGCCGGCCTGGTGGGGCGGCAGAGCGGCCGCGTTGCCGATGGTCAGCGTGGAGCCCTTGGCTGCCCGGCTCCGGAGCCCTTTCTTTTTGAGCTCGGAGGCCAGGTTCAGGTAGTAAATGTCCTCCAGGGACTTGTCGCTCTTCCTGAGGATGTTGCTGGCCAGGCGGAAGAGGAAGACCACGGCGTAGATGCCGATGATGGTGAGGATGTACCAGGCGGCGCTGGTGCCGTCCGGGAGCCGCAGGGCCCTGGGGGCGCTGCTGCCGTTCCTGCCCTCCGCCGAGTCCCGCAGCAGGCGCGCCAGCGTGTGGTTGGGGGCTCCCCGGGCGGTCCACTCGGCCTCTGAGAGACAGAGAGACAGAGAGACAGACGCGGTGAGACCAGCGTCCTGGGCCGAGGGTGGCCTGGCCACAGGCCGGGCTGGGGCTGTGGGCACCCCCATGGGAAGCCCGGGCCCGCGGGAGAGCCCCTGTCCAATGATCAGGAGCCTGACCACACGGCCCTGTGGTCTCCAAGGTCAAAGCGCTCAGAACACCGCGTAGCTGGAGGGCAGACCAAACATTGTAAAGACGTCATTGTCCCTAACGTACCCACACAAGCAGCACCCTGCAGCACAAACGCCAGGGGAATGGCGTTGGGAGCCGGACACACACAGGAAATGAGCTGCCAAGGCCGCCCGGGAAGAGGGGAGACGGTGCTGGGCGGGGACTGCCAGCCGGCAGGACAGCAATCTGCCTTTTCGGGAGAATGAACACTGGACCTGCTCACGCGGCTCTGGGCTGTGCAGGGAGTGTCCGGATGCTAAAGGGCCAGGCCCAGGGCTCCCTGAACAGCCCCCCTAAACACACAGCGGCTGGCGGGTGGGAGGCTGGTGCTCAGACAGGGAGACCAGTGGGCCCGAGCCGGCCCCCGGAGGCAGCAGCGGGGGTTGTAGGTGACAGAAGGCCGTTCCGGCCCTAAGAGGGAAGTTGAGCCTGGGGAGCTGCAGCAGCGGGCCTGGGCCCATGGCACCCACGTCCTGCCCAGCCAGAGCCGGAAGTCCAAGGGGACAGTGTGGGAAGAAGCCATGTAAAGCGCCAGAGAGGGGCAGGTGGATGGTCCCTGTACCCCTCCGAGTGGGACGTCCCTTCTCAGCATCACCCACACGCAGAGGGGAAGAGAAAGCAGAGGTTAGATTCAGCTAACAGAAACATCCTGTCTCTGCACTGTTAAACCAAGAGTAAGTGGCACATGAGAACATTTACAATTTATACGCCACTGAGTTCCTCTTCATAGCTTCCGGTTCTGGCAGAAAGAGTCCGAACTGCCAGCAGACAAAATATGCTGAGGATACAGACTATTAAGTTACAGAACATGCAAAAGGCTACTCACTGCATAGCAGGGAAAATGCAATCCGAAATACAAAAAAAAAAAAAAAAGTTTTGTGACCCATTGGTTTCGGAAGGCACTATGGGCGTGTTCGCTGGCTGCCGGGAGGGGAATCGCACACCTCGTCCACAGGAGGCGACAGCACAGCCACCTTGGACCCAGCACTCCACCTGTGGGGATGCATCCTGTGCCCGAGGGGCCGGGCGGGAGCAGTGCGTGTGTGAGGCCGTCCCTGCAGCCGCTGGCAGCTGCTGCCACTGGTCTGAGCACCGCCTTCCCACGGTGAGGGCGCTCTGGGACCTGATACAGTGGAGCACTATGCAGCCCCGAAAAGCAACCAGCGTTTTGGGTACTAAATATCCTATATAATAAAAGCTTAATACTCTAAGTGTCCAGTTATCCAGTCATCTGTTCAATCAAAGTGTAATATGCTAATGATATGCTAAGGCCATTCAACCACTCGCCATGACATGCACTGACCACCAGGGGGAAGATGCTCAGCCTGGGAGGTTAGCTTGCTGCTGGGGTCTGGCCAATTGGGACTGAGCGAGATGGGCTGGACATGCTCTAGAGCCCTCCTGTGGTCCCTCCCTGGCTGGCCAACCTCCCGTCTCCCTCCCCGGCCCCGATCATGTATCGACTCATGGGGTTCCTTGGCCTGGCCTGCACCCTATCAAATTTTGGGACCCCTTAGGGGATGTCAGAGATCTGGTTTCGGCCTGATCCTGCAGGTCAGGCCGAGGGAGCCCATTGGTGCATGAATTTGTGCATCAGGCCTCTAGTTAATCAATAAAAAAGTAACCCAACTGTGACATAATGTGCAGTCATGCATGTAAATGAAGGTGTGTATGTTATCTGCTTGAAGCTTTTACATAAGTATTTCTTAAATATAAATATATATGAAATAGAAATATATGTGAAATAGAAATATATATATGAAATAGAAATATACATAAAATATGAATCTATCTATGAAATATAAATATAACTATGTGAAATACAGATATATATGTAATATATGTATGAAATATAAATGTCTGTGAAATATAAACATCCCTGGGAGAACGGGCAGTCAGGACCGCGGTGCCCCCGTGCCTCTGCTCCGAGCGAGCTTGTCCACAGACGGACGGAAGCCCGGAGCCAGCGGGCGCTGTCCGTGGTGCCGTGCCCTTGGGGAGCCGGTGCCCTTCGAGGCCGGAGATTGGCATCTAAACTGCTGTTTAACCCAAAACGGTTTCGCTCCGGAGCCGCGGCAGGAAGGACGGGCGGCAGCGAGGAGAGGCGGAGGCTGAGGCGCGCCGGAGCCCTGCTGGCGAGTCCGAGTCCCGTGCTCATGGGCACAGGAGTCAGAGTCACGGTGAGCCGTGGCCGCTGCTGGGCCGGAGGCTCCATAACGGCTTCTACGTTGATGCTCATTCATTTCGCCGACTCAGAGTCAGAGAGGCGGGCGCTTTTCACGGTGGTTAATTGTCAGGATGCGTGAATAACCTTAATACATGCATGTATGTTCGTATGTACGTGTGTATTTTTTATCCCGTCACCTTTCATCCCCTCTGTGCCCTCTCCCCCTTCACCCCTCCACCCCGGTAACCGCTCACTAGTGTCCCTGCCCACGGGTTCTCTCTCTCTCTTCTGTTTGGCTCAATCCCTTCACCACCCTTCCCCCGTCTCTCACTGGCAGCCTGCTCTCTCACTGAGTCTGTTTCTATTCTGCTTGGTGGTTCAGTTCATTAAATTCCCCGACCGGTGACCTGAGTGCTTTCAGGTGAGGGGAGAAGCCAGTTAACGATAAACTCCGCGCCGATGTGGCCGAGCCCAGGTGCATGGCTCTAAGCTCGTCCTCGTGAGAAACACCACAGCCCTCAGGAACCCGGCACCCGCTGGCGGAGGCTGGCAGACGTATGTGAGGAGGGGAAACTCCCACTGTTATTCTCCCAAGCCGCTCAGCCCGCCGAGAACATCACACACGTAACCAGGGCAGAGGACTGGTTTGAACGCGGCACACACGGGCGCACTCACGGGACAGCCTGCGAATTGTTGCAGAATGACGCCGTGTGTCCACATACATGCCCACACACCAGCCTGGAGCCTGCAGGCATGAGCTCATCAGAACCCGGGCTGTTCCCCCGCGAACACAGCCCCCCTGTTCTCAGGGAGGCCGCTGTGCGTTACCCCCTCCCTCCTGACCACAGGCAGGTGAGCAGGGGCGTCTGCGGGTGAACATCCCGCAGGAGAGACAGACCGTCCGCCCGGACGCCCGCGCGTGTGCGGGTGTGAGAGACACTGGAGGCCCGGGCGGCACGCCGGCACCGGGAGCACTCACCCTCCATGCGCCGTCCTCCACGCGGGCGGCGAGAGGGACGCCCTTCGGCGGCCGCCGGGCCCCTGCGGTCAGGCGTGGAGGTCCCCGGGTGGGAGGAACACGGCCCCGAGAGGGCAGGGCAGGGCAGCACCAGCCGGACACCGGGCAGCGGGAGCCGCGAGCCGCCGCTCGCTCCGTCAGTCACCGGCCTAAGGGCCCAGCTCCCGGTGGCTCGGACTAGAGGCGCTTCTCGCTCTGGCTCTTTGAGAAGGTCTGGAGCGAAGTGGCTGCTGGGACCCATGCCGGCCGCAGGGGTTGTCCGGCCCTCCCGCCCTCCGGCCCTCCCGCCCTCCGCCCGGGGCGGGCCTCTGCGCTGGCTCCCCGCAGGGCCGGATGGCTCCTGCCGCCCCGGTCTGCACCTGCCGCGGGCGTGGCGGGTCAGGTGTGTGGGGCTGTGTCACGGGGCCAGTCACCCACTTCCTCTGGGACTGTCCTGGCTCGGGAACGGGCCGGAGGCTGTGGAGGACTGAGTCCCGCAGGGCTGGGAGCGCTGGGCCCGGGCCAGGTGCAGGGGTGTCTGAGCCACGGGCACATGCAGCCGAAGTGGGTCTCTTCTAGCCCTGGGCAGGGTCCGCCCCGCCCCTTCCTCCTGACCCCCCACTGGCAGGCCATGGCCTGCCACACGTGTGAAGGGTGTGGGCTTTTGTGTATTTATTTTATTTATACTATTTATTTATTTCATACTAGGCCTGGTGCATGAAATTCCGTGCGCGGGGTGGGGAGGGTCTCCTCAGCCCCGCCTGCACCCTCTCCAATCTGGGACTCCTTGGGGGATGTCTAATGGCTGGTTTAGGCTTGATCCTGGGGATCGGGCCTAAACCGGCAGTTGGCCATCCCTCTCACAATTTGGGACCACTGGTTCCTAACTGCAAACCTGCCTGCCAGCCTGATTGCCCCTAACTGTCCCTCCTCCTGGCCTGGTAATCCCCAACTATCCTCCCTGCCAGCCTAGTTGCCCACAACTGCCCCTCCCACCCCGCCCCACTGGCCTGGTCGCCCCTTACTTCCCCCCTCGCCAGCCTGGCCACCCCTCACTGCCCCCCCTACAGGCCTGGTAACCCCCAGAGCCTGCTGCTCAGTCGTTTGGTCGCCCCTCGCCAACTCCGCTGCCAGCCTGGTCACCCCACTCAGCCTGTTTGGCTGTCTGTTCGGTTGCGATGGTCGCTCAGGCTTTTAGTTAGAGACTCAGAGAGGAAGGGGGAGGGAGAGAGAGAGAAGCACCAATGATGAGAGGGAGTCATCGACCACCTGCCTCCTGCACGTGCCCCACTGGGGATGGAGCCCAGAGCCCAGGCCTGTGCCCTGACCAGTAGCTGAGCCGTGACCTCCAGGTTCACAGGTTGCTGCTCAACCACTGAGCCGCACAGCAGGGCTTAATGAATATGTTCATTTTTATTCTCACCCAAGGTTTCCATTGATTTTTTTTTTAGAGAGAGGGAAGGAAGGGAGAGGAGGGGGAGAGAGGGAGACATGGATGCGGGAGAGACACATCAATCGGTTGCTTCCTGCTCATGCCCTGACCGAGGCCAGGGATCGAACTCCAGGCAAGGTACATGCCCTTGGCTGGGAATGGAACCCGGGCCCTTCAGTCCACAGGACAACACTCTAACCACTGAGCAAACCGGCCAGACGGGGCGGGCTGTTGACTTTTAAAGTGTAATTTCCGGAGGAGCGGAGGTACAGGCACCGAGAACATGGAGGAGCCGAGGAACAGGCATCGAGCAGCCGCTAGAGGGGCCGCGGAAGCAAGGGCAGGAGCCGCGGGGGAGGAGGGAAGAGGGCAGGTGGGGCTGCAGGGAGGGAGAGTTCTCACTCTGTGTTCTTCACACGTTAAGGAGCGTTAACTGGGTGTGGGGTTTGCTATGCAATAGTAAGTGCGTCCGCTGCGTCAGTGCTGCCCAGGCCCCTGCTGCCTCCTGCCCGCAGGCGGGCCGCGGCCTTGGCTCTGCCATGGACACAGGGATTCCCGGCCCCGGCGGGGAGAGGGCCAGGTCAGGCCTGGGCATGCAGGGCGCATGGCAGTGCCCTCACCCTGTGCCCCTGGCGAGGCCCTGCCCCTGTGACCCCAGCTCCTCACCTGCAGGGCGGGAGGCAGGGACCCGCCTGGGGCCCAGGAAGCAGGAAGGAAGCGGCCGGGAGGTGCTCCCCTGGGGGTGTCTGCATGGCGCGCTGCCAGCGCAGGCGCCCGGGGACAGGGAGGGCGCGGGCACTGGTGCCCACGGGAGGCTTCAGAGGTGAGTCAGCGTGCCGTCCCCGGGGAGGCGGCCAGCGCGGCTCCGGAAACCGGGGGCCGGGGAGGTGGCCTTGGTCCCCCTGTTCGGGGCCCGTGTGGCCCAGTGGTTAAATATCAACCTGTGAGCCAGGAGATATTCAGTTCCCGGTCAGGACACAGGTCCAGGTTGCAGGCTCCATCCCCAGTGGGGAGCTGCAGGAGGCAGCGGATCAGTGATTCTCCCTCATCACTGATGTTTCTCTCTCTCCCTTCCTCTCTCTAAAAGAAATAAATAAGATAACAATTCCTTGGCAGCAGAAACAAAGGGTTATTAACAGACTCTAGAAGCAGATAAAGAACGAACTGGGGGAAATGGTTTGCAACACATGTGACAACACGACACGTTTCCTAACCCCGCCACAGCCTTAACACTGAGAAACGGCCGCTCCTCTGCAGAGAAACGGCCCCGATTCAGGGAAAACCAGTGTTAACGTGAACAAACCATCGGAACCTGTGAGGTTATTTGAGCCAAACTGTCGACATCTGCGGGAAGCAGAACCTCAACGGATTGAGATGATGCTCCAGAGAATGGCGGGTTACACCTGTATTTACACCGAAATCAAAGGAGGGACACAGTGGGTCACAGGAAATCCGTCGGTGATGAGTAAGGAGGCGGGAGAAAGCAAAGCGGGGGAAACCTCTGGGATTGGATAAAAGTGAAAAGAGGACACATACTCAGGTGGTGCAGGAACAAAGAACATGATAACGAAGGAATTTGTGGTCTCTGTCCGGGCGCCCACCACATGAGGCTGTGCCCCAGGGGCTCCGGCAAAAGGGAAATTACAGGTTACCCAGACATGTCAAGGGTGTGTTACCATAGATGCACGAAGACAGGCACAGGTGAGGTAAAGATACCGGCCTAGGAGGTGACTGCCACCATCGCTGCTTTAGTTAGAGTTTAACTTCACCTGCATATAAGTACAACCAATGGACACAAAACTCTGGGGAGGGAGGGCATGTATGGGAGGGGGGGCAATGGTAAGATACGTACACAGATAACGATTTAATAAATAAATTAAAAAGTTTAATGTCAGACCATCCCTGTGTGACTGTAGGTCTGAGTTTGCAAGCTGGCCACGCAGGCCTCCCTGAGCGGTCAGGCCAGCCCGGGGCCCCTTCCGTCCACACCTGTCACAGGAAAGGAAGCAGGATGTGTTTAAAACATCAAAACACGCTCCTCCTCCCGCACGGGGATCCCCACGCACGCTCACTGACTCGGAGCACGCGTTTCCTGCTCGCTGACCGAGAGGCCGTCTGTGAAAGGGTCTGCACGCCTGCACCCGGTGTAACCGGAAAGGCGGGTGTCAGCCCACGGGGTCAGCCCACGGGGCCAGCCCGGACACGGGGTCAGCCCACGGGGCCAGCCCGGACACGGGGTCAGCCCACGGGGCCAGCCCGGACACGGGGTCAGCCCACGGGGCCAGCCCGGACACGGGGTCAGCCCACGGGGCCAGCTCTGTCGTCCGCAGTGAGGGTACTGACTTTGCGAACCTGTCAGCACGCGGCTCCTGCCCGCCGGTCACCCAGGCGTCGGGGCCGTGTGTGCCAGTGTTTCCGGACCCGTGCCCCTGCCCCTGCCCCGGTGTAACCGGAAAGGCCGGGAGACTGGCCGCAGCAGCACGGAGACCACCCGCACTGAGAGGTCCTCTGCCCGCACTGAGAGGTCCTCTGCCCGCTCTGAGAGGTCCTCTGCCCGCTCTGAGAGGTCCTCTGCCCGCACTGAGAGGTCCTCTGCCCGCTCTGAGAGGTCCTCTGCCCGCACTGAGAGGTCCTCTGCCCGCTCTGAGAGGTCCTCTGCCCGCACTGAGAGGTCCTCTGCCCGCACTGAGAGGTCCTCTGCCCGCTCTGAGAGGTCCTCTGCCCGCACTGAGAGGTCCTCTGCCCGCTCTGAGAGGTCCTCTGCCCGCACTGAGAGGTCCTCTGCCCGCACTGAGAGGTCCTCTGCCCGCTCTGAGAGGTCCTCTGCCCGCTCTGAGAGGTCCTCTGCCCGCTCTGAGAGGCGGAGGCGGCCTCTGCGAACCGGCGGGCCCACCTCCCACGCGCTGGTCAGTAGGACAACCAAGCTGGCGCGAAGTGCTGTGCTGAGTACCTCGTGTGTAAGAGCCGGGCGCCCCTGTACACGCAGAGACCACCCCGACAGGCGCCCCAGACCCTCTCCGTCCCCGGGGCGGCGTCCCTGTGATAATTGTTCTCTTTGCCAGACCTGCTACCCCCGAGAGGCAAATATAGTTTTTGTTGTTTTTAAAAAATATATATTTTTACAGAGGGGAAGAAAGAGGGATGGAGAGCTAAAAACATCCATCAGCTGCCTCCTGCACACCCCCCACTGGGAATGTGTCCGCAACCAAGGCACATGCCCCTGACCGGAATCGAACCCAGGACTTTTCAGTCCACAGGCCGACGCTCTATCCACTGAGCCACACCAGTTTTTTGAGTTAGGAGCTCAAAAGCAAGGAATGTTATCAGCTCTTGGCGAGGAATTGGCCTTGTGCGCGCTAGCGTGTTTGAAATCCTTGCTCCTCGGCCCTTTAAGTCCCATCCCCCAGAGCTGGTCCCCCCCAACCCCCCCACACACACACCCACCTCACCCCCTCAGCATCTTCTTGTGGGAGCTCATCCTGCTGCTGGAGAAACAGCCTGCGGACAGGTGAGTTGTGAAGCTGCACCTGTGGCTGCCGGCCTGAACACAACAATAACAGCCCTCGGGATTCAGCCTCTCACCCTCCCGTCACCGGTCAGGGATTCCCAGGAGCCGGTCTGACAGCAGCACCTGGCTCCCCAGCGGCCCCAGGGAGCCGCCCGCAGGTTCTCCCGCTGCAGGGCTCCGAGGTCCCCGTGGATGCTCCGCCCCCTGGTGGCGAGGGGTCACCTCGCAGGCTGCCCGGGTTCCCTGATGTCCAGGCGGAGGGCTTCCAACAGAGGGCGCTGATGAGACAGCCATGCTGTGTGGTGAGCACCCGGATTTCACAGCCATACATACAAAAACATGAAAACAAGCTTGTAAAGTTCATAAATATGGGCTTAATGATAGTTATAGATTTATTACAATCCAGATTCTGTCTATACCCCCCAATAAAACTCCCGCTCAGACACAGGGGTGTGTTTATCGGCTGCCTGCCTGTCTGACGTCACGGCGTGTCTCTGTGTTTCTCAACTTATTTTCCTACAACTACCCCTACCTCTACCCATACCCCTAATCCTAACCCTTAAACCTTACCGTAACCCTAATCCTAACCCCGATCGCTACCACTAACCCTAAGGCTAACCCTTAACCCTAACCCTAATCCTATCCCTAAGCCTAACCATAACCCTAACCCTAACCCTAACCATAACCCTAATCCTATCCCTAAAACTAACCCTAACCATAACCATAATCCTATACCTAACCCTAATCCTAACCATAGCCCTAAACCTAACCCTATCCCCAACCCTTACTCTAACCCTAACCTTAATCCTAACCCTAACCCCATCCCTAACCCTAACCCTATCTCTAACCCAAACCCTATCTCTACCCCACCCTGCCCCTAACCCCTAACTGTAAGCCTCTGCACGGCCCTCAGAAGGCATGAAATGAGTCTACAGAGTCACTCATGGCCCCAGTCCTGTAGGCCTGGGGGCGGGGGGGGGGGAGGGAGCTGTGGACAGCCCTGTGGGGGCTGAGCCACCGGCATCACCACTCACAGGGGCAGGTGGGGAAGGTGCAGAGGGAAGGGGGCAGACGGTTACAGGGTCCATGTCATATCCTTGGAGCAGCCGGGACCCCCTGCCGCAGCCACATCCGCTCCAGGGGCAGGTGGGCCAATGAGCCCCTCAGCCTCCCCACCTGGGGAGTGGGTGTCGGGCCAGCCTCATGGCCTCGTGGGCCTGTGCCCTGTCCAGAGCGGTGAGGAGCAGGGTCAGAACACCGGGGCCCTGCAGTCACCACGCACAGCACGGGCTCCCTCCTGGGACGGACGGGGCCTCGGTCCCGCAGAGATGGATTCCCAAGGGCTGGAACGGAGGGGGTTATCCCTGGCCATGGGCTAGGCTGGCTCCATCACAAAGGAGGGGGAAGGGCCCGGGAGGCCCCCAGAATTCTCTCGGAGGAGGGCCGTGGACGCACTCCAGAGGCGACCTCTCCTCCGGGCTTCCACGCTGTCTGGCTGAACAGACGCGTGAACGGAAGTCACCTGCCTAGGCCTCTGCCGGTCACTGGGGACCTCGCCCGGCCCCACGCAGGCCCCACCGCTCCAGGGGCGCTCCGGACCCAGGACTCTCCCCACCACACACACCCGTGCAGGCACCGAGGATGTGCTCCGCGCCACCACCAGGGGGCAGCCGCGCACAGAGTGCCTTTCCTCCGTGGAGCCCGCACACCGCCCAGGAGCTGGAGCCAGGATCTGGCCTTGCTGACTCACAGGCGCCTGGCGCCCGGGGGCAGTGGCCCCACACCCCACACCCCTCACCCCACACCCCACACCCCACACCCCTCACCCCACACCCCACACCTCTCACCCCACACCCCTCACCTCTCACCCCACACCCCACACCCCACACCCCACACCTCTCACCCCACACCCCACACCTCTCACCCCACACCCCACACCCCACACCCCACACCCCTCACCCCACACCCCACACCGCACACCCCACACCCTCACCCCCACCCCACACCCCCCACCCCCCCCCCCACACCACACCCCTCACACCCCACACCCCACACCCCACACCCCACACCCACCACCCCTCCCCCCACACCCCACACCCCACACCCCTCACCCCACACCCCCCACCCCCCACCCCACACCCCCCACCCCACACCCCACACCCCCCACCCCACACCCCACACCCCACCCCCCCCCCCCCACACCCCACACCCCACACCCCACACCCCACACCCCTCACCCCACACCCCACACCCCACACCCCACACCCCACACCCCACACCTCTCACCCCACACCCCACACCCCACACCCCACACCCCACACCCCTCACCCCACACGCCCCACCCCTCACCCCACACGCCCCACCCCACACCCCACACCCCACACCCCACACCCCACACCCCACACCCCACCCCACACCCCACACCCCACACCCCACACCCCACACCGCCGACTCCCTTCTGCGCTTAGACCTGTGGTCTTGTCCGAGGAGCTGGCTTCCGCAGAGCCCACACTGGGGTCCACCCCTGGCCCACCCCCTCCCGCTCCTCCCGCTCCTTTCGTCCTCAGTCCTCCCAGCCTCTGCTGATCTCCCGAGTCTGACCTGCCCTCTCTCTCTGTGCTGGGCACTGGAGATGGCGCCCTCGAGGGAGCCCGGGGCGGCTGCAGGCCACAGGGCCCTGCCTGCAGGCGGAGGGTGGGCAGTGCAGGCTCGCTCTGCCTGCCCCTCACCGCCAGCTCTCACAGCTCCCCCCGACAGGAGCGGCCGGAGACGGAGGCCGCGGGGAGGGCACGTCACACGGTCCCCGTGGCTCTCCTCCACTCGGTGGCCACCTTTCCTCCCCGGAGGCCGGCAGAGGGTCAGATCCCCCCTCGAGCCACGGGGCACAGGGCAGGCGAAGTTAGGCCTTGGAGAATGACTGTCCGATACAGGCGCAGCCTGTCCAGGTGGCCCAGTGGAGTGAGCGTGGGCGACTCCATCGGGGAAACCCCCGTCCTCAGTGACCGTGGCCTCTGCTCTGTGGCCGCAGGGACGCCGACCCTCTGAGCGGCCCGCGCTCCGTCCCCCCTCCGGCCTCTGAGCGGCCCCGCGCTCCGTCCCCCCTCCGGCCTCTGAGCGGCCCCCGCTCCGTCCCCCCTCCGGCCTCCGGGCCCCGTGCTCCGTCCCCCCTCCGGCCCCTGGGCGGCCCGCGCTCCGGTCCCCCTCCGGCCTCTGAGCGGCCCCGCGCTCCGTCCCCCCGTCGACCCTCTGAGCGGCCCGCGCTCCGTCCCCCCTCCGGCCTCCGGGCCCCGCGCTCCGTCCCCCCTCCGGCCTCTGAGCGGCCCGCGCTCCGTCCCCCCTCCGGCCTCTGAGCGGCCCGTGCTCCGTCGGCCCTCCGGGCCCCGCGCTCCGTCCCCCCTCCGGCCTCCGGGGCCCGCGCTCCATCCCCCCTCTGGCCTCTGAGCGGCCCGCACTCCGCCCCCCCTCCGGCCTCTGAGCGGCCCCGCGCTCCGTCCCGCCTCCGGCCTCTGAGCGGCCCCGCGCTCCGTCCCCCCTCCGGCCTCTGAGCGGCCCCGCGCTCCGTCCCCCCTCCGGCCTCTGAGCGGCCCCGCGCTCCGTCCCCCCTCCGGCCTCTGAGCAGCCCGGGCTCCGTCCCCCCTCCGGCCTCTGAGCGGCCCCGCGCTCCGTCCCCCCTCCGGCCTCCGGGGCCCGCGCTCCATCCCCCCTCCGGCCTCTGGGGCCCTGGCTGCTGAGCAGGAGGACGGGAGCCAGAAGCTGGGGAGGTGGCGCTCCTGTCGCCTCTGGTGGGTCGTTCAGCCACCCATGACCTTGGCTGTGTCCCTGACCCTCCCTGTGCTGTGCCCTTGGCCGCTCCGAGACAGGTCACGGCTGGAGCTGGTGTTTCAAGGTCGACAGACAATGAATTGCCTCTCTCCTGATTGTTAAATCCAGGCCTGTGTGTGTGTGTGTGTGTGTGTGTGCAGGGCAGGCGGGGGTGAGGGCTGGTAACTCCCCGCTCCGAGCCAGTGAGGTGCGCACACAGTAGGTCTGCCTCTCCAGGGCGGACCCCCTGGGCCGGCCCCGGGAACCGGAGGAGCAGAGTCATGACACACTGACTCCCGGTGATGGGGTGGGGGCCTGGGAGAGGGGAGGGGCCTGGGTGAGCTGAGCGGCTGGCGCCCCCAGGACGGGTGGACGGAGCTCGGGCCCCTCCCTCTGGGGAAAGGCACGGAGTCGGGGGGAGTGGCTGGTGATAAGGAGCCAGGCCCACGCCGGGAACACCAAGGTCAGAGTGACCCCGAGACTCACGGGGGCCACGTACGCCCTGGGTCCCCGCCCCCACCTGAGCTCCCGCCTCTCCTTCGACAGGGCGAGGCGTGTCTGTGCCGCCAGGACCACAGCGGAGCGCGGGCAGCCGGGCGGGGGCCCACGAGCCCCAGATGGCGGGCACAGTGCGTGCTGAGGGTTTGCTTTTCCGGGGGGAGAGGGGCGGGTCATTAGCTCTCATCGGGTTTCCAGAGGACTCTGACCCCGAAGCACCCGCTCGAGGACTGGGGCGTCCACGCCGGGACCCTGTGGCACCCCTGAGGCCTGGCTGCTGCCGGGAACCGGACGCAGCCGGGACGGGCTGTCCCTCCGAGGACGGCCCTTTGAGGATGCTGTGTGTTACCTTTGTATCCTGTGCGGGCTGAGAGCAATTGTTCTATTACGTACTAGGAATGCCCGGCAGGTGGCGTACAGGGGTCCCGGAGTGCTAGCTCTGCCGTGGCCAGCGCTGCCCGTGGCCAATGCTGCCCGTGGCCAATGCCGCCCGTGGCCAATGCCGCCCGTGGCCAATGCCGCCCGTGGGCAGCGCTGCCCGTGGCCAATGCCGCCCGTGGCCAATGCTGCCCGTGGCCAATGCCGCCCGTGGCCAATGCCGCCCGTGGCCAGCGCTGCCCGTGGCCAATGCCGCCCGTGGCCAATGCCGCCCGTGGCCAATGCCGCCCGTGGCCAGCGCTGCCCGTGGCCAATGCCGCCCGTGGCCAATGCCGCCCGTGGCCAGCGCTGCCCGTGGCCAATGCCGCCCGTGGCCAATGCTGCCCGTGGCCAGCGCTGCCCGTGGCCAATGCCTCCCGTGGCCAGCGCTGCCCGTGGCCAATGCTGCCCGTGGCCAATGCCGCCCGTGGCCAATGCCGCCCGTGGCCAATGCCGCCCGTGGCCAGCGCTGCCCGTGGCCAATGCCGCCCGTGGCCAATGCTGCCCGTGGCCAATGCTGCCCGTGGCCAGCGCTGCCCGTGGCCAATGCCGCCCGTGGCCAGCGCTGCCCGTGGCCAGCGCTGCCCGTGGCCAGTGCCGCCCGTGGCCAGCGCTGCCCGTGGCCAGGGCTATCCGTGTGCACGCTGCCATGCCACTGGAGGAGGCTGGAAACCACGGGCAGGTGGCTCTGGGCTCGTAGGGGGGCATGCTGAGGAGCTTCCTTCCACTGCGGGAGAGAAGGAGTGCTCCCCGCCCCCTCAGCCCCTCCCGCCTCTGGTCTGCGAGCGGAAGGAGGCGGGAGGACGCGGCTGTGGGGAGGGGGTGAGGAGAGGTGCGACGTGACCTCTGAGGGCCCCGTGGCGCCGGAACAGAAGCCACACTGTGCGGCCTGAAGCCACGGAGCGTGTGGCCCCAGTCCCGAGCCCAGGAGTCGGGGTCAGGGTCCTGGACACGCGTCCTCTGGGCCTGCAGGGCCTCCTCCTCGCCTTCGGCAGCTCATGGTGGCGTCACCGGGCCGGGGCTGTGGCTGCGGCGCTCCGGTCTCTGCTCCGTGGGCACCCGGGGCTCCTGGGCGTCCGGTCCAGTCCTGCTCTTCCTGGAGGACATCAGCCCCCCGTGGCCCCTCTTCCTGGTTCCCCATAACCCCACCCGCAGGGCCGGGCCGTGGGCGGATCTCTGAGAGGACAGGAGTCACCCCAGTGGGCCCACACCTTGGAAGGCCCTGCCCCCTCGGCCCCGGGCGGTGCCCCTTGCCCAACCCTCTCCTCCCCTGGGCGGGGGGGCCGGGGGGGGGACGCCCTCTTGCGTGATAACCAGCGCCTCCCTCTGGGCCTGCGTTCTGAAGCGGGTTTATTTTATCCGGCGTCTTCGCCACATTCGTGAGAATCTGACTCTGCTGCTTGAACATAAACCAAGACCACCTGTTCCTGTCCAGTCTGAGCGGCGGGTGTCCGGAGGGTGGGAGAGCCGGCCCGCGGCACTGCCCAGACGCTGCCGTCTGTCCGCGAACACACCGTCCGTCCCAGAGCCACGCCGCCCACCCAGCCCCAGCCCGGGAGGTGGGGAAAGGGAGTGGAGGGCACGTCCTTCTCTTTTCAAGACCCTCTCCGAAATTCCCCTCCTCAGCCACGTCCACCGGCCAGGATGTCATCACAGGGCCTGCCAGCTGCAAGCGAGCCTGGGAGTGTGTGCGGCTCTTATCCCCGGAGGCCAGGGTCTCTGGGGACAGATCCTGGGGGCGGTGGGGGGGGCAGCTGACGGTCTCTGAGAGAAGGGAGGTGATTTTTATAGAAATAGTGCTATGAACCCACCGCTCACCCTCATAATAGAAAAAAAAAAAAAGTGTGTCCATACAGAGAACGAGGGAGAAATCGGACTGTCCAGGGCGGGAGAAACCGGACCGTCCAGGAGGCCCCGCCAGCGCCCGGCCCGGTCATGGCGAGGGCGCGGTCCCGGGCAGGTGGGCGTGGGGCCGCTCCACGGCCTGCGGGTTCCGGAGGACGCAGCAGGCCTGGAAGCTCTCCAGCACGCGGGCCTGCAGCAGCGCCTTGTCCTGCTCCTGCCAGGCGTCGGACTCGATGTACACGTTGAAGGGGTCGTGCGAGTGCTCCAGCTTCTTGGAGCGGATGTAGCTGAGCATGATGCCCAGCGTGAAGAAGCCGAAGAAGCCGAGCACCATGAGGATGTACAGCGCCTCCATCTCGCCCGTGCTGCCCGGCGCGCGGCGGGCGGGGCTGGACGCGTTGCCGCCCGCGTGGGCCGTCACCCGCCACAGCCTGGCCAGGAGCGGCGTCGCGGCCGTGGCATTGGGCAGGCGCATCCTGCGCTCCGGGCCGCGGCGGAGAGCGGGATCCTGGGAAACTCTGCGGAGGAAAATGGGAGAAATCAAAATGTCCGCCTGGGCCACAGCCCACACCCACGCACACACAGACGGCGACTTTTCCATCCTCAGGTGCTGGCCGGCCGGCGCGGCTCCGTGGCCCAGCGGCGACCTATGAACCAGGAGATCACGGCTCGGTTCCCGGTCAGGGCACCCGCCGGGTGTGGGCTCGATCCCCAGTGGGCGGTGGTAGGAGGCAGCTGACCAATGATTCTCTCATCACTGATGTTTCTGTCTCTCACTCCTTCTCCCTTCCTCTCTGAAGTCAATAAAAAAAATAATTTAAAAAACCTCAGGTGCCTCCCACACGCCTCAGTCCGTTCTGTGTGCCACCTCCTGTCTGCCAAGGGCCTGTCCTGATCGGTCAGTTGATGAATTGATTCCCTTTATTCCCATCGGCCAGTCCCCCCGCTGCCTCCACGGCGCCCCCAGAGTGCGGCCTTGGCAGACACAGGGTCTGTGTGCCTGTAGCCCACAGGCTACGCACCGAAGCGTGCTCCTCCCCGTTCGTGGAGCCCTTGCCCCCAGTGACTGTCCGGAGAGAGCGGCGCCCGAGGTCCCTGAGGTCAGGGGGGTGAGGAAGAGCCCCTCGCTCCCCGCCCGCGGGGACACCGTGCGCAGGCGGCCGCCTGCCGGCCAGCGGCACACTGCGGCCAGACTCCGGCCCCACCGGGACCTTGGCCTTGGACTTCCCAGCCTCCGGACCGTGAGAAAGCGAACCTCTGTGCGGCCCCGCCCGGTGTCTGTGCCGCAGCCGAGCAGATAACACGTGTGTACACGGTGTCGGGTTCCGGGCCCTGGCCTTCCCTCTTCCCCGTCCTCCTCAGCACGTGGCCTCCGCCCAGGCGTGTCGGTGCGTGCCCGCCTCCCTTCCCTCCCCAGGAGGCATGGCCCCCGTGGAGTGGGCGGCTGCTCCTCCGTGCCCTCCCCCCCAGCTGACCACAGCCCGTGGCCCGGGAGGGACTCACACACCCGGCCAGGCCACGGGGCTGCGGGCGACCGGGAGGCCACCCCGGGACCGCACTGCGTGGAACACTAGCTGGTCACCTGGGAGCCCCACAGGGTCCTGTGGGGGGTCGCGTGGCTCTCCCCCCACGGCCAGTGCGCCAGCTCGGGGGGGGGGTGTCTGCACTCTCAGCCCCTTCCCCCGGGACTGCCAGGAGCCTCACAGAAGGTGACAGTCTCCCCTGAGCGCCCACGGGACACCCTGGGTATAGGTGTCTCCCGGAATCCTGACAGGGCACGCTTCTCGAACCCCCCCCCACCCCGTGGCCTCACCGCCGTGGATACGGGCCACGTGGTGCTTTGTGCAATGAGCCTCAGAATGGCCTGGCACCGCCCGGCATCGCCAGCGCAGTTTTAATGACCAGATCCAATCTGCCCGCCCAGGGGCCGCCGCCATTCCCACGCTCCCGGGCCGCCGTGGGAGCGTGGACTCCGGTGAACCGGACAGCCACACCAGCCACCTCCACTCACGGGAAACAGCTCCTCAGAGGGGAGCGGGCGCACCAAGGTCACGCCTCCTCTCCAAAAAGCACCTAAATGCACACCGAGAGGCCGGTGGCGATGAAGCAGCCCGGAAAGCCTCCTGCGGGCGGACACGGCTCACCGGGCCGGGAATTCTCTCTCCCCCTCCCTTCCTCTCTGACATCGATAACGGTGTATTAAAAAAAAAAAACAAACAAAACAAAACACTTCACACTCCCACTTTCCTTAGATGCAGTTGTCAGCTGTTTGCATCGTCACCAGGACACCACGTCCGAATTCTGGAGTCGCGTGGCCTCCGTGCAGAGAGGAGACAGCAGGCCCGGTCACACCACATGGGGGAGAGGGGGTGACAGTAGGTTCCCAGGCTTGGGGCGGGGAGGCACAGGGAGGGAGGCAGCGGTTAAGTGCATTCCGGGAACCCCAGCTTCCCTCCGAACGCGGGGTCTGCCCTGACCCCCCCCAGGGCTTTGTGGGGCAGACATGCCCGCCTTCGCCTCTGGCTTGTGCCGGTCTCCGTGAGAAAGCATGGCCACCATACCGCCCGTCAGCATTCTGCTGGGCTCTCGCCGCTCCGGGGCGCTGCCTGTGACCCCCACCCTGACGCCGACCCCTTCGACCCCCACAGCACCCTGTCTGCCTCCTGACGGCCTGTCACCGCCATTCCCCGCCAGGGCTCGGCCCCCAGGGCTCGGCCCCAGGGCTCGGCGGGGTGAGACTTGCCCACCGGCCCCACACCAGCACCAGACGCGCCAGGTGGGTTTGCCACCCAAACGGAGGCAAAGTGTTAGATCAAAGCAAGGCCACGTGAGCAAATTGCAGGGGAAGCCCAGTGCACTCTGGGAAGACACGGAGGACCCAATGAAAACCTCTACCCACATAGCAGGTTTTCACCTAAGGAAACGTAAACTCCCTTATTTATATTATCCACGTATTTTTAGCATCATGTGCCTGCGTATTAAAACATGTGTGGTTAATACCTGCCCACCTGTTCCCGGAGCGCTGAGAGGCGGTGGTGACTGAGTAACAGCCGATTTCCACTCCCCACACGCTCACCCCGTTGGACAGCAGCTCTCACTGCCACCTGCGTATCCTGTGTCTTCCCAAGACCGGAGCGTCGGGGGATCTCGGCCGCCGTTCCCCGTGGCGGCCCGGAGGCCAGAACAGAGTCTGGCCGTGGCAGGAGCACCACGCACTACCAGGACACAGGCATATAGGCACGGATGCATGAACGAATCGTGTCCCATTCAACCCCCAGCACGCCCGCACATGCAGACGCCCGCACACACAGACTCCCGCACACGCAGACGCACACATACACAGTCACACGCAGATGCCTGCACACGCAGACGCACACATACACAGGCACACACAGACGCACACATACACAGGCACACGCAGACACACACATACACAGGCACACGCAGACGCTTGCACACACAGTCACACGCAGATGCACACATACACAGGCACACGCAGACGCACACATACACAGTCACACGCAGACGCTTGCACACACAGTCACACACAGATGCACACATACACAGGCACACGCAGACGCACACACCCGCACACGCAGCGCTCTCCCAGCTCCAGGGGCGGGGACAGGTGAGTCCGCGGAGGTCTGAGCTTGCACTGGGTTTGGCTCACGTTCACTAACATCAGGACGGGCACACCATAGGCCGCGGGGACCCAGCCGGGACACCCCCCCCCCCAGCAGCAGGAAGTGGGGCTCTGCACGGTCCCCAGAGCGGAGCGCAGGGCGGCCTCCGGCAGCTCTCCCGGCGGGAATGGGAGCCGCTGTGCGAGTCCCACAGGTGACCCTGCCCCTGACCCTGACCCAGCGCGCGGGGCCTCGTTCCGGAGCTGGAGCCCTTCCTGAGCCAGAGGCGGACCCCATGAGCCCAGTCACCCCGGAGCCTGGAAACCGCGGGGCGGGGCGGGAGGGGGGCTCCGGCACGTGGCTGCCCCCCCCCTCCCCCCAGCTTTCTCCAGAGGCTGCGTGTCCCCCCCGAGGAGATGGAGACCAGGCGCCGGCCGGTCCCCGCTTTCCCGGCCGTCCAGCCCGGCGCCGCTGCCGCAGAGACGCCGTCACCATCACAGACAGAAAGGCCGGGCGCGCCGGGTCTGCACCTGCGGGGCCGTGGTGGGCGGGCTCCTCTGCTGAGGGCGCTTTGGGGAGTTTTCTAAGTTTCTGGGGGAGCGTCTGTGATGAGCAGCGACGGCAGGCCACCCTCACCTCACCGGGTGACGGCTCTGTGCCTGTGCTCGGGAGACCGAGGAGCCTGCCAGGGGGGCGTCCGGGCTCAGAGCCGGTCCCCGGAGGCCCCTTCGGGCCGCCCGACTGGGCGCCGGAGCCGGCGAGGAGTCTGGACTTACCGGTCCGGGCGCCGGGAGGCCGGTGTCTGTGCGGTGTCCCTGCGGCTGGCCAAGCGCGGGGCCACAGCAGCCCCGACCGGACCGGACCGCACTCTCTCCGGGCCCAGTGTGCGCGGGCGGGGCCTCCCAGCTGCCAGCCACCTGGCCGGGCTGCCCCGCCTCCCGCACCCTCCCCCGGCCCTCCCCGCACCCTCCCCAGCCCCTCCCCACACCCTCCCCAGCCCCTCCCCGCACCCTCCCTCGCCCCTCCCCACCTCCAGCTGCCACAGGTATGCTGGGCAGGCACAGGTCCTGTTACACCTGCCAGCCCCCAGCCCTGCCCCGCAGAAGTTTTGGGTGCTGAGGGAACCCGCCCTGGGACATGCACCCTGCAGACAGCTCCCCCTGAGGCACCCAGGCCACTCCTGCCCCAGCTGACTCCTTCGAGCGGCGCCCGCGCCCGCTGTGCCCGCGTCCACACCCCGTACCTGCTGGGCGTTAAGGGGCCCCTCCGGGGGGTCGACCGGCCTGGGCTGCGGCTGGGGCCCGGGCTGGCGGGGTCCCCACGCCGGAGTCAGTCCTGGAGCCGCCCAGGCCCTGGCCCCTGCGCTCCCAACCATGCAGCGCCCCCCCTCCCAACCCCCCAACTCCCCCCACCTGGGCACGGTCCAGGTGCGTGGCGGGCAGCAGAGGAAGTGGCCCAGCCCGCATCTCCCAGCCCATCAGTTCCCCCGCCCCCGCCCCGGGGCTGGAGAGGGTCCATGGAGCTGCGCTTCTCAGACAGCCTGGCCGGCACTCCTGCGTCCTGGGTGCTAGTGGCGTCCACCGGGCACACACCTGGGACACGGGCTCCATCCCCAGTAGGAGGTGTGCAGGAGGCAGCCAATCAGCGATTCTCTCTCATCATTGATGTTTCTCTCTCCCTCTCCCTCTTCCTCCCTTTCCTCTCTGAAATCAATAAAAAAAAAAAAAAATTTTAAAGAAAAAAGACTGCCCACAAAAAAGTCACTTAAGCTGCCTCTGCCCGAGTCTTGGGCCGCTGGCACTGACCCTTGGCACCTCGAGTCCTGCAAGGAACACGCGCAGCCGGCCGTGGCCCCTGTTCGGGCTTCCCAGCGGCCCGTGCACCTGACAAACAGCCACAACCTTCACCTTGTTATGCAAAGAGCACAGATCCGATTAAGAAACATTTCCCAAGGAAATGCCAGCACCCCCGCCCCCTGCCCCCCGGCTCTGCCGGCCTCGGCGTGCTGAGGGGAACGTGGATGCGTTAATTACCGTCTGGAACGTGATCGGCGCCGAGAGCACCTGTCTCCGCCTGGACAGCCGGCCTGACGCTGGACTAACACATGGTCCTTACGTGCGTGTCTAGGCCCCGGGCCCAGGGCCCCTCCCCTCGCTGCGGCTGCAGGCACGAGGCGCCTGCGGGGGCTTCGGGGGGACCAGCTGCCGGCGGAGATTCCATCTCTCCGGCTCCCTGCACGGCGACGGCCTTGGTGTGCTTCCAGCTTCCGGGAACACAGAGCACCTGTGGCCGGAGTCCCCGCGGGAGGCCGGCAGCCTGGAGCCAAGCCAGAGCGGCGGCCGGCAGCGGGCACAGGTCACTCTGGAAACGCGCTGCTGGAGGCCGTGATCGTGGTTTCTGTGCCGGACGTGGGGGCTGCAGGTCACCCGGGAGGAACCGGGGAGGAGGGAGGAAGCCAGGGGTGGCGCTGGGGTGACCCCAGGAGGGCGAGAGCACACCTGCACCGGCGGGGGGCGGGGGGGGCTTCAGAAACGCATGCACCCAGTGCCCCTGCGCCCATCGTAACAGGTGGAATGACCTGATCGCAGACTGAATCCTTCCTCCACGTGCTGTCCCATCCTGAGCTCAGACCCTTTCCTCAGAGTTTTATGGCCCGGCCAGCCTGGCTCCGTGGGTGAGCATCGATCTCAGAACCAGGAGGTCACAGTTCAGTTCCCGGTCGGGGCCCAGGCCCGGGTTGCAGTCTCCATCCCCAGTGTGGGGCGTGCAGGAGGCAGCCGGTCAGTGACTCTCTGTCGTCATTGATGCTTCTCTTTCTCTCCTTCTCCCTTCCTCTCTGAAATCAACAAAAATGTTTTTAAAAAGAATTTTTCTCCCGAAGTACATTTCTTCTTGGCTGGCTCGTCCGTCCAGTTCAGTATGTGCTGAGCTCCTGCGCCGCAGGCTGTGGGCACCCATCATCGGCTCTGCCCAGGCCTCCCCCCAGCCCCCTCTCTCACCGCAGGCTGTGGGCACCCATCACCGGCTCTGCCCAGGCCTCCCCCCAGCCCCTCTCTCACCGCAGGCTGTGGGCACCCCTCACCGGCTCTCCGCGGAGTCCAGCTAAATGCCCAGCCCCTCTCCCCGCCTGCCGGTGCCCTGCCTGCAGCACAGGGAGCCTTTCCGGGGGAAGTGCCCTCTCCCCGGCGGCCCCAATGGCACAGGCATCGCCTTGACATCGGCCCTCCCCCCAGGGCTCCGGGCCCACTCCTCCCTCCCACCGCCGGAGCCCCACCGAGCCAGCGCACAGCTGCGTCTCCCGGAATCCGCCTGGGCGCCTGGGAATGGAGCCCTCCCCGTCTGTCCCGAGGGTCCACTCCCAGCTTCATGTCTTTTCTTTTCTTAAAACATTTTTAAAATTGATTTCAGAGAGGAAGGGGGGGGGAGGAGTCAGAGAGAGAGAGAGAGAGACAGAGAAACATCAATTATGAGAGAGGATCACTGACCGGCTGCCTCCTGCTCGCCCCGCACTGGGGATGGAGCCCGCACCCCGGGCCTGGGCCCGACCGAGAGTGAACCGTGACCTCCTGGTTCAAAGGTCAGCGCTCAGCCACGGAGCCGCCGGCCGGGCCGTAGATTACTTCCTGATCGGATAACTGGCTCCTCAGCTGTCTGGGACCTGGGGCGCCCCTTTCTGGACCGGCGTGCAGCAGGGGGGGAGCGGGGGGGTGCCTGAGCCCCGCAGAGCCTCGGTGACCGTTTGCAGAGCCACGCTGACTCAGCGGGTGTGCTGGAGCCGGAGGCTGGCGGAGGGGTGGGCGGGCGGACATCACCCAGAGCTGCGGGCAGAGCGGCGCCCCCATCTGCCGCTCCGTGGCTCTGCAGAAGCCCAGGGACCCGGGGACCCCGGTGTCTGGGGGGCTTGTCTGAGCAAACGCCAGGGCTGCCCCGGTTCTGACAGCCCAGGGCCCGCAGACCAGCCGGGCAGACCCGGGGCCTGCACGGGCCAGGCCTGCCGATGCCGTCCGTCCACCCACCTGAGCCGAGGCCGTGGGCTCTCGCTCCGTTGGCTCACTCGCCCCGGTGACAGGATGGAGGAGGCTGCTCCGGGCTCCCTGCGTCGGCGGCGGACGTTAGAAGCTCCGTTCAGGCCCGGCGCAGGCCGTGCGGCTCCCTGCTCAGCCTTGTCCGTCCCGGCCGAGGGCACGGCCGGAGATAAGGTGTAAAAATAGAACGCGGGCCGGGCTCCCAGGCAGAGCGGGCCCACGGGGAGCCTCTGGCCACGGCTCTGTGCTCGGCACCGGGGGGTGGGCGGACCGGGTGCGGCCTGGCAGACCAGCCCGGTGCGTGAGCTCGGGGCGCGGGCGGGAGACCGGGAATGGAACCCTGGCCTCCTGCGGCCTGAGGCGAAGGTCTTAGGAGCAGAGGGTCCGGAACGTGGAGCTGGGACCCGTCACCGGCCGGAAACCGAGCCGCGGGGTGACCTGAGGGGGTGATGGAGCCACACACTGGCCTCTGGGGGCGCAGGCATGCTCGTTCCCCGTGGGACAGACCCCCCAGTACCCCATCCATCCAGCCCGGCCAGGGTGGACCCCACACGCAGGGGGAGCTGCCCATGCCAGTCAGAGGGCTGGCTGGGGAGGGCACGCTCCCCTGCTTCTGCCCGGGGCCCGGGGCCCAGCACCGTGACCTCCAGGCGGCCCCGCAGGACCGCACGCCTGGCCCACGGACGCAGAGCTCCCGGCACGCTCCCCCTGTGGATGGTGGAGGCGGGGCCGTGCTGGTTAGGAGCCTGGTCCTTCCATGTCCGCGCCTGTCCCAGGCCTGCGCGCACACCTGCCTGGGCCGTGGGAACGGAGGAGAGATGGGTTCTCAGAACCTGCAGCCAGCATCTCCCTGAGGCCGCTTCTATGGGGTGGTGGGTGGTGGTGGGGAGACATCACACTCAGACCAGTGGATCAGCGCCCGGCGTCTGGCCTGTGCCCAGCAAACAGCAGACACTCCGTCGAGGTTTGGAGAATTCAGCTCGGATCTTTCCCGTAAATGGGAGCCGTGCTGGCTGTCAGAGCACACGGGGTGACGAGATACGGCAAGCACTGGAAACAGACTAAGATATGACACAGATGTCGGAATGATCAGATTAGGGATTTTGAATAATTCTGATTAATATGCAAATGGCTCTAATGGAAAAAGCAGATAAGGTGCTAAAAAAAAAAAAAAGATGGGTGGTTTAAATAGAGAGATAAAAATTATAAGAAATAATTTTTAAAATGCTAGAGACCAAGGACCTGCAACAGAGATAAAGAATGCATGGGGCTGGACATAGCTGAGGAGAGAATCGCTGCTGGCACATCCGTGGAAACTTCCAGAATGTAAAGGTGAAGGAGGAAAAGACCTAAAAAACACCATGTCCAAGAATTACAAAAGGCATCATATACGCGTAATGGGAAAACCAGAAGAAGAAAGAGATAAAGGGACGGAAAAAATATCTGAAACAAAAACGGCTGGGAGTTCCTCGTACTTTTGTCAGACACCAAACCACAGATCCAGGAAGCTCGGAGAACACCACACAGACAAATGCCAAAATAAATATATTTAGGCATATCATATTCAAACCGCAGAAAGTCAAAGATAAAACAATATTCTAAGAAGCCAGGGATGGGGGTAGGGCTTAGCAAGGAAGAACAGAAATAAGAATTAGATCTTATTTCTTAGAAACCACACAAGCAAGAAGAGAGTGGAGTGACATATCTAAAGTGTTGAGAGGGAAAACAAAATCACCAATCTAGAATTCTATATCCTGTGAAATTATCCTTCAAAAGTAAAGGAAAAATAAAGACCATCTCAGACAAGCAAACATTGAGGGAATTTGTCTCCAGTAGACCCACCTTGCAAGAAATATTCAGAGAAGTTCTTCAGAAAGAAGGAAAATGATATATATATATATAGGTCAGAAGCCTGAATCTATATATATATATTTTTTTTTTTAAAAAAGAAAGAGCATTGGAGAATGAATGAGTGAAGATAAAATAAAAACTTTTTAATATTCATAACTGAGCTAACAGATAATAGTTTGTTTAAAATAAGAGCAACATGCATGAGATGATTATAGCTTATTGATTGGCGAAATGGATGGCCATTAAGATACAAAGGATGGGAGGAAGAGTAGGAATGCTCTGTTATTATTAGGTACTTGCACTCCTCATGAAGGAAGATGGCATTACTGGAAAGTGTACCGGGATTATTTATAAATGTATACCACAAACTCTAAGGAAGCCACTAAAAAATCAGCTTAGGAAGAGTAGTAGGACTAATGTGCTGAGAAAGGAGAGAAAATGGAATCACAAAATGCTCCATTAAAACCAAGAATGCCCAAAAGAAGTGGAAGACAAAAATAGAACAAATAACCAAGGCAATAGATAGCAAACAGTGCGCAAATATGGCAGACATTAATCCAACCACATCGATACCCATTTCAAATGTCAATGATCTGAACACAAATTAAAAGGGAGAGATTGTTGCCTAGCTGACATTGCCCTCAGTGGTTGAGCATTGACCTATGAACTGAGAGGTCATGGTTCAATTCCTGGTCAGGGAACATGCCCCAGTTGTATTGCAGACTATATATATATATAATATACAATATACAATATACAATATATAATATATAATACATAATACATAATACATAATACATAATACATAATATATAACGTGTAACATGTAACATGTAATATGTAATGCGTAATATGTAATAGGCAATATGTAATATGTAATATGTAATACAGTATATAATATATATATTAAAGAAGATAGAGATCGTCAAAGTGTATTAAAAAAACACAAATAAGACACAACCCCCCCAAGAAACAAGACACAGCCACCTGCTGTCTGTGAGAAATCAGCTGTGAATGTGAAGATAGAGGGAGATGAACAGCAAAGGGACGGAGACAGGTATGCCGGGCTAACAGTAACCAGAAGAAATCGCAGCCGTTATTAATTTCAGAAGAGCAGACTGAGGGCCAGGAAAATGATCAGAGGCAAAGGGTCCGTTCTCCAAGGAGTCATGACAGTCTCTGACGTCAAACACACAGGCAAGACGGCCGACCCTCCAGGAGAGAGAGGAGCCCGTTGTCACCGGGGACTCCGGCGCTCTCCTCAGAGTGCGCAGGCGGGGGCTTGGTGCGGATGCAGCTGTTTCACAGCACCATCCGCCAGTGCAGGTGCCTCTGCAGAATGCGTGATGCTGTTTACAAACCCTTTCTGCCTGCTCGGCCGTCGGAGAGGACCTGCAGGAGGTGACGCTCAGTGACAGGAGCGCCTCGTCACCGCATCTTGGCTTCCAGTGCTGTGTGCTCTTCAGTGAAGGGAGCCAGGGCCCACTCCTTGGAGAAACGGAAGTCTTTTGTTTTTTTTAAAAAAATATATATTTTATTGGGTTTTTACAGAGAGGAAGAGAGAGGGATAGAGAGCTAGAAACATCGATGAGAGAAACACCCATCAGCTGCCTATGCACACCCCCTACTGGGGATGTGCCCGCAAACAACGTACATGCCCTTGACCGGAATCGAACCCGGGACTTTTCAGTCCGCAGGCCGACGCTCTATCCACTGAGCCAAACCGGTTTCGGCAAAATGGAAGTTTCGAGCAACAAAATAAAGTAGCGTTGGATTATAGCTCCAAGTGTGAAGTCAATACCCGCAAGCCCAAGCTGATCCAGATGAAGGACGGACTGTAAATAAACCAGGAAGAAGAGACCCGTCTCCCCGCGGAGATCCGAACAGTTCACGCCGATCCTCTGCCTCCCGGGAGAGGGGCAGCCTCCCCCACGCCCCACGTGTGGGCTGTGCGCCACGGGGAAGGGGGAGAACGGGTGACCCCTGCCGTCAGCGGCCATCAATCATCCCGACAGTTTGCGGCTTGTAATGACGTACGTGATGAAAACAGCCCTTCCCCTCGAGGCCCTCCCGCACCCGTGACCCGCCTCGCCACAAGGAAACACCGGCGCCTGCGAGAGGCTGGCCCGGCCGCGGAGCCTGGGGCGTGGCGATCGGTGCCAGGTGGGTCCCGGGCAGAATGGGCACTAGGCAACGCTAAGAAAACCACGTCCAGCTGAACTCCTCACTCGGTACCGATACTGGCTCGCTGACCGTGACCAGCGACCTTTTCTCAGGGGGCAAACCGGGTGCGAGGCAGACGGAAACTCAGTGCCACCGCCTCGTCTTTTTCTGAGAGGTCTAAAGCTCTTCTAAAACACAAAGTCTATTAAGAAGAAAATTCACTTAGTCATTTATTTCATTTTTTTTGTTTCTTACAGCATTATTTATTGGTTTGCTTAAAATATATTTTTATTGATTTCAGAGAGGAAGGGAGAGGGGGAGAGAGGGAAAGAGAAACATCTACGATGAGAGAGAAGCATTGATTGGCTGCCTCCTGCACGCCCCACCTTGGGGATTGAGCCGGAACCCAGGTATGTGCTCTGACTGGGAATGGAACACGTGACCTCCTGGTTCATAGGTCCACGCTCAACCACTGAGCCACACCGCCAGGCAATAATTCATTTATTTATTTATTTTTGTTAATCCTCACCTGAGGATATTTTTTCATTGCTTTTCAGAGAATTGAAGGAAGGGAGGAATGAGAGGGAGAGAGAGAGAGAGAGAGAGAGAGAGAGAGAGAGAATGAATAACTGGTTGCCTCCCACATGCGCCCCTACTGGGGATGGGGAGGAAACCTGCAATTGAGGTATGTGCCCTTGACCGGGAATTAAACCAAGACCTTTCTGTGTACAGGCCAATGCTCTAACCATTGAGCACACCAGCCAGGGCAAAAAGAAAAGAATTTAAAATGAACAAATTGCTGCTGCACAGAAGCATAGACACATCGCTCCAGCGGGACAGAGTGCACCAGGCAGTTTACGAACTCAGTGCTCCCCCCACAGTCTAGACGGGAGCATGGTGAGCAGTTAGCAGGGTGTCCTTGGGGAAGTGGGGCGGTGGTTATGGGGTGAGGTCATAGGAGGGGCTTCTGGGGTGCAAATATTCTATTTCTTTAAAAATGTTGTTTAATATACTTTTATTGATTTCTTAGAGAGAGAAGGGAGAGGGGAAGAAACATTGATCGGCTGCTTCCTGTACGCCTCCTGCTGGGGACGGAGCCCGCAGCTTGCATGTGCCCTGAGACTCGAACAGGTGACCTCTCGGTACATGGGGGATGCTCACCACTGAGCTCACTGGCCAGGCCGTTCTCCCTGGCAGTCCAGCTGGTGGGTGCACGGTGGTTCCCTTTCTTTACTCGACGAGCTGCCTCTGCAGATCCAGGGAAGCCAGGGATGGAAAGCAGACAAGAACGTGTGAAGCACGAATCAGGATGTGTATCCATGTGGACAATGCTGGATTAAAGAAAGTAACTTTCCAATTCATACCTAAAACATGCCAATTCTTAAAACTTATCGTCAGTAAAACAAACTGTGTCTCGCTTACAGACTTATGAGCTGAGCCTAGGTATAAAGACACATGAGATGGTGAGTAAGGAGCTCATGATCACAGCTGGCTCTGCGGAGGGAGGAGGGGGAGAGGGTCTCTGGAATGATTTGTTTGTGTACGTGTGCGTGCGTGCGTGTGTGTGTGTGTGTGTGCTTGTGTGTGGTGTGTGATGTGGTGTGTGTATGTGTGTGTGGCGTGCATGTGTGTGTGGTGTGCGTGTGTGTGGTGTGCGTGTATGTGTGTGTGCTTGTGCGTGTGTGTGGTGTGTGTGATGTGGTGTGTGTATGTGTGGCGTGCATGTGTGTGTGGTGTGCGTGTATATGTGTGTGTGTGTGTGCTTGTGCGTGTGTGTCGTGTGTGTACAGTATCTAAACTTTCTGGTGGACATATTGCAAAATATAAAGTAGAGATACAGTTAGATTGTGATATTATTCTCGATTCTTTTTCTAGTTTCGAAAGAAAAACATATGGTGTCCACAGCCCAGAACACTGACGTCCTCGGAGGAGGCTAGTTCGCCGTGAGCCTCCGTGGCCCTGTGTGTGGAGAGGAGGGGCCACGGTTCTGCAGGACGGAAAGCTGGGCTGCTCTTCCTCAGGCGGCTCCGGCTCGCAGACCAGTGACCTTGGCGTTTCACCGGCCCCTCGTTACCGGCACGTCTGTCATGAAGGTAATCACCGAGCTTCCTGGGAGATGGATTACACCTGCTGACAGGCCTTCCCCCGCTGCGAGCAGTCAGGGGTGGCGCCCGAGGTGAAGGGGAAGTCAAGGCCAGCGGGTTCCCCTGCGCCGTGGGGGTGGGGGGGGAGGCTGGTGCCACGGGGGAGCGGACATGGGGCGGCCGGGACACGGAGGACTCGGTCTTTGAACACGTGACGTTTGGGGGCCTCTCGGAGCCCAGGCCCAGCAGTGGGCAGTCTGTGGAGTATCTGTTGGCCTCAGTCTGGGTGTGAATGCCAGCTTCCGGTCTTCTGGGATCTGACTGAAAGAGCCAGAGACCTGAGAGCGGAGGGAGGTGGAAAAGGATGACCTTGAGTGGCAGTGCCAAGGTCAAAGCCCCCTTAACCCTCTCAGACTCCTCCCCTCTGGATCCTGCTGCTTGGAGATGTGTTTGCTAAAAAGGAGAAGGAAGCCAGTGCTCACATGAGCACAGCCCGAAGCGCACAGCGCTCTTGGGCCGCCCTGACAGAGGCACAGCCTGAGCGCCCAGCACCCGCCCCCCGCGAGGCCACCGTGGGCGGAGTGCGAGCCACGGCTGCTGTCCTGCCGGGGAGGCCGGAGGACCCCCGCCAGCTCCGGCCGCTGTGGCAGCATCCCCCTCCGTGACTCTATTAAAACCAGCGTCACCCCAATGCATTCAATAAAAAGGTAAAAAATCACTAAGTCGACTTTACTAAAGCATACTTACCTGTAACAAAACGCTGCCCTGTAAGGTGTGCAGTTTGATGGGATTTTTTCCATCCATTCACTCACCCACCCATCCAGCCACCCATCTATCATCTATCTACGTACTCACCCACCCACTAGCCATCCATCCATCCATCCACCACCCATCCATCCAGTAATGTCTACTGTGAGCTACCAGGAATCCTGCCTCCACTTGACTTATATTCTTACAAGGAAGACAAACAATTTAAAAATTATAATAAAAAGAGCAGACACATCACAATGGGGTTCAGGGGAGGTGCAGGAGCAGCAGCTGGGATCCTTCTCAGGGGAGAGGTTCAGTGCGGGGATGTCAGTAGGCCGGTGAGCCACCTCGGCTGCACTCACTGAGCACTGTGGGTATGTATGTGTGTGTGTGTGCGTGTCTGGGGGAGCTGCTGCCGACGCAGTCGGAGGGGAGCAGGACTGACATGGCGTTCACCGGGCTGGGCTGGGTAGTGGGCCACGTTCTGGGCAGAGAGACCCTGGGCCAGGCCACCGAGGGGAGAGATGTTGGTGAGCTGGGAACACTGACCATCACACATCACCAGGACGTGAAGGTCAGCCAGAGGGGGCTGGTGGTCCTGAACCACGGAGCTGTGAGAGCAGAGTGACATGTGCTGCGGCTTTATTTACACGCTCACCTCTACGTTTCCTGAGGCAGAACCCCAGAGACCTCACCCCGCTGTTCCCAGGAGTCGGTGTGAACCACTGCGTGGAACCTATTCTGTGACCATCTACTGAGGGGCATGCTGGGCCCCGGGGCGTGGTGTCCGCTTTGCATTTGCTGAGCCCCTCGCAGGCGGAGACGGAGACCCCGGGCGACCTGGGCACGCTCGCGACTCCAGGCCTCACGCCGTCAGCCTGGTGACCCGCAACCTCGGTGCCACGGGGGGTGGGATTTCAGCGGCCACGGCCACACACCTACCACAGGACAACCACGGGACACGGGCGGGTGAGGGAGAGGGAGTGACGTGTTGTGATGCCCGTCAGCTCTGCCTGCTTCCCTGCATCGGGACCGGATGGACTCAGAGGGTGCGCAGACCGATGGTCAGAGAGGACAGGGCAGGCAGGCGGCTCTCCAGGGCGCACCGTGCGGCCACTGCAGATGGAGGTGAGAAAGACCCTCCAGGCCGCCTCTCAGGGACAAGCACCCCCTGAACCCCGATGCCGGCGGCATGCTCCGCACCGGCCGCCGAGCACGGCGAACGGGGCTCTGAGACTCCCTCAGCTCCTGACCCAACCCCGGCGGTGCCCGCTCCCCCAGAGCCGCCCAGGGCCCGGCGCTGTGCCCCTCGGCAGCGGGCGTCACGGTGCTTTAAGGCCAATAGAACGGCTTCCCCGAAGGACAGCCTCCACGAGGGGTCCCGGGGACCCGCTGAGCGAAGGGGGAGGGCACTGTCCCGCTCACGTCGCCAGGCCCGTCCACCTCACCCCGCGTTCCCCGCCCGCCCGGCCCGGGGTGAGCCACCCCGCGTTCCCCGCCCCCCCGGCCCGGGGTGAGTCACCCCGCGTTCCCCGCCCGCCCGGTGGGCCACCCCACGTTCCCCGCCCGCCCGGTGGGCCACCCCGCGTTCCCCGCCCGCCCGGTGGGCCACACCGCGTTCCCCGCCCGCCCGGTGGGCCACCCCGCGTTCCCCGCCCGCCCGGTGGGCCGCACCCCGCGTTCCCCGCCCGCCCGCCCGGTGGGCCACACCGCGTTCCCCGCCCACCCAGTGGACCACACCGCGTTCCCGCCCGCCGGCCCGGGGTGAGCCACACCGCGTTCCCCGCCCGCTGGCCCGGGGTGAGCCACCCCGCGTTCCCCGCCGGCCTGGTGGGCCACACCGCACTCTCCGCCCGCCCCGCCCGGTGGGCCACCCCGCCCAGGGAGGCGCCCCACCGCATCCACCATGCGCACAGCGTGTGACATGTGCTGCCGGCTTTATTTACACGTTCACTCCATGTTCCGTGGGGCAGACACCCAGCGACCTCACCCGCCGCTCCCAGGAATCGGTGTAAACCACCGCATGGAAGAGACGGACGGATGCCAACCCAGACGCCGCTCCCCGGGGGCTGCAGGGAGCCGGAGGGCCGCCTGGACCGCAGATGGGCCGGCGGGGGCACGGCCTGGGGCGCCGGCAGGACCCGGGCCTCGGATCCGGGAGGAAGCCGCGTGGCGCTCTCAGGCGCCGGGAGCCGGACGGGCAGCCCAGCCGCCGGCTCTCGGGTCTTCCACGTGCAGAGAGAGGCGGAGCGACGCGCAGGCACAGTGTGAGGCCGGAGCGGACATGCAGGGCCGTGGGCGGGAGGAAGGAGGGTGGGCACCGCGCCGTCCACACTGCAATGTCCCCAGCTCCCGTCTCAGGCTTCTGGGCGCGGTCATTCCCCCGAGAGGGCCTGCCCGCGGGCTGCGGGACAGCCCGCCCCGGGTCCGCCTGCCCTCGCCGCCGGGAAAGTGCAAACAGGACGAGGCCGTGTGCGGGACCCCGCTGGGTGAGCGGCCACGCGGGCGGCGCGGTGAGGACTGGGCCACGCCGTCCTCCGCCTCGGTGATCCCCGGAGACAGCCGGCAGCGCTCAGCGGAGGTGCACGGGCCTGTACTCCGGCCGCCGGGTCTGCACGATTTTGGGTTTGGGCCTCCGCATCCTCTCCGTCTCCTCCTCCTCCTCGTCCTCCTCGCTCTCGCACACGTGCACCACCACGCTGGGCGTGCTGTCGGTGGCTGCGTGCAGCTCGTACTTGTCCCCTGGGGAGAGACGGGCACGGTCACCGGGCGGGGCGAGCGCATGGGGGGGACGCAGGGACACCTGGACGGCCTCGCTCGGTGGCCTTCCCGAAGGAGGGGCTGTGAGCAGCCCGCCGCCCGCGCTGGGCCTGGGTCAGCACAGCGGCCCTTCACCCGCAGGAAGGCGGCACCAGGGAGAGCTGCCTGGAGGGTCAGAGGTCACAGGCCACCGTGGCCACGATGCTGTTAACAACCCCCAACCCACCGGCCAGGCGCGCCCAGAGGCGCAGGGCCGGGAGGACGTTTGCAACACCTCTGCCTCCCGTGGCTGCAGAGCACAGCCCCCAGAGCCCCAGCACGCTGGCTTCACAAAGGCTGTCTCCCAGAGCCTCCCTCAGCCTCCGCGGGGGGAGGTGCTGCCAGAGGGGTCTCCTCATCAGGGCCTTCTCCCGCAGAGGCCTGCCCCCTGCTCTGCCCGGGGGACCCCGGCCCCTGCTCTGCCCGGGAGACCCCGTCCCCTGCTCTGCCCGGGGGACCCCGTCCCCTGCTCTGCCCGGGGGACCCCGGCCCCTGCTCTGCCCGGGGAGACCCCAGCCCCTGCTCTGCACGGGGGACCCCGACCCCCCGTTCTGCCCGGGGGCTCAGCCCTGAGCCCGTAGCCTCGGCAGGAGCTGGGGGAGCACAGGCCCCGCCCGGCTGGCCGCCTCGACCTTCAGGGCGGCGGGCGGCGGGCGGCGGGTAAGCGATCCCCGCTCCCGGCACAGGGTGTTCCGCTCTCCGAACCGTAACCTTTCCCTAAGAAACTGCTGATGGCGGGAAACCAACACCTCCACCCGACATCCGATTGCGGCTCAAGGAGAACCGAGGGCCGTGGCTCAGCACCTTCTCTGCCGCGGGACCGGGCGGGCCGCCCCGCTGCACCCCGAGACCCACCGGCCTCCTCCCAGACTCTACCCCACGGCCAGGCGCCCCACGTTACTGTGTCGGGGAACCACCAGGCCCCGGGGGGTGGGGGGGAGCCTCGGCCTTCCTCCCTGCGGCAGTGGCTCTGCACCGCGCTGGGCAGGGAGCGGAGGCAGGCAGAGGACAGAGGACCCCCTCAGGGGAGCACTCCCGGGGGGGCGGGGGCGCTGGTTTCCCCCACGGTCCACGCTCATGTCCACGCGGAGCGGCAGGACGGGGTCTGGCGCCCACACGGGCGGTGTCCGTGTGAGGAGGGGGTCACGGGTGGCCCAGCATTCGGTCCCCACAACCAACTCCACCCTGTGGTCCTCCCTACGGAGCGAGCCAGAGGCAGCACACCGCCGCCACAGTTCCACTGGGGCTGAGGCCCCCACAGGGGTTCTCCTGGCGCCAGGCACGTGGTGGGAAGGACGGGAGAGGTCATGCCTTCCGACCCCGAGCATCTGCGTCTGGACCCTCAACACTGTCTTCTCACTGCTGCCCCGCCCCCCACCGCTCACCTACCCCCCCCCCCGCCCGCTCACCTGCCCCCGCCCCCCCCCCCCCCCCGGCCCGCTCACCTGGCCCCGCCCCCCACCAGCCCATTCACCTGCCCCTCCATCCCGGGGCCGGTCACCTGGCCCCCCATCCCAGGGCCGCTCACCTGCCCCTCCATCCCCAGGGCCGCTCACCTGCCCCTCCCCTCCCCCCGGGGCCGCTCACCTGCCCCTCCATCAAGGGGCCGCTCACCTGGCCCCCCATCCCGGGGCCGCTCACCTGCCCCTCCATCCCCAGGGCCGCTCACCTGCCCCTCCCCTCCCCCGGGGCCGCTCACCTGCCCCTCCCCTCCCCCGGGGCCGCTCACCTGGCCCCAGCTTGGAGATGGCGTACAGGAGGTCGTAATTTATGACGGGGGTGGCGTCCTCCACTTGCTTCCAGCCGACAGGCGGCGAGGCGGGCGGGGAGATCAGGAACTGCTTGTCGGGGCTCGGGGGGGCCAGGTGGGGGCTCCCGATGTGCAGCGTCTGGAGAGAAGGGCAGGCCATGCAGCCGCCGCCACGCCGCTCGGAGCGCAGAGTGAGGGCAGGGCAGGCGCCGCACGGAGCGCGCCCAGAGGGAGTCTGGTTCGGGTTCGGGGACCTCCGAACGGGGCACAGCACGCAGGCCCAGAGCCGGCGGGACAGAGCCGGCGGGTCAGAGCCGGAGGGACAGAGCCGGAGGGGGGACGGACAGAGCCGGAGGGACAGAGCCGGAGGGAGAGAGCCGGCGGGACAGAGCAGGAGGGGGGACGGACAGAGCCGGTGGGACAGAGCCGGAGGGGGGACGGACAGAGCCGGCGGGGGGATGCACAGAGCCGGAGGGGGGACGGACAGAGCCGGAGGGACAGAGCCGGAGGGGAGATGGACAGAGCCGGAGGGGAGATGGACAGAGCCGGAGGGGGGACGGACAGAGCCGAAGGGGAGATGGACAGAGCCGGAGGGGGGACGGACAGAGCCGGAGGGACAGAGCCGAGGGGAGATGGACAGAGCTGGAGGGGGGACAGACAGAGCCGGAGGGACAGAGCCGGAGGGGAGATGGACAGAGCCGGAGGGGGGACGGACAGAGCCGGAGGGGAGATGGACAGAGCCGGAGGGGGGACGGACAGAGCCGGAGGGGAGATGGACAGAGCCGGAGGGGGGACGGACAGAGCCGGAGGGGAGATGGACAGAGCCGGAGGGGAGATGGACAGAGCCGGAGGGGAGATGGACAGAGCCGGAGGGGAGATGGACAGAGCCGGAGGGGGGACGGACAGAGCCGGAGGGACAGAGCCGGAGGGGAGATGGACAGAGCCGGAGGGGAGATGGACAGAGCCGGAGGGGGGACGGACAGAGCCGGAGGGACAGAGCCGGAGGGGAGATGGACAGAGCCGGAGGGGAGATGGACAGAGCCGGAGGGGGGACGGACAGAGCCGGAGGGGAGATGGACAGAGCCGGAGGGGAGAAGGACAGAGGGGGAGGGGGGACGGGCAGAGCCGGGGGGGGGACGGACAGAGCCGGAGGGGAGATGGACAGAGCCGGAGGGGGGACGGACAGAGCCGGAGGGGAGACGGACAGAGCCGGAGGGGGGACGGACAGAGCCGGAGGGGGGATGGACAGAGCCGGAGGGGAGACGGACAGAGCCGGAGGGGAGATGGACAGAGCCGGAGGGGGGACGGACAGAGCCGGAGGGGGGACGGACAGAGCCGGAGGGGGGACGGACAGAGCCGGAGGGACAGAGCCGGAGGGGAGATGGACAGAGCCGGAGGGGGGACGGACAGAGCCGGAGGGGGGACGGACAGTTGGTCTGTGTATAAATGGGTCCGGCCAGAATGAGCCAGGACCCCCATCTTGCCCGCTCCGCACACCCAGGCCCCAGCGCAGGAGCCAGGACACTCCCCGATGACGTCATTCTCGGGGGGGGGGGCGGGGACCAGGCTCCCCACACCCTCTGGTCCTCGCTGAGCTTAGAAGTCCTAGGGCGGCCAGGGCTGAGCAGCAAATCTACCCGATTTGCTGCCCCTCCCCCCACACAGCCTGCGTGCCTCTACCTGAATAACCAGAGCCAGCCGGAGGGACAGCGATATTTATAGGAACCCCACCGCAGCCAGGAGCGCTCCCAGCCAGCACCCTCAGTGAGCCTGCGCCCCCTCACCACCAGGGGGCAGGCAGGCGCCCGCTCTAACGCTCAGGGGATTGGCCTTTTCCGCTCAGGACGCTCCCGAGGGGCTGCTCCCGGGCCTGGGAGACACAGCGCCCACCGTCCCCCACCCCCACCCCCCGCCCTGGCCTGGGAGACACAGCGCCCACCGTCCCCCACCCCACCCCCGCCCCCCGAGGGGCTCACTGTGACCGGGGAGCGCACCCCAAAAGCTCCTCTCCCCCGTGAGCCGCCGGGAAGGTGGTCACTCCATGGAGCCCGGCACCGGGAGGTGGTCACTCCATGGAGCCCGGCACCAGGAAGTGGTCACTCCATGGAGCCCGGCACCGGGAAGTGGTCACTCCATAGAGCCCGGCACCGGGAAGTGGTCACTCCATGGAGCCCGGCACCGGGAAGTGGTCACTCCATGGAGCCCGGCACCGGGAAGTGGTCACTCCATGGAGCCCGGCACCGGGAAGTGGTCACTCCATGGAGCCCGGCACCGGGAAGTGGTCACTCCATGGAGCCCGGCACCGGGAGGGTGGTCACTCCATGGAGCCCGGCACCGGGAAGTGGTCACTCCATGGAGCCCGGCACCGGGAGGGTGGTCACTCCATGGAGGCCGGCACCGGGAGGGTGGTCACTCCATGGAGCCCGGCACCGGGAGGGTGGTCACTCCATGGAGGCCGGCACCGGGAGGGTGGTCACTCCATGGAGCCCGGCACCGGGAGGGTGGTCACTCCATGGAGCCCGGCACCGGGAGGGTGGTCACTCCATGGAGGCCGGCACCGGGAGGAGGTGAGCAGGAGGCACAGCAAACCCGCCCCAGCGAGGTGCGAGCCAGGGTGGTGGCTGCCGAGAACCGGGCGGCCCTGTGGTGGGCAGCACCCCTCAGCCTCTCAGAAGCCTGCTGCCCGAGTCTGGGGGCCAGGGGCCGCGCCCCCCAGTGCAGGCCGCCCCTCCCCCATCAGCACCCACCGAGGCGGAGGGAAGCCGGGTGTGAGAGGGCCGGGCGTCTGGAGGTGGGGTCCGCCTCTCAGGGCGCTCTGGGGTCGGGACGGGTGAGGCGGTGATCACGGGGGGAGGGGGGAAGGACAGTGGGGTGCACTGAGGGGGGTGGGGAGGACAGTGGGGTGCACTGAGGGGTGTGGGGAGGACAGTGGGGTGCACTGAGGGGTGTGGGGAGGACAGTGGGGTGCACTGAGGGGGGTGGGGAGGACAGTGGGGTGCACTGAGGGGGGTGGGGAGGACAGTGGGGTGCACTGAGGGGTGTGGGGAGGACAGTGGGGTGCACTGAGGGGGGTGGGGAGGACAGTGGGGTGCACTGAGGGGGGGCCGGGACGGAGAAGCCCCCGTGGGCGCCCACCTGTGCGAAGTAGAGCTTCATCTCCCGGCCCAGGAAGGGCGTGCGGTGCAGGCGCAGGCGGGCGGCGGCCGCGGCCAGGGCGCTGCCGAAGGTGATGCGGACGCGCCGGAAGCTGCGGAAGTACTGGAAGCTCACGTCCTGGTCGAACGCCCGGAACAGGGCCTCGAACTTGGCCTGGAGACATGAATACAGGCGTCACAGCCTCCCCGGACCGGGGAGCCGCTCCGACGGTTCTGCGGAGGAAGCGGTCTCACCCCGGACCTGAGCTCCCGGAGGCGGACGGGGACCCCGCGCCCCGGGGAGGCGGACAGCGGACCCCGCGCCCGGGGAGGCGGACGGGGACCCCGCGCCCGGGGAGGTGGACGGGGACCCCGCGCCCCGGGGAGGCGGACGGGGACCCCGCGCCCCGGGGAGGCGGACGGGGACCCCGCGCCCCGGGGAGGCGGACAGCGGACCCCGCGCCCGGGGAGGCGGATAGCGGACCCCGCGCCGCGGGGAGGCGGACAGTGCACCCCGCGCCCCGGGGAGGTGGACGGGGACCCCGCGCCCCGGGGAGGCGGACGGCGGACCCCGCGCCCTGGGGAGGCGGACGGGGACCCCGCGCCCCGGGGAGGCGGACGGGGACCCCGCACCCCGGGGAGGCGGAGGCTTCAGGAGGAAGGAAGCTCATCGGCGGGACGGTCACCACAAACAGCCTCACGGAAACGCTGAGGATGCAGTGTGTGGCCGGCCCCATAGGGCCTGAGCCCAGCGCCCTGCCCCGTGACCCCGTCCCCGCCCGGCGCAGGACTGGGCCGTGTCCGCGCACGCTCCAGGCGGAGACCAGGGCGGGATCTGAGAGCCCATTTCTGTGGACCTGGCACGTTCTAACGTGAAGGAGGAGGTTAACAACGCCCGTCTGCTCCCTCCATCCTTCTGAGCTCCCTGAACAGCACGCTCTGACCTCCGCGCCCCGGGCCCCCGCAGGGCAGCCTGTCCACCTGTGCACCCACCCGCACCTCCAGGACGGGCGGGAAGATGACGGTGCAACCAAGAGTCAGCAGCCTCCCACGGGGGAGTCAGTGGGGGTGTCAGTGGGGGGGGTCACTGGGGGAGTCACTGGGGGGTGTCACAGGGAGTCTCTGGGGAGTCACTGGGAGTATCAGTGGGGTGCCACTGGGGGGTGTCACAGGGAGTCTCTGGGGAGTCACTGGGAGTATCAGTGGGGTGTCACTGGGGGTGTCAGTGGGGGTGTCACTGGGGGTGTCAGTGGGGGTGTCACTGGGGGTGTCAGTGGGGGTCAGTTGGGGGTGTCACTGGGGGTGTCACTGGGGGAGTCACTGGGGTGTCACTGGGGGTATCAGTGGGGGTGTCACTGGGGGTATCAGTGGGGGTGTCACTGGGGGTGTCAGTGGGGGAGTCACTGGGGGTGTCACTGGGGGAGTCACAGGGAGTCACTGGGGGAGTCACTGGGGGTGTCAGTGGGGGTATCAGTGGGGGTGTCACTGGGGGTACCAGTGGGGGTGTCACTGGGGGTGTCACTGGGGGAGTCACTGGGGGTGTCAGTGGGGGGGTCACGGGGAGTCAGTGGGGGAGTCACTGGGGATGTTGGGGGGAGTCACTGGGGATGTCAGTGGGGGGGTCACGGGGAGTCAGTGGGGGAATCACTGGGGATGTCGGGGGGAGTCACTGGGGATGTCGGGGGGAGTCACTGGGGGTGTCGGGGGGGTCAGTGGGGGTGTCACTGGGGGTGTCACTGGGGGGTGTCACAGGGAGTCTCTGGGGAGTCACTGGGAGTCACTGGGAGTATCAGTGGGGTGTCACTGGGGGAGTCACTGGGGGTGTCAGTGGGGGGGTCACGGGGAGTCAGTGGGGGAGTCACTAGGGGTGTCGGGGGGAGTCACTGTGGGGGGGGAGTCAGTGGGGAGTCACTAGGGGTGTCGGGGGGAGTCACTGGGGGTGTCGGGGGGGGTCAGTGGGGGTGTCGGGGGGGTCAGTGGGGGTGTCACTGGAGGTGTCCTCAGGGGGGCCCTCAGGTTTCCAGCCGGGGAGGGAGCGGCACAGCAGGCCTGGGAGAACGTGCAGAGTTTGGCTGAGCAGGCGCCAGGGCGGTGCCCTCCGCACGGAGACGCAGGACAGAGCCGCCCGCGGGCACCTGAGACCTGAGGGAGGCACCTGCTTCTGCGGAGGAGAGGGGACTCCTAAGGCGCGAGAAGCATCTTCTGGAACATTCGGGGCCGGCTCCGGGCGGGGGCGGGCAGCGGCTGTGAAGCTGGCGCGGGAACAACGCACACGCCTCGCCCTGCAGCTCCCGGCTCCCCCTCGGCCATGGACCCTGTGCTCCCTGTGCTCCCTGTGCTCCCTGGCACCGGCACCGGCACCGGCACCGGCGAGGGGAGGGAGCAGCCGCCGCAGCCTCACCGCCCGGCTCTCCTCCGCGGCGGCTCCCCACGGGCCTGACGGAGCGGCGTGGCTGGCTGTCAGGCCTGAGCATGATTCATCGCTGAGGAGCGGTGACTCGGCGAGTATTTTTAGAAACCCAGTCAGGGCTCAGACAGACGCGGAGAGCGTGGCCAGCTGAGACCCTGCCCCTGCCAGCCTCCCAAACCCCCCGGCCCGGGACAGCAGGTGGCCGCGGCTCAGCGCACACGTGTTCTCTGTAACAGCGCCTCCCGCACACACGGTGCTGCACACGCACAGCTCCTCCCAGGAAGCCGGCCCGGCTGTGACAGCGCCCGCCGTGCCCGCTGCCGGCCCTGAGCGCGGCTCCGGCTCCGGCTCGGACCGTGTCTCAGCGTCACCGCTCGCCGCGGCTGCGCTCCCGGCCAGAGAAACCGGGAGGCGCTGCAGACACGGCCTTTATCCCCAAGCTGAAACCAGGTTCTCCGGACGCCGGCGACGTGCCCCCCGAGGCCCCTAAGGAGTTTGCCGGAGGGACAGGCACCCACGCTGGCCAGCGCTGGCCTCCCCGTCCACCCCACGGGGGAGCACGTTCACTTTCTAGGCTCCAAGCATTTGGGGTTCGTTTCAAACCCCAAAGCCACGGAGCGCCCCACGCCCACCCCAACAGTCCAGTTAGCGGCCCTGCTGAGAGGAGGAGGGAAGAAAAGTAACCCGTCCGATCGGTGTCAGGTTTACAAACTAACACTCGCCGGGACCAGAGCCTTACCCTCGCTTCGCTGTCGCTGAAGACGTCACTGCTGGCCACACAGGCGACCAAGGCGCTAACGCTGTAGTTACAGTTTCTGACATGCATCCTGCTTCCTCCCGGGGAGAGGGAGCCGCACTGAGAGCCGCGAGGTGCTGAGGCAGCTTGGCGGGAGCCGCCTTATAACGCCCAGCCCAGCCCCGGGAAGCTGGCTCCCGGGTCCCGCTCGGAGGGCAGCTCCGGCCGCAGGCTGAGCGCGGGGACAGTGAAGGTTTGGAAAGAGGTGACGTCAGGCCTGAGTCACAGCCCCGCTCGGGAGGGGAGCGGGATGGAAAGTCTGCGTGTTCCCAGCTGCCCTGCCCTGTGGCCTCCTGGCAGCATAGTTTCCACGGGGAGTAATCCATTCACGCTCAGGCCCGCTCCGGCTGAATGGAGGCCGTGGATGGAAAGTGTTACGGAGAGGAAGACGGCCGCGGTAAATAGCAATCAGCCGTCGCGCCCGCTTTGGGGAACCGGGAAGCCAGCCATTTCCTGAGTGTGGGGAGTGTGGGTGTGAGTGTGGCGGTGAGAGAACTGGAATCTGGCTCGGTCAGGGAACTGTTTTTAAAGAAAAAGGAGAGCTGGTTTTGAAGCACAGCTCCTGCCCTCCCCACCCCCCAGCCAATGCCCATCCCCTCCGGGACCCCCAGCGGCCACGGGAGGAGCTAGCGGCCACGTGGGGTTCACCGGGAGCACGACGGCTGCAGTGTGAGGAGAGGACCGGGCAGCACTGACCGGCCTCCACCCGCTCTGAGCCCAGAGGCAGCTCTGACTGCGCAGGGACCTGGGGTCCGAGGTGGGAAGGGGAACACAAGGGATGGTCAGGTTCTGAGACGCAGAGACAGAGTCTTTACTTTAGTTCATGAACTACTAATCTTCCTTGTTGAAAGTATTTACATCCCCCTGACTTCCCCTAACCTGCCTCACTGCCCTGGGGACTGTCCGCGGTGTGCACACAGACACGCCGCCGCCCTGCTGTGTGTCCGCGGTGTGCACACAGACACGCCGCCGCCCTGGCGTCTGTCCGCGGTGTGCACACAGACACGCCGCCGCCCTGGCGTCTGTCCGCGGTGTGCACACAGACACGCCGCCGCCCTGGCGTCTGTCCGCGGTGTGCACACAGACACGCCACCGCCCTGCTGTGTGTCCGCGGTGTGCACACAGACACGCCGCCGCCCTGCTGTCTGTCCGCGGTGTGCACACAGACACGCCGCCGCCCTGCTGTCTGTCCGCGGTGTGCACACAGACACGCCGCCGCCCTGCTGTGTGTCCGCGGTGTGCACACAGACACGCCACGGCCCTGGCGTCTGTCCGCGGTGTGCACACAGACACGCCGCCACCCTGCTGTGTGTCCGCGGTGTGCACACAGACACGCCGCCGCCCTGGAGTCTGTCCGCGGTGTGCACACAGACAAGCCGCCGCCCTGGCGTCTGTCCGCGGTGTGCACACAGACACGCCGCCGCCCTGGTGTCTGTCCGCGGTGTGCACACAGACACGCCGCCGCCCTGGCGTCTGTCCGCGGTGTGCACACAGACACGCCGCCGCCCTGGCGTCTGTCCGCGGTGTGCACACAGACACGCACAAATGTTTATGGTTGATCTCTCCCCCCCCCCCCACCTTCCCTCCGAGATTCCAGTCTGCTCCTCGCGTCTATGTCTCTGCACCTATTTTGTCCGTTAGGTTCCACGTATGAGTGACGTCGTGTGATTGAAGGCTTTTGCCTTTTCTAGGGAAGAAGGAAGGGTGGCAGGCTGGGACCCCAGGCGGAAGGGTCAGGTCAGGGTCAGGTCTGCGAGCATCCTGGCGCTGGCCTCCGCCCTTCGGGAGTCAGGCCCCTCTGCCCGCCCGCGCGGCGCGGCCCCCCTCCAGCCTCACTGGCCCCGAGAGCGGCCTCGGCTGCCGACCCGGACCCGCCCTCCATGGAAGACGGACTCAGAGAACCAGGACGCCAGCGAGGACATCTGCCCGGGGGGACCCCAGAACACGGGCTCCTGCACCCAGAAGGCGCCTCCTCGGTGAAGGCGCACGGGCTCGGCGCCCGCCTCCTGCCAGCGCAGCGACGGGGGAACCGGGCCTGGCACTCGCTCTGCCGGATCACCAGAGCGCCCAGCCCGGAGGGAGCGGATGCCCGCGTGCTAAAGGGGCCACACAGAGGGCGGCACAGCCTGGAGCACCGAGGGCCGCACGGCCAGCGCTGGGCGGGGGTGCTTGGGGCGTGGAGGGGGCGTGTCCTGGAGGCGCACACAGACCGAGTGGTGCTGGGGAGGGGGGGGTGGGAGGTGTGGGGGCGCGGGGGGGGGTGAGGAGGAGGCACACACAGACTGAGTGGTGCTGGGGGGGTGGGAGGTGTGGGGGCGCAGGGGGGGAGGAGGCACACACAGACTGAGTGGTGCTGGGGGGGTGGGAGGTGTGGGGACGCACACAGACTGAGTGGTGCTAGGGGGGGTGGGAGGTGTGGGGGCGCAGGGGGGGAGGAGGAGGACACAGACTGAGTGGTGCTGGGGGGGGTGGGAGGTGTGGGGGTGCAGGGGGGGGAGGAGGAGGACGCAGACTGAGTGGTGCTTGGGGGGGTGGGAGGTGTGGGGGCGCAGGGGGGGAGGAGGAGGAGGACACAGACTGAGTGGTGCTGGGGGGGGTGGGAGGTGTGGGGGCGCAGGGGGGGGAGGAGGAGGATGACACAGACTGAGTGGTGCTGGGGGGGGTGGGAGGTGTGGGGGCGCAGGGGGGGAGGAGGAGGAGGACACAGACTGAGTGGTGCTGGGGTGGGGGTGGGAGGTGTGGGGGTGCAGGGGGGGGAGGAGGAGGAGGACGCAGACTGAGTGGTGCTTGTGGGGGGTGGGAGGTGTGGGGGCGCAGGGGGGGGGAGGAGGAGGAGGACGCAGACTGAGTGGTGCTGGGGGGGAGGTGTGGGGGTGCAGGGGTGAGCACTCTGTACTGAGTACAGTTGTCACATTATAATGTCGTATACCTAAAACTTTAATAACAACAACAAACAAACAAATCCGAACTAACCTCCAGTAGCAGGATGCGAGCCCTCAGTGCCCGGAGCCAGGAGGGAGGGCAGAGCTACAGGCAGCATGGACCCTGGGGTGTAGCCCGTGTCCGGACTGTGGTGGAGAACCCACAGTGTGCACCTCAAACCTAAGGATGTAATTCCCACTGAGGCCGCTGAGAAGGTAAATGGAAAGCTGACGTCCTGCCCGTGGCCCCTGTGACCCGGACCGGGCACCCCGCGCAGGCTGCCCGCTGGAGGCAGGTGACGGGGGGCGGGGCCAGTGCGGGCCTCATGGACCCCTGACCAGCACCCGGAGGGGCGCGGAGGGGCACTGAGAACGGCCCGGGGACACGGGAGGAGGAGCGCCGGCCACCGAGAGCTTCGGCGTCCGCCTGTTCTCCCGTCTCTCCGGGAGCGGGCCGGTGACTGTCAGCCTCCCCCCCCCCCGCCCCCCGTCCCGGCCCCAGCCCCGCAGGGAGAGGCTTTTCACCAGAAGCTGCTATTTCCGGGGAGACCGAGGCGGCGGCTGCGTTCCTGATGCATAACGGGGTGACCTCAGCGTGCCCACGGCACCCCAGGAGCTACAATCGCACCAAGAATGCGGCCCCATGGAGCTTCCTGCGAGTGACCACGGGAGAGCGAGCGTGCACCTGTGCGAGCCACAGAGGAGCGGAGACCGAGGCTCGGGGAGGTCCCGGGCGGGAGGAGGGCCTCCTGCCGGGGCCTCAGGGGCGGTTTACCGGCCCCGCACACAGCAAGGTCCCCGAACGGCTCCCGTCCCACCGCCACTCCCTCTCCCGTGGCTCTGCTGCCCCCCAGGCCCTCTCCTCCCTCCTCACCGCACCACCTCCGGCTGCGGAGCACCCCTGCCCTCACCCTGTCACCTGGTGAGTATACAGTCAGTCCTGAGGGAACTGAGCAATCCGACACGCCAACGTGCCTGGCACAGTGCCGGAAGCAACCGTGGCTGCTGTTACTGCCTTCTTATGCCCAGCTCGCTGACAGACACTGAGGCCCGGGGGGCACTGGGCACTGTGACCAGCTTCCACGCTTGTGCTCTAAGCCACGCCCGCTGAGCACCAGCGCCCTTGGTACTACAGCCCCCCCCCCCCAGGCCTCGGGCTGGACTTCCGGAGCCCTGTGCCAGGCAGGCCGGAGGAGCGCGAGGCAGGTGCTCTGTACCGTCTCCGCTTTGCACCCTGCACCCCTTTAGTATATGTGCTGCCGAAGCGAGCACTGCACCCTGCACCCCTTTAAGGCAGCCCTTCGCAACCACAGCACCTTCCTCACCAGCCTCCCTCGGCATTTCCCTCTGCTCCAAACGTGTGTGATTCCCACGGCTCCTTCCCGAGCCCAGCTCGAGCACAGTCCCCTCCTCTGCACACACCGAATGACTTCCCATTCTCCTTCTCTGACGATGACTACTGCTCATCTGTTCATCCATCCTTCCATCATCCATCCATCCATGCACTCATTCATCCATCTACCATCCATCCATGCATCCATCCATCATCTATCCATCTGTCCATCATCCATCCATCCATGCACTCATTCATCCATCCATCATCCATCCATCCACCATCCATCCATGCATGCATCCATCCATCATCTATCCATCTGTCCATCATCCATCCATCCATGCACTCATCCATCCACCATCCATCCATGCACTCACTCATCCATCTATCCATCATCCATCCATCCATCATCTATCCATCTGTCCATCATCCATCCATCCATCCACCATCCATCCATGCACTCACTCATCCATCTATCCATCATCCATCCATCCATCATCTATCCATCTGTCCATCATCCATCCATCCATGCACTCATCCATCCATCTAACATCCATCCATGCACTCATCCATCCATCCATCATCGATCTATCCATGCACTCATCCATCCACCATCCATCCATGCATGCATCCATGCATCCATCCATCCATCATCTATCCATCTGTCCATCATCCATCCATCCATGCACTCATCCATCCATCTAACATCCATCCATGCATCCATCCATCACCTATCCATCTGTCCATCATCCATCTATCCATGCACTCATCCATCCATCTACCATCCATCCATGCACTCATCCATCCATCCATCATCTATCCATCTGTCCATCATCCATCCATCCATGCACTCATCCATCCATCTACCATCCATCCATGCACTCATCCATCCATCCACTATCCATCCATGCACTCACCCATCCATCCATCATCCATCCATCCATGCACTCATCCATCCATCCATCATCCATCCATCCATGCACTCATTCATCCATCCATCCATGCACCCATTCATCTATCCATCATGCACCCATCCATGACCATCCATCCATCCATCCATGCACCACTCATCATCCATCCATCCATCCATGACCCATCCATCATCATACATCCATCATCCATGCATGCATCCATCCATCCATGCACTTATCCATCATCCATCTACCCATCATGCACCCATCTATCATCTATCCATCCATGCACCCATCCATTTATCTATCTACCCATCCATGCACCCACTCACCATCCATCCATCCATCCATCCATGACCCATCCATCCACCCATGCACACATCCATCATCATACATCCATGCATGTATTCGTCTATCCATCATCCATCCATGCACGCATCCACCATCCATTCATCTATCCATGCACACATCCATCATCCGTCCATGCACCGTCCATCCATCATCCACCCACTCATCCATCCATCCATCATTCTAGCAGAATGGCAAAGATGTGTTCTGGAAGCTCACAGTGGAAAGGAAAACTGCAATCATTTAGAAAGAGGAAGAAGTGTGGTGAAGTGAGAACCACTACTGGGGGAGTGAGACAGGAACAGTGTGTTCCTACCAGATTTCATCTCGTTTGTTAACTCCCCAGGGCGCTCGAAATCCCATTACCTCGTTCCCCATGACCGCCGTCCCTCCCTGGCACAGACCGTTAGCCACCGCTGTGCCTTAGTGCCCGCCCATCACTGAGGCAGGCGCAGCGGCAGAGAGCGTGGAGCCAGCAGCTGGGCCTGCGGCAGGACGTCCACTCTGAAATGACGGCTCCCGGTCCGTCCTCTCCGACCACCTTCTCTCATTTATGTTTTTATTGTGCTCTGGCGCTGTGCTAGGCAGCCAGTCCCACAGGGACCTCACCTGGGCCAGGACAGCCGTGCAGGAGGGCTGGTGCCAGCCTGTGCGCCTCACTCACAGCACAGGCTGGCTGTGGGCACCTGGCTGGCTGAGGGCACCTAATTGGCTGTGGGTGCCCGGATGACTGTGTGTGCCCGGCCGGCTGTGTGTGCCCGGCCGGCTGTGGGTGCCCGGATGGCTGTGGGTGCCCGGATGGCTGTGGGTGCCCGGATGGCTGTGGGTGCCCGGATGGCTGTGGGTGCCCGGCCGGCTGTGGGCGCCCAGATGGCTGTGTGTGCCCGGATGGCTGTGTGCGCCCGGATGGCTGTGTGCGCCCGGATGGCTGTGTGCGCCCGGATGGCTGTGTGCGCCCGGATGGCTGTGTGCGCCCGGATGGCTGTGTGTGCCCGGATGGCTGTGTGTGCCCGGATGGCTGTGTGTGCCCGGATGGCTGTGTGTGCCCGGATGGCTGTGTGCGCCCGGATGGCTGTGTGCGCCCGGATGGCTGTGTGCGCCCGGATGGCTGTGGGCGCCCGGATGGCTGTGGGCGCCCGGCCGGCTGTGGGCGCCCGGATGGCTGTGTGTGCCCGGATGGCTGTGGGCGCCCGGATGGCTGTGGGCGCCCGGATGGCTGTGGGCGCCCGGCCGGCTGTGGGCGCCCGGATGGCTGTGTGTGCCCGGATGGCTGTGTGTGCCCGGCCGGCTGTGGGCGCCCGGATGGCTGTGTGCGCCCGGATGGCTGTGTGCGCCCGGATGGCTGTGTGTGCCCGGCCGGCTGTGTGTGCCCGGCCGGCTGTGTGTGCCCGGCCGGCTGTGGGCGCCCGGATGGCTGTGGGCGCCCGGATGGCTGTGGGCGCCCGGATGGCTGTGGGCGCCCGGATGGCTGTGTGCGCCCGGATGGCTGTGGGTGCCCGGCCGGCTGTGGGTGCCCGGCCGGCTGTTGATATCTGGATGGAAGTGTGACGCCTTCCCTGAGCAAAACCATCACGTCCTTCCTGCCACTGCCACGTGCCCACACCCTCTCCTCCTCCCGCCCGTCCGCCCTTTCTGCTTGCTGTCCAGGACCGAGAAGCGGGAGAGAGATAGCGTCCCCTCCGCAGGCCCGCAGCCCCTCCCCACCCCCCAGCGGCTCCTCTGGGGTCTGAGGGCTGCAGGCAGCTCGGCCCCTTAGAGCAGCCAGGCCTGCGCGTCCACTCTCTGTCCACCAGGAAACAGAGCCTTTTCAGCACGGGCCCCTCGGACCCATCACCTCAAAGGCCCGAAGGAGTGTCCGGGTCCCCACAGCTCAGTCCACACGTGTGCACAGAGGCAGGAACATTCCGGGCTTGAACCAAGTGCAGTCCCTTACACGCGACATGCCACCACATACATGCACTTTCATGCGCTGACGGATGGCAAGGAAAAAAGTGACTTAACAGGTGAAACATTTCAGCGACTCAGAAAACGGCTAGGAATCAACCAGGCGAATGTTCCCTCCTTTCTGTCATACACACACACACACACACACACACAGACACACAGACACACACACACAGACACACCTGCCTGATGACCGCCCTCACCATGGCTGGTGCAGAGAGCGTGCTGAGTGCTGGTGCTGAGAAGCGACATGGAAACGCCACCTGTGTACTTGTCCTGTGTCCTGTCATCAGGTTTTCTGTAACACACGTGGGCACCATCGTGTTTGTCTCAGAGTAAATGGGCGATCACTGGAAATGATTTACCGGTAAAACTGAGCCTACGGGACTTTAAAAATCCCAATAACACGCTACTATCAGGGCATGGTCCACAGGCGTGTAACTGCTGTTTATTCCAGAAGCCGATGCGCAGAAGATGCGGCAAGCTGAGCGTGAGACCGGCCTGCAGCTGGAAAAGGCGCTCCCAGCGAGCGACGAGACTCAGCGTCCTCCAATCTGACTGACAGCGAGGCCGGCACTCCCCGCCTCCCTCCCGGACAGGAACTGCAGAAGGAGGGGGAGGAAGCGGGACCAGAATAGCAGCGGCTTTCCCCCGGCAGATCCCACATTCCACTGAGACGGGAAAGACGCGGGATTTCCCACTCAGGGGGGACAGGAAAGGATCGCGCTCCGTCCGTCCCTCCTGGAAACTCCAGAGGGTGGAACCATGAGTCAGCGGCCTGACTTCCCCGGGAGAATGGCTCTGGGCTAACCGAGCTGCCCTGCGGAGGGCTCTCCCCCAGCCTCTGGGCCTTCGGGAGGTCCACGCAGTGAGCAAGACTGTGGGTTTGGGGTGCTGTGTCACAGAGAGACTCAAACCCTGGACCAAGGAGCAGGCAGTCGGGATGGCTGGGCCCCAGGGCCCGGAGAGGACGCGGGCGGGCGAGGGCACTCCCCGGGAGCCGAGGGAAGGCCCGCACCAGCCAGGGTGTCGCCGGACGCACGGCTCTCTGAACACACAATGGACTCAATTCAGTCCCCCTCCCCCGCCGCCCAATCCCACCTGAAGCCAACTCCCCCCTGATGGTCCCGGGAGGGAGGGACCTGGGGTGGGACCAGGTACAGGTGAGGCCATGCGGGTGGGGCCCTCAGGAAGGGGTTAGTGCCTTCACCCGAGAAGGGGCACCAGAGCTCACTCTCCCTCTGCCAGGTGGGGGCGCCAGGTGGGAGCGGGAGCCGGCGCCACCAGAGCCCGGGCCACGCCGGCACCTACCTCAGCCTCCCGCCTCAGGCTGAGCAATAAGCGCCTGGGCCCAGACCTACTGCTGCTCAGCTTGGGGACCGGGCCTGTGGGCAGAGCCCAGGGACCCCTTTCCGAGCAGCCCTGTCAGGCGGCCGGGTCCCACTGCAGCACTCTGCCCGCCTCCCGGCCACACGGGCGGTTCCGTGGTCAGACGTGGCTGCGTGGCTGAGAATTCTGAAATCAACGTGTCCACCATCAAATCAGCTCTGAGTCAAATGCCGTTTCTCCGATTTCCGTAAAAGCTCTTTAACGACCAGGAAGGCTGGGTTTTCAGGTTTAAGTGGGGAAAGTAGCTCTCTAACGGGTAAAAATGACCAAAAAGGTTGCGTCAGTACATGTTCAGGGTTTAAATTCTCTTCAATCTTGAAAATCTTGAAATATGAACATGGTACTTTTTAAACAGCCTCGCTGAGATGTAATTTAAATACCGTTATGGTGCTTTAGAAGTCTCTCTATATTGTGATAAAAACGGAAAGTTTGCTTGACATCGTGTCATGTTGTTTTAACTGAAAAACATTATTCATGAAAATTTAAAAAAACTGCTACGAATGCTACGTCTGTCAGTAAACCTACTAATGTTTAGTGGTTTAATGCTGGCTAAAGAATGTTCATTTCTGTCCGAGTGCCATCGGAGTGAAAACCTCATTTCTCCTAACTTTATATTGTAAACCCAAGCAAAGGGCTGTGACAGAGTATAAAACTGTTACCAAGAATACATGCTTGCCTGGCTGGTGTGGCTCAGTGGTTGGGTGTTGACCCTTGAACATGGAGGTCACGATCCCAATCCCGGTCAGGGCACAGGCCAGGTTGCGGGGTCAATCCGGGAAGGGGTGTGCACGAGGCAGGCGATCGAAGATTCTCTCTCATCACCGATGATGTTCCCCCCCCCGCCCCGCCTCTGAGACCAACGAGAGAAGAGCCGGCTTTTCCTCCGTGCGTGCTCCTGCGGGGTGTGGGCCGGTGGCTTCGCTAAGCCGTGCCGCCGGCCGCGGGCTGTGGCCACACCAGGAGCAGCTGCTCCCCCATGGCCTCCAGCCACCCGGGCGCCTCCCTGTCTGCCCCGCACGACGGAGAAGGCGTGTCTGCGACCAGTGACGCCGGCGCTGTGCCCGCGCTGTGCCCGCGCTGTGTGTGTGCTGGTGCCTCCTGACTCCTGTCCGCGGACCTCGAAGGTGCTGGGCCAAAGGAGGGAGTTAGCCGAAGTGGTGAACCTGCCCTGGGGGCACTTTCCAGGCGAGGCCTTCATAACTCCTGTGTCCACCCTCATAACTTCTGTGCTCACTTCCTGCCCTGAGGCGCGTCAGGTGATGCTGATCTGCTTGAGTGAATCTTCAGATGACGCCCTTTGGTTGCTCAAAACCAGGATTCCTGGTGGTGCCCCTCCCACAGCCAGGTGGCCCTGTGCCCCTCCCACAGCCAGGTGGCGCTGTGCCCTCCCACAGCCAGGTGGCGCTGTGCCCTCCCACAGCCAGGTGGCGCTGTGCCCTCCCACAGCCAGGTGGCGCTGTGCCCTCCCACAGCCAGGTGGCCCTGTGCCCTCCCACAGCCAGGTGGCGCTGTGCCCTCCCACAGCCAGGTGGCGCTGTGCCCTCCCACAGCCAGGCGGCTGCCTTGCTCCAATCTACACAGAGCAGATGAGGTTTAGCTTTACTGGTGGCTTCTACAACCGCGGTCCCTAGAGGGCTGCATAGGGGGGAGGGAAATGACAGAGGGCTAGGAGGAGGTCGTAGTCCCCTGAGCAGGAGTAGGTGTGAAGTGGTTTGCCATTTTTATCAATTCATCCATCCATCCATGCATCCATCATCCATCTATTCATTCATCATCTACCCAACCATCCATCCAACCATCCATATAACCATCCATCCATCTATCCATTCATCCATCCATCCATCCATCCAACCAACCATACATTCATCCAATCATCAATCCATCTAACCATCCATCCATCCATCCATCCAATCAGCCATACATCCATCCAATCATCAATCCATCTAACTATCCATTCATCATCTATCTAACCATCCATCCAACTATCCATCTAACCATTCATCCATCCATCCACCCATCTAACCAACCTGCCATACATCCACCCAATCATCAATCTATCTATCCATCCATCAAATATCTACGCCACGGGCCAGGCACTACGTCAGAGACTGAGCCAGGAACAAATCGGTCATAACCACGAGGAGCTGACAGTCCCTCAGGGCCACCTGGCCACTCTGGAGTGGCCTCTGCAGACGGTGCAGAGGAGCAAGTGGGGCTGGGGGACCCGCAGCCAGGACTCCTAAGTGGTAAAGGCCCATTCTGTCCTCTGCAGAACACCCATTTCCAAAGACTTCTTCTCACAGAGTAAGCCCCTCCAATGACCCCAAATATCATTTAGAGAACTAGGTTGTGTTGTTGCAATTCTTCTACAAAATAAGATGCCAGAGCGCTATCTCCCATTTGGGAGAAGACAGAAACATTCTAGAAAAGAGACAGGATTGCTAAGTAACCTGAGTCTAAGAGAGTTTGCAATTCCAAAGGGGTTGCTATGACTCTGTCATGGCCAAACGGTGTGTCCCCACCCCAAAGCCGTGTGCTGAAGCCCTACCCCCGGCACACAGAATGAGGCTGTACATGGAGGAGGGCCTTCACAGGTGAACACGCCTGTCAGGTGGGCCGGACCGCAGGTGTGTGTCCTCGGAGGGAGCCGTGAGCACACAGGGGCGGAGGGACGCCCAGCACAGGCCGTCGAGAAGGCGGCCCTCGGCATGCCCACAGACACCCGCCTCCCGGCCCTGAGACCGGACTTCCGCCCCCATCAGCCCCAGGCCACTAACCCGGCCTCCGACTCAGCCCCAGTGACACTCTGAAAGGTGCCCGGCCTGAGCGACCACTTTCTAACCACCCACAGGTCTGCGGGCCGAGTCCTGCCTACGCCTGCCTTCCGCTGGCAGGGAGAAGTCCCGGAAGAAAAGCCTTAGCAGGACTGTGAGGACGGCTCCTGTCCCCCCACACACCCCAGCCACCCAGACGCGGCCAGGGCTGTGGGAGGGGTCGTACCTGCCTCCCCCCACACACCCCAGCCACCCAGACGCGGCCAGGGCTGTGGGAGGGGTCGTACCTGCCTCCCCCCACACACCCCAGCCACCCAGACGCGGCCAGGGCTGTGGGAGGGGTTGTACCTGCCTCCCCCCACACACCCCAGCCACCCAGACGCGGCCAGGGCTGTGCACGGCTTTAGCACACACACGTGTGGAGCCGTACCTGCCTCCCCCCACGCCAGCTGGAAGGCGCTCCTCCATGTCTGAAACCCAGACTGATGCTGACCAGCCAGACACGCGGCTGTGCAGGACCAGCCGCTCCTGCAATGCCGCCCCGGGCGGTGGTCTGGACCGGGCTCCCTTCCTGAGCACAGACCCCCAGGACGCGGACAGGCTTCCCAGGCCCGGGACGCGCCACCGTCGAGGTGCAGACGGGCCCTGCGAACACCGTTTCTTTTCACACCGGGGCCTCCGAGAGGCCTGCTGGGGACGGGCGGGCGGGCGCTCAGGAGAGCCGCAGCACCTACGGCCGCAGAAAATTGCTGTAACCGTTCTTCCTCGGAAAAGCAGTGACAAGCTGAGTCACATTTCCTAGACCTTAAAATAACGCTGTGCTGGTTTGCTGGAAATTCCGTGGTCACCAAACAGCGAGGAAGGAGGCACCCTATTCCCCCCGTCCAGCCAGGGGAAGGAGCGTGTCCCAGGCCCCACACTTCCCTGCCCCCGGCCCCGGCTCCCTCGGTGACTCGGGAACACGGCCACTGTGCGTCCCACGGACGCGACTCCCCGGAGACCGGCCTTCCCAGTTCTGGGTCCTCGGAAACCGGGCGCCGGTCAGGCCAGGCCCGCGCCCCGGGCGCACTGCTCCCGGGCGTGGAGGGAGGGGCACGCGGTCCCCGGCTGCTGCGGACAAAGGACCGAGGGAAACGGTCCGTCCGAGTCTCTGCACCGGCTGGTCCTTCTCACATCAGACCAAACTGGGCTCGATGGGCGAGCGCACGGCCCGGCTCAGCTGACTGGGGCGCTGGCAGGCCCGTGCGGCCACGCGGCTCCCAGCGGGCGGGAGCCTCCCCAGGACGGGCCCCGCTCTGAGCCCGCGGCTGCAGGAGGAGGCGCTGACCTCCTCCCAGCTCTGCGCTGCCTCGGCCAAGCTCCCCTCCCTCCACCCTCATCCACCCTGATCCAGACCGCCCGTGCCCACCCGGGCCGCCAACCTCAGAACACCGGCACCCGTCCCCCTCGCTCACCCGGCAGGAGGCGCTGTCTGTGGTGTGACCCCTCCCCCCTCGCCGTCGGAGGACAGCGCTCCACATCGGTCCGAGCAGGCAGAACCGTTTCCGGCCGCGCTGGGCCGTGGAGGTGGGACCGGGTCTGGAAGTGCGCCTGCGGGAGGAGGGCAGCGATGCGGGCAGGGGCGTGCTGGCGCCGCCCCGGGGCCCGGGCCTGGGCACAGAGGGGCCCGTAGGCGGTGTGGGACAGGCTTCTGTTCAGAGCACATGACCCCGCGGGGGACACGTTTACACGCCCTGCCCCACCACAGCTCAGCAGGTGGGAACGTCAACTGAACCCACCGAGCAGGCCTCCATCGGGAAGCGGCTCCCGAGGGGATGGATGCTGGATCTGCGGAGCACAGGCCGGCTTCTGATAAAGTAAACAGGTCGCCAGTAACAACTGACTAACCACCGTTCATAAATTACGTTTATAAACTGACGGGGACGGTGACAGACCATTTCAAAACCTACCTCTTTACAATAAGAATCGTGCCAGAGCACGAATGCACTTTAAAGAAACCAAATTGCCCTAATATTGCCAGTCAATTCATTTTAAACTAAAACCAGGCAGAGACTATCTATAAAAATATTACACGACCTTACAATGAATCATGAAGACAGCTTATTTACTTCGGTAAATTACGGCAAACTGCTTCTCCTCTCGTGCCTAGCAAAGCCCTCATCTGATGGCCACTAACGGGACGGTGACGGAGGAGAGGCAGGGCGGCCGCTGGCTGTGGGGTCCTCTCTGCCGGGCGCAGCGCCGGGGACTGGGGGCGGCTGGGAGCCGCGCAGCGGCTGCGCCCGGGCGGGAGGGCACGCTGGGACGTGAGTCGGCTGACGCGGCTCTGGGCCCAGCCTCGTTACCGCCGAATCACCCACCTTTCAAACGCACCCCACACTAGGCGGGTGTCTTCACAAAGGGGGCCTTTGTGGAAATACAGTGCAGCCGGGATGACAGAGCCGCCTCCCGGGGCCCTGCGGTCACACCGTACACCGGCGGGCGGGCGGGCGCTGTGGGCGCCTCTGCTTCCATGTTCCAACCGCAAACCGTGTGACAGCTCCTGGCGCCCAGGCCTGGCTTCTCCCTGGGGAAAGGCGCTTGGTCTCTGAGGCCTGAACCCGCCCCCCAGGCTCCCTGCAGAAGGACGTGAGCACCGCCCCCTGGTGGCCAGCGAGGCTGGTGCTCCGCTCGGCAGCTGCCAGGATCCTTGTTGCCTGGCTGTTGGAGGGAGAAGAGCAGACAGAGGATTCTTGCCAGGACCCCCCCCCCCGCCACACACACACCCCGGCACCGGCCTGCGATCGGGGCTGACTCCTCCCTGAGCTGAGCTGTGCACGGAGACTGTCCACTGACCGCCCCACCAGCAGCATCACAATGTGCTGTGTCCACAGGTCTGTCCTGCTCGGCTGTTTGTTTTGTTTTTAGATTCAGTCCTCGATGGGCAGGTGTTTATTGCCATTTTATCACTCTTTTTATCTTTTCTTCTTAGGTAATTAAAAAGGGGGTGGGGACTGACTCCCTGGGTCCCACAGCTGGTGCCCCGACCGTACATGCTCAGCGAATGAGGGGAGGGAGGGAAGGAGGGGGAGAGCGGAGCGGGACTCTGTCCCACACAAGCCCGTCCGTCCCCTGCCCACGGGCACGGTCAGGGGGGTCTGGGGGCCGGGGGCCGGAGCTGCAGGCCATGGCGTCACAGCTGCTGCGGAGGAAAGGGTGCTGAGAGGCAGGAGGCAGGCAGCAGCAGGGGGCCGGGCAGGAGGAAGTGCCTGAAGGACCTCCTGGAGGTAAACCCACAGAACCACTGGCTTGTTAAAGGGCGGAGGTTCTAAAACCAGGGGAAGGGCAGGTTCTAAATCACACTTCACAGCACACGCCGTGCCGTTTTTAAAAACACACAACATTCCGAACACCTCAGACAAATTAAACCAGACGTACTGGTTTTTAAAATAATTTTTAAAAATGCTTTTAATTGATTTTAGAGAGGGAGAAAGAGAAACATCAATGATGAGAAAGAATTGTCGACTGGCTGCCTCCTGCACGCCCCCCCTGGGGATCGTACCTGCAGCCCGGGCCTGTGCCCTGACCAGGAATCGAACCCTGACTTGCGGGTTCGTAGGTCGATGCTCAGCCAGAGCCTGCTGCCGCACACCCGCCTGGTTTACCACCGTTCTCTCGGGTTTAAGCGGAACGTTGTGCATAGCTTCGTCTGAGAAGCTAGAGCCTGGGACACTGACGGAGAGTGGAAAAGGTGTAAACGCCGGGTTTCACGTGAGCCAGACCCGCCCGTCACTCCACACCCGCTGCCGCACGGACGCAACGGATAGCCCGGCACACCCGCCCGGAGAGCCCCGTCCCCCGGACGCCAGCCTGTCCCTCCCATCACGGAATCCCTCCGGGACAGCCCCGCGCTGACGGGGCAGACCCCACGTGTCCCCCGCCCAGGGCGGGCTCGGGCTGACGTCACCTGCCTCTGGCTGCTGGTCCAAACCCACTGGGGGCGGGGAGGGCCAGCAGGGGGCGATCACCTGCCTGTGGCTGCGGGTCCAAACCCACTGGGGGCGGGGAGGGCCAGCAGGGGGCGATCACCTGCCTCTGGCTGCGGGTCCAAACCCACTGGGGGCGGGGAGGGCCAGCCAGAGCCCCCCTCCTCTGCGGGCGGAGGACGGCACAGCCTGGCCGTGTGGCCCAGCGGCCCACCGCTCGATAATCTTTTCATGGCGCAGGCTCTGGCCAGGCAAGCCCTCCTGGCCAGTCCAGGGTCTCACCGGCCCAGGCACAGCCCCGGTGCGTCCTGGGGCCCCGGGCACAGAGTCTGAGGCCCCAGATGTCCTCAATGCCCGTCACCCCTTCCTGCTTAAGGGAGGCACGGAGCCCGCGGGCCGGGCCTGGGGTCAGGGGTTCCCTGGAGAGCACACTCCCACGGGGAGCAGTCCGCTCGGCCTTCGGGCCACGCGCTCTCCGTCAGTGCGCAGGCGTGCTTCATACAGGAACACGGCACCCACTCCTGTTCCCGCAGGAGCGCACGCCGGGACCACGGGGAGCAGCGGGGAGCAAAGCTCCTGCTGGCCGGGTGATGGCGGGCTACCCTCGTCTCGGGCGCCAGGACCACGGCCACAGCCCACGGCCACAGCCCATGGCTCATGGCCCACAACCAATGGCCCACAGCTCACGGCCACAGCCCACGGCTCACAAACCTACGGCCCACGGCCCACAGCCCACAGCCCACAATCCATAGCCCACAGCATACGGTCCACAGCCCATGGCCCACGGCTCAGAAACCCACGGCCCCACAGGCCACGGCCCACAACCCACAGCACGTGGCAGCACCGGCTCACCCACTCTCAGGCTGCTCTCGGCACAGGCAGAAGAGAACGGCGCTCCCAGGCACGTGGGTGAGCTCAGTGAACACTCGACAACACAGACGCCTCCTCAGCAGGCCCCGCCCATGGGTCCTGGTGCACGCACACGCGCGCGCGCGCGCGCACACACACACACACACACACACACCCTGCTGTCTCCCAGGCACACGCGATGACCACGCTCAGTAGAAGGACCGCAGCTCAGAGGATCCGCCAGCAGCAGCAGCTCTTACAGACCAGACCCGTGAGCAGGGCGGCCTCCGATGGGAGCCGAGAGCTGGTCGCTGGCTCCGTTTCCGCCTTCCGTCTGTGACGAGGGTCCGAGTGACACGTCCCCCCGTCATGCCCTCCGCCACGGCCTGGAAGCGTGGGTTCCCCAGTCCACACGCAAACATCCTGGTCCCGAGTGGTATCAGCAGGCGGGCCTCTGGGTGGTCAGGCCATGGCGAGGGGCCCTCACGCTGGGATCCACCCACAAGGGCCACCGCTCAGAGCCCCGCCCCCTCCCACAGTGAGGGCGAGGAGAGGGCCAGTCTGCCGCCCCTCCCGCTCAGCACCCAGGCAATATGCAAACCCACCGAACAACCAGGGACAGGTCACTGTGACGTGCAATGACCACCGGGGGGCGGATGCTCAGGCAGAGCTGCCCCGGTGGTCAGCGGCTCCCACAGGAGCAGGCGCACAGTGCAGAGCACAAGTGGCGGCAGCACCCAGGGTTTCCAACAGCGCCATCCCCGAGGGCTCGGGCTGCCAGAGGGTGCAGCCGGCTGAGGCCCCCTCCCCGAACGCACAGGTTTCCTGCATCGGGCCTCCGGTCAGCTGTAAGCAATGGGCTCCAGCACACACCCTGCTCCGGGGCCCCCCAGGCAGCAGCCTCCAGCACAGCCCAGCGGCAGCGTGTGCAGAGTGCTCGGTGTGTGTGGTGTGCACAGCATGTGCAGCAGGTACAGCCGTGGGCACAGTGTGTTGTGTGCAGCGTGTACACTGTGTGTGCAATGAGCAGTGTGCACAGCGTGTACGGCAGTGTGTGCGATCACATGGATAGGGTGTGCAGTGTATAGTGTGTGTAGTGTGTGCAGTGTGTACAGCATTTGCAGTGTGCAGTGTGCACGGTATGCAATGTGTGCAGTGTGCAGTGTGTGCAGCTCGGAGCCGGAGGGGAGCACTAGGTCTGGCAGCTGCCCCCGCCGGGGCATCTCGCTGGAACGCAGGCTTCACCCCGCACCCCTGTCCACCTTTTATTCGGACGCGAACTGCAGGTTTGCAATACTTCCTCCCGCACTGGCACGCACACGGGCCCCCTCACCATCTCACAGGGGGCGGGCTCCAAGGACCCAGTGCTCCCGGGGGCGGCAGGCCCCCTCCGGCGGTCAGTGCCCACCGGCCCGGAGGGCCCTCCCCGCACCGGCCGCTCCCCCCCAACTGCCGCCCGCCCGCCCGCCCGCCGGCAGCACCGCTCCCGCCGCCCCCGCTCCGCACACCCGCGGCCCCTCCGCCGGCGCAGCCGGACCTGTGGCTCAGCCCCGGGCCCCGGGCGACCCCTCCGCCCAGGCCCCCGCCCGGGCCATCCCGCCGCCAGCGCCCGCCCGCGCCATCCCCCGCCGCCGGAGGGCGCCGCTGGGCGCGGGACCGCCCGCCCCGGCACCGGGCCCCGCCGCCTACCCGGCACGGGCCGTCCGCGAACACGCGCGGGTCCAGGCGGCAGGCGATGGTGGCGCCGGGCGGGCCGCGCGGGGCCCCGGCCGCCAGCTCGCCGTCCGGGAAGCTCCAGTCGCCGCCGCCCTCGCCGCCGGCCCCCGCCGCGGGCCCGCCGTCCTCCATCGCGGCTCCGGCGCTCGCCGCCGCCGGCCTCGGCCCAGCGCCCGGGGCGTCCACCGGGTCGGGAGACGCGGCCCCCGCGCCGGCCCCGCCCGCCAGGCCTCGGGACGGAGCTCCGGCGGGGTCGATTCGGCGGCGGGCCCTTTAAGGCCGGGCCCGCTGGGCTCTCGTGTCCCGCCCTCCCAGGAGGGTCAACCAATCAGAGAACGTGTTTCCGGTCACGTGACCCACATGCCCGCTGCGGTCTGAAGCCGTGGCGGCCATGTTTGTTAAGGGCAGAGACAGGTTCCCCCAGTCCGGCTTTGGGTGGCGGCCTGGGCCCAGGCGGGCGGCGGCGGGCCGATGGCCGGGCCCCAGCGGTGACGGTGGGAGCACGTGGCCAGCCGTTGGGGGCCGGAATGTGACCAGCCGGGCTGAGGCCCGTGGCCGGACCCGCGGTTGGATGCTTAGTGCCTGGGAGCCGCCAATGAGGAGCCAGCGGGGCCATTGCGTCAGCGCCTTACTTTAACGTCAGCGTCAGTCATGACGTCACTGTTCAGTTTACGTGATCCGTGAGGCTTTGACTTGCCACCGTAGGACAGAGAAGGACTGAAATGTCTGCTGTGCCTTCGTGAACGGATGGGAGAAGCACAGGTGCCATCCCTCCCTCCAAGAAACACTATTCCTCTCCCTACCCCTCCCCATTCCCCCCCACCCCCCCCCCCGACAGCGGGGGGCAGAGAAAACCTGCCTGGCCCTGACCGGTGTGGCTCAGTGGATAGGGCGTCGGCCTGCGGACTGAAAGGTCCCAGGTTCGATTCCGGTCAAGGGCATGTACCTTGGTTGCGGGCACATCCCCAGTAGGGGGTGTGTAAGAGGCAGCTGGTCAATGATTCTCTCTCATCGATGTTTCTAACTCTCTATCCCTCTCTCTTCCTCTCTGTGAAAAATCAATAAAATAAAATAAAATAAAAAAGAGAGGAAACAGCCCCGAGTTCACCAGCCGATGAAGGGGTGACCCAGATGCACAGCCCTAAAAAGGACGATGAGTCACCCCTCAAAAGTATGTCACGACCTGGAGCAGTGGTCGGCAAACTCATCAGTCAGCAGGGCCAAATACCAACAGCACAACGACTAAAATGTTTTTGGAGAGCCACATTTTTTAAACTTAAACTTCTAACGCCACTTCTTCAGCATAGACTCGCCCAGGCCGTGGCATTTCGTGGAAGAGCCGCACTCAAGGGGCCAAAGAGCCGCCTGTGGCTCCAGAGCCGCAGTTTGCCGACCACAGACCTGGAGGAATCCTGAAAACATGCTAAGTTCAGGAAGCCAGCCAGCGGGACCGGTGTGGCTCAGTGGGTAGAGCGTCCACTTGGGGACTGAAGGGTCCCGGTTCGATTCCGGTCAAGGGCATGTACCTTGGTTGCGAGCACATCCCCAGTAGGGGGTGTGCAAGAGGCAGCTGATCGATGACTCTCTCTCATCGATGTTTCTAACTCTCTCTTTCCATTCCTCTCTGTACAAAATCAATAAAATATATATTAAAAAAATAAAAAAAAAGAAGAAGCCAGCCACAAAAGGCTCTACACGGTTCCATTCACATGAAGTGCCCAGAGGAGGCAAACCCACGGAGATGGGAAGCAGGTGCCCGCTGCGGAGGCTGGGAGGGGGCGGGGACGGCTTCTAAGATACAGAGCTTCTTTCGGGAGCGAAGAAAATGCTCAGAAATGGGCGGGCGGTGTGCGCACAGCGCCGTGAAACAGTGAGAACACTGACTGTGCTTCACGGGGTGGGTTTTACAGCAGGTGACTTCTACCTCCACACAGCGGCATGTTAAAATAACAGTGTGGCTCGGGCAGTGTGGCCCAGTGGTTGAGCAACAACCCACGGTCCGGGCACAGGCCTGGGCTGTGGGCTCCAGCCCCAGCGTGGGGCGTGCAGGAGGCCGCTGCTCCATGATTCTCCCCCATCGTTGATGTTTCTGTCTCTCTGTCTCCCTGCCTCTCTGGGACCTTATAAATAATAAAATATATTTAAAATAAAATAAGAGGATGTGAAGAGGGTGGAAGGGTCAGGTGACGTGCGCAGCGCGAAGGACATTGCAGAGCTGACAGCTCTCGGCCCCGCCCGACGCCAGACGCCAGACGCCAGACGCTCTGAGGGGAACAAAGGGGAGCAGGGACAGTTTGGAAAAACAGCTCCGGGCCAGCCTGTTGCCGGGCGGGTGCCTGCTGTGTCCTCACCCTGAGGACCGAGGCCCTGCCCATGTGGCTCACCCTAAGCCTCTTCCCGCACCCAGACAGGAGGGAGAGGAAGGCGCCCGAAACACAAAAACCTGAACTGCCACGCAGCACACCGGTGCCACCCAGGGCAAGCTCAGCCCCCGGCGAGGTGAGGGCAGGTCCCTGAGCCACCACACCAAGGCCGTCTGGATCCCAGCCTGTCCCTCCTCACCTGGGCTGCCCCGACGTGAGGGGACAAAAGGAACAGGCGGTGGAGGAACACGTCACTAACACCCGTGTCCCCCGTCCCTGACACCCGTGTCCCTTCATCCCAAAAACCTGTGCTATTAAAATATATATATATATATATATATATATATATATATATATATATATTTTACAGAGAGGAAGGGAAAAGGACAGAGAGTTAGAAACATCGATGAGGGAAACACCGACCAGCTGCCTCCTGCACATCCCCCACTGGGGATGTGCCCGCAACCAAGGTACATGCCCCTGACTGGAATCGAACCCGGGACCCTTCAGTCCGCAGGCTGACGCTCTATCCATTGAGCCACACGGGTGTTGGCAGCCTGTGCTCCTTTGGCGGGAAGGCCTCCACCTCCGAGCTTCCCCTCCTGGTGCGGAGCGAGGGGATGTGAGGAGCGTCCTCAGGGCACGGAGGCGCGGGAGGGGCTGGCACGGCGGGCGCCAGGCGGCACCGCTCAGCGGAGGGAGCAGCTCCCGCCTGGTCCGGGGTGAGTCAAAGGCTGACATGCCCAGCGTCCCCGGAGACTGTCCCGGCAGCTCCATTTGCACATTTATAACGGCGGGAGCTGGTGCTGAGGGGGAGCTGAAGGGCACATGGGAACTCCGTACTTTATGTTTCTGTAAACCCAAACTTATCTAAAAGTATATATGAAGGTGTGTGTGTGTTTTTTTAATTGCCTAATAACCTGGCCACAGAACACGGGGTTTAAAGCAAGAAAGCCAAGTAAGCTTGCCGGAACAAGCTGGTGGCAGTTGTGTCTCTCCAGCTCCAGGATGAGAGTGGAGACAGGATCCAAAGGAATCGTTTGGGCCTGGCTGGCGTGGCTCCGCGGTTGAGCGTCGGCCCAGGAACCAGGAGGTCACGGGTTCAGTTCCCGGTCAGGGCACAGGCCCGGGTTGTGGGCTCCATCCCCCAGTGGGGGGCGTGCAGGAGGCCGCGGATCCATGATTCTCGCTCATCATCGATGTTTCTATCTCTCTATCCCTCGCCCTTCCTGTTTCTCTAAAAACCAATAGAAAGCACACTTTGTTAAAAAGAATCACTTGGTTTTAGAGTAGCTCATTGTGATGGGGCTCCCCACCTTAAATATTGAGAGAACCCCTCTGTCAGAACCACTCCTGGCAGGTGGCAGGTGAGGGAGAGCAAGCTGGGGCAACACTGCCACCTGGTGGTGGAAGACGGACTTCCAGAACACCTGGGTTACTGCTGGGCCAGGGCCATTTCCGGTAATATCATCACCAGCGCTGGGGATGTGTGCAAATCCCTTTGTAAAAGCTGGAAGCAAGGAGGAGGGGAAAGAGGGAGGTGAGGGGGAGGGGGAGAGAGAAGTGGGTGCCCAGGTTGTCAGGTGCCTAACGTTTTCCGACAGACAGACAGACAGACAGACAGTCGGAGGCAGAGGATCAGAGCCGGGAGCCCAGAGGCTGGCGCAGGGTCCGTTGGCTTGAACACGTCACAGGATGGAGGGAATGAAGCTAGGGAGGCACATACTTCCCTCTGGGCCGAGCAGAGTTCCCTTCAAAAACTATTTTCATGGATGTCAGAGAGGAAGGGAGAGGGAGAGAGAGAGAGAGAGAAACATCGATGATGAGAGAGAATCATGGGTCTGCGGCCTCCTGCACGCCCGCACTGGGGATGGAGCCTGCAGCCTGGGAATCGAGCTGTGACCTCCTGGTTCATAGGTCGACGCTCAAGCCCTGAGCCACGCCGGCTGCCTTTCCATTGATTCTGTGTCTGTTAGTCTGAGGACGGACTCCTCGTCCGTGTCTCTGTCCCGCGGTGCGCTGGGTCCTGACTGACAGCCAGGTTCTGGCCTTGGCTGTGGGTTGAAGGGCTCTGCCTGCACCTCCCCCGCCCCTGACCAGAGTGTCCTGGAGAAGGTTCCGGAAGCGGGTTTGCTGGGTCAAAGGGCACGTGCACATGTCAGCTTGCGACCCAGCGCTGCTAACGTGAGAAACATTCAAACCTGAGGAATGCTTTTTATTTTAGTTTATTTGAGCCAAACTGTCGGCAGCTGTGAGGAAGCAGCTCTGAGCGGCCTGAGCCGTGCTCGGAGGACAGCTCCGTGCGGAGACACCGCAGCCCTCAGGGCCTGAGCCTGCCTGGAGGACAGCTCCGCGCCTGCGGAGACGTCGCACCCAGAGGAGGGGATGCAGGCGGTTTGTGAACCCACTGGGGGTGGACCAGGCCAGCGGTCAGCAAACTCATCGTCCACAGCCCAATACCAGCAGCACAGCGACTGGAGTTTCTCTGGAGAGCCACATATTCTAAACGTGAACGTCTTCTAACGCCACTTCTTCAACACAGACTCGCCCTGGCCGCGGTGTTTTGTGGGGAGACACACTCAAGGGGCCAACGAGCCGCATGTGGCTCGAGAGCCGCGGTTCATAGACCACAGGACTCGGGAGGCGGGGAAAGCCGAGCGGGAACCTCTGGGATTGGATACAGAGTGCAATGACAGACAGGCACTCCTCCCCCCGGGGGTGCGGGCAGCTGACCGTCCACAGCGACCTCAGTGACAGCGAGGGGCTGCGTCTCCGCAGGGCGGAGCCTGGGCTTCCAGGCCCGAACAAAGGATTGGCTTTCACCTTCCAACAGCACGCTATCGGAGAAGCAGAGACAACAGACAGGCTCGCGCTTTGTCAGGGAGACCTGCCTGGGGCATGCCTCCCTCCACAGCCTGCTTTCTGGTTTAAAGTTTTCATTTCAGCCCTGGCCGGCTTGGCTCAGTGGATACAGCGTCAGCCCGTGGACTGAGGGGCCCCAGGCTCGATTCCAGCCAAGGGCACAGGCCCAGGTTGCAGGAGGCAGCCGATCCATGATTCTCTCTCATCATTGATGTTTCTATTTCTCTCTCCTTCTCTCTTCCTCTCTAAAATCAATAAAGAAATTAATTTAAAAAGAAGTTTTCACCTCAGACCGTTCTCGTGGTGCCGTGAGGGCTCTGAGTTTGCGAGGTGAGCCCGGTGAGCCCGTGGCCCGGTGAGCCCGTGACCCGGTGAGCCCGTGGCCCGGTGAGCCCGTGGCCCCGTGAGCCCGTGGCCCGGTGAGCCCGTGGCCCGGTGAGCCCGTGGCCCCGTGAGCCCGTGGCCCGGTGAGCCCGTGGCCCGGTGAGCCCGTGGCCCTGTGAGCCCGTGGCCCGGTGAGCCCGTGGCCCGGTGAGCCCGTGGCCCCGTGAGCCCGTGGCCCGGTGAGCCCGTGGCCTGGCCGTCCCGTGTCCAGCCCTCCTCCGTGGCAGGTGCCATTTGGGTCACATGTGGTCTGTGTCCTGCTCGGCTCAGCGGGAGGCCTGTGCTGACCTCACCGGACAGCCTCCCGCTCGGAGGAGCTTCATGTCCACAAACTGAGGCTGTGGCTCCCACGCAGGTCTATCCGCCGTGCCCCCGACACGGAGCCATTGGCTGCTCGGTCACTGGCCACGCGGGTGCCGGACGCTGTGTTCCCCGTGGGGACGGCGGCAGGGCAGTTAGAGAGACAGGCCGGGGTTGCTGCGGCAGAGCCGTCCACGCTGTGTCTGTGTCCGGGTAAGAAGCAGGCGCGGTGGTCCCGATGACCTCCCGTGCCCCTCGGCCCCTGGAAAGGCCCCCAACGGCACGGGACCGGGGTCTCCGGCTGCCGCGGGGCCTCGCGGGCTCCCCCCGGGGTCCAGCCTGGCCCCGGGGTCCCCTTTGCCTGGAAAAGCCGGCCGGGGAGGGGCGAGGGGCGAGGGGCAGCCCGGGAACTTTGGGGGGATTTTGGTTCCACCGGCCTGGGCCTCCGGGAGGCACGCCGGCTAACGACAGAGGTGTCAGACCCTCCGGGGGTCCCCCCACCCGGGGCTTCTGGGCCCCACGGCCGACAGACCGAGGGCTCTGGTAGCAAATGGAGACTTGGAATTCCGGGGCGATCGCCTGCCAAGCACCCTCTCCCGGTGAGGTGAGCGTGCCGAACCAGCTTCCCGCCTGGGACATGCGATCCGGTCCCGAGGAGCCGCGTGTCTGAAGGGGCCTGAGGGCCGGCGGCCGGTGGGGGGGAAGGAGGCGCGGGGGGGGGGGGGGGGGAGGCGGGGAACAGGAGCCGCGCGGGGTCGGTGGCCACTCATTCACAGCTTCCTGGAGGTGAATGACTTGGCCTGGGGCCTGGGAGAAAACGGCCCTGAACCCAGACCTGCTGCCAGCAGGGAGGGCGAGGGCCAGCCTTTTAAAGGGACAGCGCGCCCCTCGCCCCTCGGAAAGCTGCCCAGAGGGGGTACCGGCCAGCACGGCGGGTTTTGTTTTGTTTTGTTTTAAAGCATTATTTGTGTGGATTTCAGAGAGGAAGGGAGGGAGAGGGAGAGAGAGGAACATCAGTGATGAGAGAGAATCACGGACCGGCTGCCTCCTGCACACCCTGTCCGGGGGTCGAGCCCAGGCCTGTGCCCTGACCGGGACCGAGCCCTGACCTCCTGGTTCACAGGGTGATGCCCCACCCCTGTGCCACGCGGGCGGGCCGCTCAGCGCTTTGGGGATGACGCCGTGGGTTTATCAGGAAGAGGGGTCAGCAGGAGGACCAGGGTCACCAAGAACGTTCCGGAGGGGGACGGGGAAATCTGGATTGCCGGCCGCTTAAGGAAGTAATTGGATATTCCTTCTGAATCGGCAGAAGTAACTATTAATATTTACATTAAACACGTTCATATAATAGAGTGGGTGTATATGATTCAGAAGGCAGGGGGGCTACGAGGCTCTCACAGGCGCCCCCCCGGCCCCGCCCCCTCGCTGTGCGTGCTGAGTTCTCCTGCCCCCTAACCACTGCGCCCCCTGGGCCGGAGGGCGGGAGCTGCCGGCTCTCCCTGGATGTGGGCAGGGAAAGGGCAGGGAGGGGGGAGCCAGGCCTGATGCAAAGAGCTCTCTTCCCAGCCCGGCCAGGAGGTGGCCCCTCTCCTCCCCGCTCCTCCCCACCGGGCAGGGGCAGGGGTGGGGGCGCAGAGCCCTGGCAGAGGGCAGAGGGGTGTGGCCACGCCTGGGTTTTAATGCCCGTAGTGGGAATGACTGCGAACCTCTGGACAAGGTCATTGTGGCTGGAGGGAAGCCGAGCGGGGACCTTTTGGGACCTCACTCTGACCTTGGCTGGGCACCTGGGCACGTGCCCTTGAGCTAGGCTCCCTGCCGGCTGGGAGTTAAGGAGCTTGTGCAAACAATCACATCAGCAGGCGGTGGGCAGGCTGGCGGCAGACAGGGACAGGCAAGGACATGGCGGCTGGACAGCGAGTCCCCCGTGCGGTCCGGAGTCCCCGCCTGGACTCCCCGCTCTGCTGCTTCCTCTGAGCCTCAGCTCACCTTTAAAATGGGGAGAGAATTCCCGTTACCCCCAGGGGCCTGGAAGGGCAGAACTCGACCCTCTCCCCCCCCACACACACACAAATGCGCTGTTCTTGTCAGGCTCTGCCTGGGCGCAGGTCACGCAATCTGTCCGGGGAGGCACCGCTCAGCAAAGCCCGTGCCTGGGCCTGTTTTGCCTCGAACGATGTTTCTGATGAGGAAAGAAAACACACACGTCTCCCAGAAAGCCAGTTATGTTGAGATGCCATTAATGTCAAACGTGAAGAAGAAATGTGTGATTAAAAAGAGCTACAAGCCGAAACCGGTGTGGCTCAGTGGATGGAGCGTCGGCCTGCAGACTGAGGGGTCCCGGGTTCGATTCCGGTCAAGGGCATGTACCTTGGTTGAAGGCATGTCCCCGGTGGGGGGCGTGCAGGAGGCGGCTGATTGGTGTTTCTCTCTCATCGATGTTACTAACTCTCTATCCCTCTCCCTTCCTCTCTGTAAAAAAAATCAATAAAATATATAGTTTTAAAAATCTACAAAAATGCCTGGCCGGTGGCTCAGCTGGTGGGAGGGCGTCCGGCACACCCAAAAGTTGGGAGTTTGGTCCCCGGTTGGGTGTGTCCGGGAGGCAGCCTGCCGGTGTCTCCCTCTGCCTTCCCCTCTCTCTAAACACCTGTGAGAATTTTAATGTTATTCTTGGGTGAGAATTAAACAGGGAAGAAGACGACGTGCAGGGGTCTGTGTGCCTTCATACACACACGCAGCAGAACCCAGAGGCAGGCACAACAGCCCGAGGCTCTGAGGCGCTGGGAGAGGGACAGGCCACGCCCTCCGGAGTGAGATACAGTGTCTGCGCGCACAGGCGGCCACAGATACAGTTACTGCTGTCTCCCCCCAACTCACAGCCACAGGGAACGCTGATTTCCACCCCGAGGTCCGAGGGTGTAACACGCTGATTTCCACCCCGACGGTGTCGCTCAGTGGAGAGAGCATCGCCCTGCGGACTGAAGGGTCCTGGGTTCATTTCTGATCAAGGGCATATGCCCCGACTGCCAGCTCCATCCCCAGTAGGGGGCGTGCAGGAGGCAGCTGATCCATGCTTCTCTCTCATCACGGATGTTTCTATCTCTCTCTCCCTCTCTGACATCAATAACATGTATATATGTATATATTTAAAAAAACACAACCCAAAACTCCAATTTCCCCGCAGGACCCCGGGGAAATGCATGCGTCTGGGGGCCTTGATCGTGGGGCCTGGCTGTCATCAGGTGGCCGGGCTCATTCTGCTGCCAACGCCTTGGAAAGGGGAGGGAAGGGGGATGGGAAGGGAGGGGAGGGGAGGGGAGGGGAGGGGAGGGAGGAAGGGGGATGGGAAGGGAGGGGAGGGGAGGGGAGGGAGGGGAGGGGAGGGAAGGGGGATGGGAAGGGAGGGGAGGGGAGGGGGATGGGAAGGGAGGGGAGGGGAGGGGGATGGGAGGGGAGGGGAGGGAAGGGGAGGGGAGGGAGGGGAGGGAAGGGGGATGGGAAGGGAGGGGAGGGGAGGGGAGGGAGGGGAGGGGAGGGGAGGGGAGGGGAGGGGAGGGGAGGGGAGGGAGGGGAAAGGACCACGGCTCTGTGCTGGCTCCCGTTGTGTCGCCGTGGAGACAGAGCCCTGGTGAGGGCATCACCCACGGTTCCAGCGGGGACCTGATCCCGGGGGTTTGTGACCTCAGAACCGCTCCGCTTACAGCCGTCAAACCGGTGTGCCTTCCCGTCCGTCCGTCCCGTGGGCGAGAACCGGAGCGGGCCCCCGCCCCCTGAGTGTACGGGCACCCTCTTAGGGCTAAGGCGACGGAAGAAAATAAAACCAGACCCGTGAGGCCGGGCGGAGCTGCCAGTTTGTGCTGAAACCGGAGCCGCTGCGGCTGTGGGAAAGCTGGCTTCCTGGTCCAGGCGGGGCTGCTCGGGTCCCTGTATCACCCCCGCCCCCTCCCCTTCTCCCCCTCTGCCCCGGCAGGACTCCTCCCGCTGGAACCCTGAGGGCCCCTGGGACACAGTCAGGCCTTCAACCCGCGGATGGACAGGGAGGCCTACCCCCACCCGCTCTCTCCCTCCCCAGACGCCCCCTCCCGCCTGTGGCCGCTGCGGTCAGCTCCCTGGCTGACGGCTCCTTCAGGGTGACAGGTGACACCTCGCTGTAGACAGACGCCTCCCTGGATTCTTTCCCCAAAAGCGGGGCGGGGGGGGGGAGGGGCAGAGAGTCAGGGAACCGACGGCTAAGATCTCCTGCTGGAACGGGCTCTCACTGGGTCTTCGGGGTGGACATGCCAACGGGAGCCACGTGTCCTCTCCCAGGTGCAGACGGGACCCCCTGGGGCACACACTCCTCGGGGGGGGGGTGAGCGGGCGTGGGTCTGGGCTGGAGGACCGCTCACAGCGGCCGTCAGCCCCCTGCGTGGACTCGCCGGCGGGAACCGGTGTGGGCTGAGTCCGGGAGGGCGAGAGGCCCCTGGCTGCCTCAGAACCCACGGGGGCCGTGCAGACAGACGGTCCTGACCGCCCCGCAGCTCAGACAGCACCAAGTCTCCTGTGCCCGAGTCAGCATGCCTGCTGCTAAGGCAATGAGCGCCTCCAGGCGGCGCTGTTCCAGGTGCTGATGAGCCAGAGAGCAGGAGGCTCCCTCACCTGGAGCCACAGACACAGCCAGCAGAGTGTGTGTGTGCGTGTGTGTGTGGGGGGGGGGGCGGGGGGAGGGTGGAGGAGACACTGTGCACAGGCGGTCGGGATGGGGGTGGCCTCCAGGAGGTGACTGGGCAGGGACCTGCCAGAAGCACAATGAGGGGGTGAGGCTTGGGCAGGGCCCGGGTTAGCTGAGCGCGGGGCGGGGAGCAGACAGTGAGGCGGGGCCGGGGCCGGGGGACCGGGACGTGGGGCCAGGCAGCTGGGCGCCTCGGGAAGACCTGGGGGGACAGACCGAGGAGGGGGCGAGGGGCAGGGCAAAGCCTTGGAGGGACCAGCAGGGAGTGACGTCCAGTTTACACTAAAAATCGTTTTACTGACGTCAGAGAGGGAGGCAGAGGGAGAGAGAGAAACACTGATGATGAGAGAATCAGGGATCGGCTGCCTCCTGCGCATCCTCCACTGGGGACCCAGCTCACCCCGGGCCTGTGCCCTGGCTGGGAATCGAACCGGTGACCTCCTGGTTCCTAGGTCGACGCTCAACCACGGGCCACGCCGGCCGGCCCCACCCCTTACCCTGGCGCCCTTCACCTGGGTTCTGTCCGTCCTTAGGGACGTGTGGGGGGCTTTTTTAAAATGCCGAGGGACGCGGGACAAATTGTTAAAAATCAGGACGTCTGGTCACCTTACCTCTGAAGGAAGCGACACCTTCCCAAGGCCTGCACCCGGGCCCGCTGTCCTGGTGAGGCCCCCGGGGAGGGAGAACTGCGGGAGGAGGAAGCGGGGATGGAGGGGGAGGGGGGAAGGGGGCATCACTCTGATCTGAACATCAGAGCTCTTAATCCCAAGGGCGCAGCTGGGGGAGGCCTGCGGGGGAGAGGCCCTTCGTCCTGGAAAAGCAGCCGGAACGACCCACCCACCGACTGGAAATGGCGTGAGACCTCAGGATTTCTCCGGACCCCAGGGCCCGCCCCACGCCCCTCGGTGGCAGCCGGCAGGAGGACTCTGCGGTGACAGGGCCGCCAGTCGCCGGTCCGCTGCCTCCCGCCTCCCTCCGCGGTCCGTCACCTCCGTGTCACCCTCCGTGTCACCTCCATGTCACCTCCGTGTCACCTCGGTGTCACCTCCGTGGCCTGGAAACGGCTAATCTGGCGCCGGCCCCGGCTCCCTGCGTGCCGGTCCCTCCGGACTCCGCGGTGGCCTTCAGCTCCGGTGCTGGGCACTCCTGCGTGCCCTCCGGGAGCCGGCCTGGCCTTTGCTAATGATTAAAAGTGTTTGCCCAAGAGGCCGCAGAAGTCAGATAGAAACTTCCCCAAACAGCATGTCTGTGACATTAGCTGTTCTATGGCCGGCGGAGAGGAGCACTTTGAAAAGGGGTTCAGGGGTTCAGGGGGAGCCACATAAGGAAGCCTGCATGCATTCATTCACTCATTCATTCGTTCATTCACTCAGAGCATGTTTATCAGCTCCTACCTGTTCTGGGCATGACCCCCCTCCCCCCCCCGGCTCCTCAGAACCCTGTTCTAGGGGTGGATGAGGGAGACAGGCCACCGTATAGCCCAGGGGTCGGCAAACTCATCAGTCCGCAGGGCCAAATACCAACAGCACAATGATTGGCATTTCTTTGGAGAGTCACATTTTTTAAAACTGAAATTTCTTCTAACGCCACTTCTTCAGCATAGACTCGCCCAGGCCGTGGTGTTTTGTGGAAGAGCCACACTCAAGGGGCCAAGGAGCCGCATGTGGCTCGAGAGCCTCGGCTTGCCGACCACTGGCGTAGTCCATGTCATACGGAGACAACTACTGCAGGGAATGCCAGGCAGGAAAGGGTGACAGGGGGTAGGAGTCATGTTTGTACATATGTGTGTATGCATGTTCATTGCAGCATTATTGCTAGTCTGGATGTGGAAACAACCTCAGGGTCCCTTGAAGGATGAATGGATAAAGAACATGTGGTATGTATTCACAAGCTGTGTATATTCCATGTGTATCCCTGTAGATCTGTATACATTGTGAAGAGCTCTTATTTTCTGCTTTCCCTATTTTCAGCTTTGATCCTACAATCATTTAAAAATAGTGCATCAATTTCTTTAAAGTAATAGATTTCAGAGAGAGAGAAAGAGAGAGAGAGAGAGAGAGAGAGAGAGAGAGAGAGATTTGTTGTTCCGCTTTATGTATACACTCATTGGTTGGGTCTTCTATGTGCCCTGACTGAGGATCAAACCTGCAACCTTGGCGTAGATCAGGTCAATGCTCCCATCAGCAGAGCTCCCAGCCAGGGCTAAACAAATACATTTTGTTTAACCACAGGCAAACAAACTACTGGGGATCCAGCCTGCAACCCTGGGCATGTGCCCTTGACCGGAATCGAACCTGGGACCTTCTTGTCCGCAGGCTGATGCTCTATCCACCGAGCCACACGGGCTCGGGCAACCGGAGATCGTTTGGTGGTGAACTTGACCTGGGGGCCCTGAAGGAGGCAGGTTTAGACCTGTCCCCTGGGGGAGCCTGTGTCCCTGTGGGATAGTAAGGTGTGTCAGGTGGGCGCTGGCTACAGGGCAGACACTAGTCGCACTCAGTCCTCTTCCCAAGGATTCTTTCTTCCGACACAGCCGTCCGCAGGGCCGCACAGGGCTGTGCCTGTGTCTGTGCTGTGCTGGGGGCCGGGGCACCGGGGGCCGGGCTCTGGCTTCTTCCTCAGGAAAGAGGCTGGAGGCGGTTTCCTTGCCCCATGATGTGGCCGGACGCCTCCAGGAGAGAGAATACCTCCGGGTGAGGGGACGCCTGCAGGAGAGGGACCTGCGGGGACTCCAGGTGACGGCGCTTGGCGGAGCAGGATGGCGGCTGACAGGTCCTGCGGTCACGGGCTGAGCGGGTGCCGGCCCTGAGCAGACGGTGCTTCATCTGGGGCCAGGGCCCAGCCTGGGGCCAGGCGGCGGGGTCGGGGCGGCAGTGGGCTCCGGCCGCCTTGAGCCATCAGTGCTGAGCGATGGGAAGGAGAAGCAGGCTACCGTGGGCAGCCAGATGTGCCCACCTCTCACACGCCCTGATCGTTGCCGTAACAGCCCTCGTGGACGGGAGTGGACAGGCGGGCTGCGGGGTCTCAGGGCAGCGCCAGGGCCGGCAAGAGCCTGCTCCTCACCTCAGTCCTCAGGGGCCCTCCCCGCCACCTTCAGACGGGCACCTGGGCCACCCTGGGCCACCCGCTCGTTCCCGCGGGAACCCGAGTCCGGCCTGGCTCCTCAGCTCTCCACGGGACTTCCAGCCTCACTTCCATAGTTAGGGACACGGGGTCTGGTCTGAGGTCCGGGGAGATCCCGAACCCGGTGATTTCCACAGCCCCCCTCAAAGCCTGTATGCCCCCCACCCCATCGCCATCTCCCCAAACTCCCAGCACACAGCTCCGAGGCAGGAGCTGGAGGCAGCGCACTGGGCGGGGCTCAGGTCTCGGGACCCCCACGATCCACAGACTCTCCGTGCTCAGGGCCCGTAGAGGGCGCGCAGCCCCGCCCCCCAGTGCAGCCCCGCCCCCAGGGCAGCCCCCTGCCCCCCCCCCCCCAGGGTTCTTCACTGGAAGTGGGGCCCCCACGCACAGGGACCCCTCAGAGCAGCTCCGCGGGCTCCTCTGGCTTCCCTGTGAGGGAGTCCGGCCTGTAGGGGGATTTTTGAGTTTATTTGAGCCAAACTGACATCGCCAGGAAGCAGCATCTGGAGGATGGAGGTCATGCTCCCCGGAATGGGGTTTCTCCTGTTTTTACCAATGACCGCCGCCTGGAGGTGCTGAGCGGCCACCGGGAAGTCCTTGGTGATGGAGGAGGGAGGAGGGAGGAGGAGGAAGCAAAGGGGGAGCCTCGGGTAGGATAAAAAGTGACAGGAGAGATGTCTTTTACGGGGTGACTGAAAAGTGTTCATTTCAGACCAGCCTTGTGGCTACTTTGGGTCTGAGATTTCTAGGCCGCCTCAAGGGCTTCACCTGAGCTCGTCAGGTTAGCCCGCTGCCCCTTTCCACCCCCTGGGCCCGCTCTGTGCTGGGGGGCCCTGGGAACCCCCTCTGTGCGGGGTGCCTCTGGGAGCCCCCTCTGTGCGGGGGGCCTCTGGGAGCCCCCTCTGTGCGGGGGGCCTCTGGGAGCCCCTCTGTGCGGGGGGCCTCTGGGAGCCCCCTCTGTGCGGGGGGCCTCTGGGAGCCCCCTCTGTGCGGGGGGCCCTGGGAGCCCCCTCTGTGCTGGGGGCCTCTGGGAGCCCCTCTGTGCGGGGGGAGCCCCCTCTGTGCGGGGGGGGGGACCTCTGGGAGCCCCCTCTGTGCGGGGGGCCTCTGGAAGCCCCCTCTGTGCGGGGGGGGGAAACCTCTGGGAGCCCCCTCTGTGCGGGGGGGGCCTCTGGGAGCCCCCTCTGTGCGGGGGGCCTCTGGGAGCCCCCTCTGTGCGGGGGGCCTCTGGGAGCCCCCTCTGTGCGGGGGGCCCTGGGAGCCCCCTCTGTGCGGGGGGCCTCTGGGAGCCCCCTCTGTGCTGGGGGCCTCTGGGAGCCCCCTCTGTGCGGGGGGGCCCCTGGGAGCCCCCGGGTCTGCAGACGGAGGTGGGCGTGGCCGCTCCCCTTTCCTCCCAGGACACCTCGCCCTGGACAGAAGCCGGAGCTGGGTTCCAGCGGGCTTAGCGCGGGGCTCTGGGGCCCAGGGGGGCTGAGGGCTTTGGAGGGGGGGGTGCGCTGGGACGGAAAACGGCTCCAGGAAACAGCGGGGCGGGAGAACCGGCTCTTTGCATTGAAATCGCAGGGCGGGGAGGAGGGCCTGGGACTAGGGGGGTGGAGGGGGGGGAAGAGGGGGTAGGGGCGGGCAGGGGGGCGTGGGGAGAAGCCCCGCCCCCGCCTCTGGACGGCGCTGCCCGCGGACTTGTGGTCAGACCGACGGGACCCTGCGCACAGGTGCGGCGGCTCAGGGCGGGGCCGGCAGGAAGCGGGGCGCAGGCGGGACCGGGGCGCAGGCGGGACCGGGGCGCAGGCGGGACCGGGGCGCAGGCGGGGACCGGGGCTCAGGCGGGACCGGGGCTCAGGCGGGACCCGGGCGCAGCGGGAAGCCGGGCCTGGAGGAGCCGCCCCGCGGGAGGGCCAGGGTCCTGGGCCAGCGGGCTCTCCCCGCGCCCAGCGCACCGAGGGGGCCCGGAGCGGACTGTCCCCGCGCCCGGCGCCACCGGCCCGCAGCCTCAGGCGGGTCTCCGGCCCAGGACAGCCCGCGGCCATGGCCCAGACCGCAGAGCCGGCGGGGGGCCCGGGGGCCCTGGGGCCGCGGGAGGGGGCACCTCGGGCTGAGAGCGCAGAGGCTCCGGGGGGCGCCGGGGGGGACGCCGCCGGGACGGCCGGGCTGAGGGCGGGCGAAGGCGCGGGGCCGGGCGGAGGGTGCGCGGGGGCCGCGGGGGCTGAGACCCCGGGAGGGAGCGGAGCGCAGGGCGAGGCCGAGGCCCCCGAGGGCGCCCGGGACGGCGGGGAGGCCCGGGGGCGCGGGGAGAAGGCGGGCGGGGCGGAGGGGGCGAGCCCGGGGCGCTGTGCGCAGGGCGAGGCGGGGGAGGAGGCTCCGGGGGCGCCCCCAGACCCCACGGGCCCCGGGCCGGCGGGAGGGGCGCCCGGGGCGGGGAGCGAGCCCGGGGCCGGGGGGGACCGCAGCCCCCCGCCGCGGGGGGAGCCGGCGGAGGCCGGGGCGGCGGGGAGCGGGGGCGGCAGCAGCGGGGGGCCCGCGGAGGAGCTTCGGGGTGCAGAGGCGGGGGGTGCAGAGGCGGGGGCTGCGGAGGAGGGTGGGGCCCCGGGGACCGGGGAGGAAGCGGCCCCCGGGAACGGCAAGGAGGGGGACCAGGAGGGGCCCCCAGAGGCGGGGGAGGCGGGGGAGGGGGCAGAGGAGGAGGAGGAGATGAAGGAGGAGGAAATGGAGGAGGAGGAGGAGGAGGAGGAGGAAGAGAAGGAGGCGGAGGAGGAGGAGGAGGAGGAGGAGGAGGAAGAGAAGGAGGAGGAGGAGGAGGAGGAGGAGGAGGAGGAGGGGGACAGTCCAGTGCGGGGCCCAGACGGGGCGGGCGGGGAGGCGGCGGCCGGGGGCAGTGAGGACGAGGACAGGGACGGGGTCGGGGACCGGGAGGCCGCGCAGCCCCGGGCCGCGGGGCTCAGCAACCACCTGCCGGCGGCGGCGGAGGCGGCGGCGGCCGCGAACGGCCGCGGGGAGGACGGCGAGGCGTCCGCGGAGGGCGCCCGGGGCCGCGAGCACGACATCACGCTCTTCGTGAAGGTGAGTCCGTGGCTCCCGGGCCTTATCCCCCGCGGGCGGGCGGCCACCGGGGCCCGGAGGGAGGGTGAGCGGGTGTGGCTTTTTGGGAGCTGAGGGGGTGGAGGTGTGGGAGTCAGGGTGCGGGCCAGCCACCTCCTTTATCCTGGAACCTTTCCTGGGGGGGCCCCCAGCCAGGAGGTGATGGAAGAACTTCGTTCTTAAAAAAAATGCGCCGCGCCCTGTTGGTATTCAGAGCGGGTTCTGCAAAGGAAGCTCCGAAACTTAAGGAAAATGCAACCCGGGGGGTGAGGGGTGAGGTGTGGTGTGTGTGGGGTGGGGGGTGAAGGGGTGAGGGGGTGTGAGGGATAGGGGTAAGGGGTAAGGTGAGGGGGTGAGGTGAGGGGGCGGGAGCGGCCAGCGGGCGGGTCACAGCCCGGACAGTGGTCCAGCTCGGTGGAAGCCATAGGTGTGTCTGGGAGGAACCTGGGCTTTTATCTAAATGGTCATCGTTACTGAACATGGGGACTCTTGTCTGGGAAGAAAAGGGGGTGGGTGACTCCTTGAGCGCCTGCCGCTGCTGCCCCCTCACCCTCAGTCCCTGGCTGAGCCGCCGGAGGAGAAGGAGGAGAAGGGGCTGCGGGCTGAGCTCACAGGCGGTTCCAGGCGTCAGGAGCCCGGTGCTCACAGGAGGGGCTTTGTGCAAACGCCCTTTGGGGCAGGAATGCGCATTGCACTAGAGTCCTAATCCTCCCCAAATGCCCGGCTTAGAGGCAGCCGTGGCCCAAACCTCCCCGCGGAAAGGCAGCGAATTCCAATGAGCAGGAGAAGGGTTCCCAAGGTGATTAGGTGAGGATTTCCCAGCGGGAGGCCAGGAGGAGGCGGACCTTCCTCTCCCGGTGAGCGGAGCAGGTGCTGCGCTGAGTCTGAATCAGAGAGTCCGTCAGGTGCCGCCCACACCTGCCCGTAGGGTTAAGAAACCCGGGCTGCTCTGGGGGCTCCCCCTGGCTACAGCTTCCAACCTCGGATACAGTTTGAAACAGTAACCGCTAGTCCCCCTCCTCCATCCTGGCCCTCCAGCCAGACGCCGGGTGAGCGGCAGTGACCAGGCAGAAAGATGGGATTGTCTTGCTTCTCAGGGCCAAGGGCTTCAGCTGTTTGTTGCAGGATTTCACACGGACACACTCCCTAGCCAGGCCACGGCCCTTCAGGAAGCTGTTCCTGCCCCCGAGGTAGCCCTGGGGTCCCTGCCCTTTGTCACCGGAGGTCCCGCTGTGCAACTTCCTTCGAGAGGACACGTTTTCCCGCCTTTACACTTGGCCTCCCCGCTCCGTGCCCCTGCGTATCTGTGTCCAAGGTCCAGAGCAGGAACCGCCTCTCTGGGACCTCACTCCCAGCCCCACTCCGGGCTGGGCGTCGCTCTGGGGAAGCCCCACACACACGGGACACGGCCTCTGAGTGTCCCGTCTCTCCCGTGGACGGTGTGAGGCTCAGTCCGGGGAGCGATGGAGGTGTGAACGGGTGCCGCCTGTGTGACCAGAGAGCACGGGCCTCAGAGCCGGCGGCGCCCGGGACCATGTCCTGGCTCGGCTCCGCTCTCACTGTGTGACCGCGGGCAGGTGGCTGAGCCTCTCTGTGCCTTTGCTGCTGACGGGCGAAGTGGGGACGTTGATCTTACCTGCCCAGGGAGGTGGTGGCTGTGGGGATTCGGGGATTCAGTGAAACGTTCAGCACGGCTCCTGGTTGCAATAAGCTTCATACCAGTGGGGTCGGCGCTGCCCCACCGCTGGCGCTCACACACGTTCACTGCGTTGGCGCAGAAACAGCCCCCTTCCGCCCAGCGGGCGCGACTCAGGGGCTGAGTGTAGACCTGTGAGCCAGGAGGTGACGGTTTGATTCCCGGTCAGGGCACAGGCCCGGGTTGTGGGCTCCATCCTCAGTGTGGGCTGTGCAGGAGGCAGCTGACCCATGACTCTCATCATTGATGCGTCTCTCTCTTGCTCTCTTTCTCTCTCTCTCTCTCTCCCTCTCTCATACCTCTCTCTCTCTCCCCACCTCTTCTTTACTCCCTGAAATCAATAAAAAAATATAAAAAAAATTAAAAACAAACAAACAGCCCCTTCCTACTTCACCCCTGCTGCTGTTCTTTCTTTTTAGGGCACCCCCTCCCCCTCCCTGGGTACCTCACCCCTCCCTCCCCGGAGCTCAGCATGTGGGGAGAAGCAAAGGGAAGCTGTGTCCCAGCTCCCGCTCCGAGCAGCCAGGGCTGGCGGAGGCAGGGCCGGATCACACAGCTTATCCTGAAGCTTTCCCTTTGATGACCGGCCCGGGATCACTTCATCAGGCATTCTTTTCTATTTCCCCTCCAAGGAAACAAACAGATTCCAAACAGTGAGATCGATTTTCAGGCCGCTGCCGCCCAATCCGACTTCTGAGGCCACTTAAGATGGTCTCGGGAGCGGCCGCGGCTTCTCACTTTCTCCTTATCCGCCATCACCCTCTTTCGGGGCGACAGACACAAAGGGCAGCGCGGCACACAGGCGGAGGCCCTGAGCGGGCGCGCCTTTCAGTGTGTGACGCCGAAGTGAAACCTGCCGGCAGCTCCGAGCAGCGGTGCTCTGCCTGGTCCGGCCTCTCCGGTCCCTCTGGGCTCCCTTTGCTGTGGACCCTCCGGTCCGGAGCTGACCTCCGCCCTCCTGGTGTGGTAGGCAGGTGCAGGAAGGGGTGGCGTGTGTGTGTGTGTGTGTGTGTGTATATGTGTGTGTGGAGGGGCTCTGTGCCGTGGCTGACATGTGAATTATGGCTGACGTGTGAAATCACACAGTGGCTCTGGGGGTGAGCACCGCAGTGTCTCCGGACTTCGCCTGCCTTCACATGGTCCTGGGCGAACGCAGTTTAAGATGACTCTGCCTGCATCCCATTTGTGAACTTTTAACTTTTACATATTTTCCTGTTTTGTTTTATTGCTCAAAGTGTTATCAACAGTAGTACACTGTCTCCTCTTTTTCCCAGTGGACCTTCCCCTGCCTCCCTCCCCCCTCCCCCCCAGCATGCCCTCACCCGCCTACCGCTGTCCTGTGTCCATTGGTTGTGCTCACATGCATGCATACAAGTCCTTTGGCAGACCTCTTAAAAATAAATGTAACGGTTCCAAATATACCAGCAAGTAATTGCACCTGGACCCAGTAATACATCATAATAAAACCTGCTTCTAGTTTTAGCGCCTGGGGGTTGATATCGCCAGTTGGCGGGAGCATCGTCACCTTATTGATTGGTTGTCTCACCCTATAAACGTGTGCCGATGAATTCCCGGATGTAAAGGAGCCAGAAACGTGTAGACTCGGCGAGGAACGCTCCCTGGAGGTCTGGACGGCCAATTCATTGCTGATTTTCAGTTTCGTTTTCTCAGTGTTAGTTTGTCATCAAATGATAGGGTAGGTCTGGCTCTCCTCAGCCAGTGTGCACACTGGAAGGCAGGGCCTAGGTGGCCTCGTCCGAGATACGGATTTCCTGGCAGAGTTCTCTTGACTGACAGAATCTCAGTGTGGCCGGTGAACAGCCCTGGGCCAGACTCTGATATTTCCTGAGGTTATGTTCTGGACGCCACACGTTGGACTATGAATGTGGAGTGACTGCAGAGCGGGGAGGCTTGCTGTCACACTTGGCTCTCCAGGGAGGTGAAGCTGAGGGTGGCATGAGGGAGACTCAAGAAAGACCTGGTCTTTGAGTATTTGTCACCCAGAAATGCCTCCCTCAATCCATCCATCCATCCATCCATCTATCCAAGCTTTGTCTCTCCACCCAACCTTTGGCAGGACGGGAGTGGGTGGGTCGGGAATCTGTTGGGAGCTGCATCTGGCTGACCTGGTAGACCAGGAGGCCGTGGCTCTGAGCACATGTCACCGGAGAGAGCATGTTGAGACCTGCTCTGTGGGGCTTGGTCCCCAGGAGCTTGAAATGGGGGTGCTATTTCCACAACTATGTGTGGACTGTGGATCTTGAAGGGAAATGAGCAAGAATGCACTTCTGTGACGCTCATGATACTTCTTGCCATTTGTTTTTTTGAATGTCTTGTATAACTTGCTCATAAGTCACATGTAGGGCATCTTTGGAGGGCTAATTGGGGTGGGAACTGAGGTAGGACATCATGTTTGCTCGGCTCTTACACGCATGTGCACACGTGGCAGGTGCCCGCGAGGAGACACACACAGCATCCTCCCCCTGGCAGGGCTGTGGGCTCAGGGAAGCACCCCGTCTGTGCTTCCTGGTGTGACTGGGTCAAGTGGGGCAACACCCAAGCCCTGTACCCTCCTGCCTGGCCCCGGGCCGCTGTGGAGGCCAGAGCCAGCCTCTTCATGGGGACATCTGAGCAGCAGCCACGGACGTGGAGCCCAAGGGGCTGTGGGGACCTGTGGTCCTCTGACCGGGTCCCTGTCAGGGCCGAGGGGTCGTGTGCTCTGGAGGGAGGGGGAAGTGAGCCACTGCGCTCACCTTGGTCGTGTGCTCCCCCTCCTCCCCCCTCCTCACAGCGGGCCCTTCATGTCCCTGGTTTCCAGGGCCTGCTCGGCTCCATTCTGTCCGCTCCGATGCCCGCCTCCCGCGTGTCTGCAGAAACCTTCAGCCCTCCGCACCGGGCCCTGTGGGCGTCCATTCCCTGTGGTTTCAGACACACAGAGAGAGGAAGCCAGAACCGGAGGAATGTGTGAAATGCAAAGCTCTGCTCTGTGCTACTGTCCCCAGGGGTCAGAGCGGACAGCGGTGAGGGCTGATGGAGGGGCAGGCAGGAGCGGGGAGGAGGTACACAGCGGGAGGGCCCGCAGCACAGTGGCTGTCACCAGATGCGGTGGATATTGGTCCCTTGTGTTGGGGGGACACACAACAGGCGTTGGCTCACAGTTTTCCTGCATCAGGAACGTCCAGGAATCCGGGAGCAGCTTCGTTGGGTCGTTCGGACTCATGAGGTTGCAATGGGTCTGGTGGCGGGGCCGTGGCCTCATCTGAAGGGTTGACCGGGGCTGGAGGACCCCCTTTCAGTCGCTGACTCACTCCTGTTGGCGGGAGGCTCAGTCCCTCGCCACGGGGACTTTCTCCTGCATTCTTGGAACTGGGATTGCCAGGCCGTGTACGGCTAAGGATTTGATGACCTTTATTAAACTTCCTCTTCAAAGAGGTTACACTGAGCTGTGCTCCCCTGGCACTGCGGGGTGCCCTGTTTGCTCCCCAGCTTCCTGACTCGAGGTGAAAAGGGTGCCCGTTGTCCCGTAACTCACATCTTCCGTGGAGTGCCTGAGCTGAGCGGCCCCGTCTCCTGCCCCAGGAGTGGAAGCCAGAGTCTGTAAACAATCTGGCCGAGAGGGAGCGCGTATGGGGTGACAAAACCCACGTTCTGCAGGATGTGGATCCTCTACGCGGGCCCCTGATGCTTGGCGCCTGCACCGGTGCTTGTCCACTGTCCTCTCACTTATCTTCCACGCACCCTCTTCCAGACAGAGGGGCGCAGCGGGGGGCCGAGCCCGGGCTCAGAGAAGCCACAGGGAACAGGAGGACCCGCTGGTCCAGCCTGGCCCACGTCCCTGAGGTGCTGTCCTCAAGCGGACACTGTGTCTCCCTCCGTGGGGTGCTTTGTGCTGGGGCCGCAGGGAAGTGGGACGCGGGGCTCATGTCCGCTCAGGCTGGTGAGGCCCGCGTGAGCGGAGAGACAGTCCGGTGAGCGGCTCAGGGCTGCAGCGTTCAGAGGAGGGGGTGTAGGAGGGGAGTGGTGGGGAGAGGGAAGGAGGACTCCCTGAGCCCAGGCCTCCGCTCCCGCCTGCGTTGTGTGACCGTGACTCACTGCTCGGCAGCAGGAGCCCGACCCCGGGTCCCTACGCCCGCGGCCTCACTAAGCAGGCTTTCCCGAACAAGGCGGCCTTTGTGCAGCAGTTCCTGTGTGAACTTCACAGGGAAACAGCTTTTCGCCTCCATAAGAGCGCCTGCTGGTACCGGGCCACGCGATCAGGTGGGGATTAAGCGGAGCCCTGGCGTTTGAAAGCCTAATGCGTCCGCGAGGCTGAACGGCCAGTCCGTGTGGCCGTGCCCGCACTCCTGTGGCTCGGCTCCGCCCACGGGACGTGGGCTCTAACCTAAGGTGACCCGATGTCCCGCTTTTGGCGGGACAGTCCCGATGTTTAACAGTTTGCCCCGCATCCCATGGCGTTTTAAAGAAGTCCCTATTTTGGGACGCGGGACAAATTGTTAAAAACCGGGACTGTCCCGCCAAAAGCGGGACATCTGGTCACCTTACTGGAACCCCACGAACCCGGGACCAGGGCTCAGAGCGAAGAGCAGCTGGTTCAGGGTTCAGCTACGTGGGCCGAGGGTGACCCGCCGCCTGGTCCTCGGATGGTTACGGCGGTGGGAGAGAGGAGGCGCTGTCCCCCGTGGGGTCGTATTCGGGGTTACAGGCTCTTTGGAAAGGCCAGAGCGACGCTCCCACCAAGGCACAGCTCTCAGACACGCTGCCCAGGCCCGCGCAGTGACGGTGGGATGGTGCTGGGTCCTGGACAGCGTGTTTCCGTGGGGACTCGGCGTGACCCCCTTTGCGGTGTGGAGAGAGGGAGGGAGGGAGCACCGGGCCGGGGCAGAGGCGGCAGGCGGACAGGGCGCCGGGGTGAGGGGTGGGGAGGGGAGCGTGGGGCCCGCAGCTCTGGGACGGACACCTGACCGCCGGCCGGCTCTGCAAGCACAGTCCAGCCAGAAGGTGCCCCCAGAGTGCGAGCGGCTGTTCCTTTAAGAAGGAATGCCCGCTGTTCTCTCCGCCCTGGGCCTCCTGCACTTGGGTGCCTTTTCCTCCGTGGGCTGACGGGGCTGGGGGAGGAGGGAGAGGAAGGGTGTGTGACGCGTGTGCCACAGTGCGCCGGCAGGGTGTCCGTACACGGCACCCACAGGTGTGGGGACGGCGGAGTGGGAAGGGGGAAGCTTGAGGGGCCTGCCCCCCCTCTGCAGGGAGCCTGTTCCTGGGCCTGGCTCTGGTTGCCGCCTCCTCACCGGCTCCGCTAGGGAGGGGAGAGCCGGCCAGTGGCCGCTGGGGTTCCTGTCCAGGGAGCGGCCCTCCGCCTGCAGAGAAGTCAGGGCTGCGGAGGAGCCGTCAGGTGGTCTGTGCCCGTACTCTCGGCCGAGGGCCCAGCTGGGGTCGCTGGCCTCTGGCCTGCAAGCAGCCCCCGACAGCCTTCCCTCCTGAGCTTGGCGGTTACCTTGCACTCGAACCCGGTGCTACCAGAGTCCGGAGGGCGCCCTCTGCCTCCGGCTCTCTCCCGGGGCCTCCTCTCTCCATGGTGCAGGGAGCCTGTCCTCACACCTGTGTGCCCGCATCTGCTCCTCGCCGGAAGGGGTGGGCACAGAGCTGAGGAGGCAGAGGGGGCGCTGAGCGGAGAGGAGGCGGCAGGTGGGGGAGGAGGAGGACGGTCAGACGGAGGAGTGCCAGGCCAGCGGTCCCCACCCTCGCTGAGGGCACTCCCAGGTCGGGATCCCAGAACGTGGCAGGGGTGTCCGATTCTGGGCAGGACATCAGCCTCTCCCAGGGGCGGTGGCGAGCCTCACCCCATCCCCCGGAGTCCACAGCTCGATGCTCTATCCACTGAGCCAAACCGGCCAGGGCATGAAGGAAGCTACATGTGTTTCTAAAGAATTTTGCAAAAGAGCTAGAGAATTCCAAACAAATAGGGAAAGTTGAAGGTGAACACTTTTAGAGAAGAGGAGGATTTCTTGTCTGTGGTTTCTCTGTCCCGCCCGCCGCACCCTGGGTCCACCCTCCTCTCTCCATTGCTCTGAGAGTGGAGAAATAATTCACAAATCTTCAGTTTTGTGAACTCCCACCAGGAGCAAAGTATGCCCTTCCGCCGCTGATCCCAAACCAGGATCCCAAAGCGGTTCTACAGGCCCCTGTCCAGGCCCCGTGAGGCCGGGCCTGCGCATTGCTCTCCTGGTCTCCCCATGGGGTCTAAGCTGTGGGGACGGAGACCAGCACACCCTCGTCTTCCCAGGACTTTCCTGGTTTTAAAACGGAAAATCCTAGGGCTCGGGAAACCTAAGTCCTGGGCGAATTGGGAAGGTGTAGCCTCTGACAGGGGCTGACATCGAACTGGGGACATTCCCAACAGAACCTCATTGGGGATGGACCGGGTAAAAGCGGTGGCAAGTCTGAGTGTGCATCTCCAGACCACTAGGGGGCGCCAACAGCAAGAGGGTTAGAACCACCACCCGGCGGTGGCTTAAAACAGCTCACACTGATAGAGCCCCTTACAGTTCTGTTGGTCCGAAGACAGGGGTCTCTCTGGGCTAAAACGAAGGCGTCCACGGGCCCCCATCTCTCCTTGGGGGCTATGTGTGGGGGATCTGCGCCTTTGTCTCTCCTGCTCCTGGAGGCCGCCTGGTTCCTTGGCTCCTGCCCCCTCCACACTCAGAGCTCCTCGTCCTCCTGACCACCGCGGGGCGCTCCCATCTTTAAGGATAGGGCCTCAGGCTGGCCCTCCTGCAGGGCCAGGATAACCTCACCGCAGACCTACAGCCTCTGGCTGAGTCCCGTGTGCCGGCGAGGTGACACAGTCACGGGCCCTGCGTGTCAGGATGTGGCCACGCCGGGGCCGTCCTGTGCCTGCTGCCCCAGAGGAAGGTCGCAGAGCTGGTTCTCGCCGTGCCGTCGCGGTCCAGGCCAGGACCAGGAATGGACCTCCCTGGAGAGTCCGCGGCGGCATTTCCCCGGCGGCTCCTGGGCGTGTCCCCCGGCCCGTGGCCGTCACCTCTCGGAGTCTGGAGGGAGAGGGCAAGCTCGCCCGTCCTTCGGCAGCAGGCCGTGTCCTTGCTGACTGCCCCGGGCTCCCTGGGAGCTTTTACTGAGCGTCCTTCACGGTCAGGCACCTGCCTCCCCTGCCTTCAGAACACCCCAGCCCGAGCCCGTGGTGCTCCTGGCTGTGCTGCCCGCGCAGAGCAGGCCCCACGGGCTCTCCTCCGAGCACTGCCCAGCCGCTCGGGGGAGGGCGAGCGGGCGCCTGCTCCGGCCGTGGCTGTGCCGGACGCCCTGGGTTCTGCCGGCGAGGCCAGGCCTGCGTGGGGGCGGGGCTCTGCGTGCTGTGGATCAGGCAGGGAGACCCTCTGCGTGCCAGTGTGGGGTGGGCAGTGCGATGTGACACTCATCGTCACCTGAAGTCCTAGCGGGAGTGTCCCACAGAGCGGACACCGGGACGCAGGGGGCACGTGCAGAGGGTAGAGGGTGGCAGGAGAGCAACCCTTGGGTCCCCTCTGACAACGGTGAACACCCCTCAAAACCTCCTGGGTGGCTCCTCGGCACCCCCCTCTCCTTCCCCCCAGAGCAGCCACGCCCGCGCCCTCCACCTTGCTTCTCCGCTTGCTTGGCTCGACCTTCTTTCTAGAACATTCTCTGTGGGCCTGCGTGGTAAACACCGTGTGGGAAGTGAGCGCCTCAGCGAGTGCGGTGGAATCGGTGTGGTGGGTTGGTAGAGAGGAGACAGAGGCCAGTCCCTGGCCATGTCCCGGGCTGCCCTCCGCACCTGCAGTGGTCACGCTGGACAGAGACGCAGAGACGCCTGGTTCAGGGCCACGGCGACCACTGCGGCCTCCCGGCCGGGCCGCGGGCACCGGCCTAACCCGGCAGGGAAGGGCGGTCCTAAACTCGGGGGTCAGATGTTCGTGCCGTGGGCTCGCCTGCGAGGGGAGGGACCTGGCTCCTGGACAGGCCAGGGAAACCCCCGGGGACAGGGAGGTCACAGCGCGGCCGGAGGTGTGTGTCCGCGGCCAGCGCCCGGGCGTGGGAGGCGCCGTGCCCCCAGCGGAGACACGCCGATGCAGGGACGTCCCGCGTGGGTCGGAGTGAGGGAGCCGCCGCCCCCGGGGCTGGCTCG